>CM040817.1:35989657-36334657 GCA_022828995.1 Vimba vimba
GTAAAAAAACAGCTTGGGCCTTAAGAGGGGAACCTTCCGTGCCATGCATGATTTCAAACCATGACGTCTTAGTGTATTACCAACAGTAACCTTGGAAACGGTGGTCCCAGCTCTTTTCAGGTCATTGACCAGCTCCTCCCGTGTAGTTCTGGGCTGATTTCTCACCTTTCTTAGGATCATTGAGACCCCACGAGGTGAGATCTTGCATGGAGCCCCAGTCCGAGGGAGATTGACAGTCATGTTTAGCTTCTTCCATTTTCTAATGATTGCTCCAACAGTGGACCTTTTTTCACCAAGCTGCTTGGCAATTTCCCCCTTAGCCCTTTCCAGCTTTGTGGAGGTGTACAATTTTGTCTCTAGTGTCTTTGGACAGCTCTTTGGTCTTGGCCATGTTAGTAGTTGGATTCTTACTGATTGTATGGGGTGGACAGGTGTCTTTATGCAGCTAACGACCTCAAACAAGTGCATCTAATTTAGGATAATAAATGGAGTGGAGGTGGACATTTTAAAGGCAGACTAACAGGTCTTTGAGGGTCAGAATTCTAGCTGATAGACAGGTGTTCAAATACTTATTTGCAGCTGTATCATACAAATAAATAGTTAAAAAAAATCATACATTGTGATTTCTGGATATTTTTTTTTAGATTATGTCTCTCACAGTGGACATGCACCTACGATGACAATTTCAGACCCCTCCATGATTTCCAAGTGGGAGAACTTGCAAAATAGCAGGGTGTCCAAATACTTATTTTCCTCACTATATATATATATATATATATATATATATATATATATATATATATATATATATATATATATATATATATAAAATATTATTATTATTATTATTATTTTTGTCTGATCTTTTCTGTTCTTCTGTTTTATTCTCAGCTATTTGAGGGCATGAAGGCCTTCCGGGGAGTAGATAACCGTATCCGTCTCTTCAGACCTATGTTGAATATGGAGCGCATGTACCGGAGCTCTGAAAGGAGCTGCCTACCTGTTAGTCTTCATCTTATCCTATTAGGCATTTACAGACCTACTTTACTTTATTGACTGATGCTTTTTGATATTATCACATTTCAAATGAGCCAGTCTGTGGACTGGATCTCCTTCCATCACCATCAACATATTCTCCCTGTCTGTCTCTTCTAGTTGTTTGATAAGGTCGAACTGATAAAGTGTATCAGTAAGCTGGTTGAGATCGATCAAGAATGGGTTCCTTACTCCACAGACGCCAGTCTGTACATCAGACCCACGTTTATAGGAACTGAAGTAAGAAACCTTAAATATTCAAATATACTCTCACCGGCCACTTTATTAGGTACACCTGTTAATCAGCCAATCACATGGCAGTACCTCAATCCATTTAAGCATGTAGACATGGTCAGAACGATCTGCTGAAGTTCAAACTGAGCATCAGAATGGAGAAAAAAGGTGATTTAAATGACTGAATGTGGCATGGTTGTTGATGCTAGATGGGCTAGATCTACTGGGATTTTCACGCATCTATAGGGTTTGCAGAAAATGGTCAGAAAAAGAGAAAATATTCCCTTGTTGATGCCAGAGGTGAGAAGAGAATGGCCAGACTGGTTCGAGCTGATAGAAAGGCAACAGTAACTCAAATAACCACTCGTTACAACCGAGGTCTGCAGAAGACCATATCTGAACACACAACACATCGAACCTGATGGGCTACAGCAGCAGAAGATCACATCAGGCACCGCTCGTGTCAGCTAAGAACAGGAAACTAGGCTACAATTCACCCGGGCTCACCAAAATTGGGCAAAAGAAGATTGGAAAAACATTGCCTGGCATCAACAGTTCAGGCTGCTGCTGGTGTTGTAATGGTGTGGGGGATATTTTCTTGACACACTTTGGGCTCCTTAGTACCAATTGAGCATTGTTAAAAACCACAGCCTACCTGAGCACTGTTGCTGACCATGTCCATCCCTTTATGACCACAGTGTACCCATCCTCTGATGGCTGCTTCCAGCGAGAAAGTCATCTCAAACTTGTTTCTTGAACATGACAATGAGTTCACTATACTCAAATGTCCTCCACAGTCACCAGATCCCAATCCAATAGAGCACCTTTAGGATGTGGTGGAACAGGAGATTCACATCATGGATGTGCAGCCGACAAATCTGCAGCAATTGTGATACTATTGTGTCATTATGAAGCAAAATCTCTGAGGGATGTTTCCAGCACCTTGTTGAACCTGTGCCATGAGAAATAAGGCAGTTCTGAAGGCAAAATGGTGTCCAAACCAGTACTAGCAAAATGTACCTAATAAAGTGGCCAGTGAGTGTAATCTGTTGAATGATTTTGGTCTTTTCATCTTTAATTGTGACCATCCTTTTTTTCAGCCTTCTCTAGGTGTATCTCGAGCTGGTCACGCTTTGCTCTTTGTCATTATTGGACCCGTTGGACCTTATTTTGCAACTGGAGGCTTCAGTCCGGTGTCTTTGCTGGCAGATCCTCGATACGTTCGGGCCTGGAGGGGCGGCGTTGGAGAATACAAGATGGGAGGGTGAGTTTTCACAAAGACTTTTGTATATCACATATACATTCCTCATGAGCATATGAGCATAAGCATATATTATAAGAGTTGTACAACCGTGAATAAAATGAAAATATTTTTTATTGATGGAAAAATGTTTATATTAGGTGTTTTTTTTAACAACTGTACTTGGCTAGGTACAATGTAATTATTGTGTTCATGTTGTACAGCAAAACACTTGCTGCTATTGAGACCAGTTTGGTGGTATGGCAGATTTAAGGGGTAAGGGAAGGGTCAACAGTGTGTTAGTACATAGCAGTTTTATATTAAGACACTTAATATAAAGTGGGACCTTATGTCACTGAACACTTTGGAACCATTATCTCTGGTTTATACAATTTCTACTATTATTGAATAAGAAAAAGCATTTCAAATGGTACTCCTCTGCATTAAACTTGTATCCAGTTTCTCGTTGTTGCAGGAATAGTGATGCATTTTCTCGTTTGTTTAAATGAAGTCATGAATTGCAGAAGAGCAGTTACACTTCGGCTGGAGATTATTTGTTTGTCACACTCCATTGCCCTTTGAATGGTTCAAAGCAAATGTTGTTGTTTTGCACCAATGTGGAGTCTTAAGAGTAGATGATCACATTTAGGTCATTCAGAGAATTTCAGCCTTGCGCGGGCTGCAGTAAGCTAGTCATGTGCTTATGTGGATTGTTGTAAATCCTCAGCGGTTTGCTGACCCTTCACACTAATGCAGCTCTGGCTTTTGTTTATATGCTGTATCTGTCTCAACTCTATTATCAGTCCTTGTCTCACTGTCCCATCAAGTATTTGAGGACCACTTTAGCAAAGCTTTTTGCTGCTGCCCCGTAGTGTTCAGCTAATGTGTAGACAGCATATGTCTGTTTAAATTATGAATCAGTGTTTTCACTCTTTGTTATAAACTTCTTCCTTTTCAAATGTTTGGTTTAAACAGACCAACCCATTGTTTTTGTGCCCCGAATGCAGCTCTGTAATTGTGGCTTTATGTTTCCCAGTAACTACGGACCGACAATCGCCGTTCAGAGCGAGGCGGCCAGGCAGGGCTGCCAGCAGGTCCTCTGGCTGTACGGAGACAATGAGGAGATCACTGAGGTCGGAACCATGAATCTCTTCATCTACTGGACCACAGAGAAAGGAGGTGAGAGTAACTTCTACAGGGTTTCTGAAGGTCTTAAAAAGTCTTAATTCGTCCTTACACAAATTAAAGGGATAGTTCACCCAAAAATGAAAATTAGCCCATGATTTACTCACCCTCAAGCCATCCTAGGAATATGTATATGACATTCTTCTTTCAGACGAATACAATCAGAGTTATATTAAAAAATGTCCTGGCTCTTCCAAGCTTTATTATGGCAGTGAATTGCTGTTTCTGTTTTGAAGTCCATAAAAATGCATCTATCCATCATAAAAGTGCTCCACACGGCTCTGGGGGGTTAATAAAGGCCTTCTGAAGTGAAGCGATGCATTTACGCAGTCTACTTACGCCTAAAGTGCAACTTGTGACGTCGGAAGTAGCGTAAATATCAGCAGTACGTCGCATTACTCGCATAGGTTTTCTGTTTAGGGGTAGGTTTAGTGTAAGGGGATAGAATATACAGTTTGTACAGTATAAAAACTATTATGCCTATGGAGAGTCCCTGTAAACCGTGCGTGTGTGTGTAAAAATTCCCTTCTGGGTTTCTGCAGTTCCTGTCAGGGATATCAGGAAATTAAGTTATGCAGATATGCCCAGAAAAGTCTTAAAAATGAATAAAATCTTAAATTTTAACATTATATTCATTATAGAAATCTATAACTTAAGTTGTGCTCTTCTCTAAAATATTTACTTAGCCAGAACTTGTTCTTTGTTTGTTTAAAATCTGTTTTTTTTTTTTCTTTTTCTATCCTTATTCGATAATCATGAAGGAACGGAAAAGCTATGGAAATACATTTCTAAAAAGGTGTGGGAGCCCTGAAGAGACAAAAAAAAGCAAGTGTTAAAATCACAATGGATATTGCTTTTGGTTCATTTCTCACCCTCAGAATAGCCAGGTCAATTCAAGTGCATTGCATTGTGGGATACAGTTTCTCATGCAGTGAGCCCTGCTGTATATTTTGGCAAGATGTTCATTTAGTTGATAGTTCAGTATTCCATGTGGAATGATGATGCTTGTCTCCCCCTGCTGGTGATATTTGTGGACATTTATGTGTCTTTGTAGAGAAAGAGCTTGTCACCCCTCCACTTGATGGCGTCATTCTTCCAGGAGTCACCAGGCAGGCGCTGCTGGACCTCGCAAGAGAATGGGTAAGAGAAAGAGAAATATGAAATGCTGATGGAAAAGGGGGAAGAAGAAAAAGTGAAATGGAGAGTTGATTAAAAGTGAAAGAGATTTTGAGCAGGGAAGGAAGATTAGATCTATCTATCTATCTATCTATCTATCTATCTATCTATCTATCTATCTATCTATCTATCTATCTATCTATCTATCTATCTATCTATCTATCTGTCTATATATTATCAAAAGGTTTGCTTGATTAAAGAACTATATTTATACGCTAGTAACAATGTCAATGATATGACAATGACACATTAAGGACATGTGCCATGCTAACACCATGCTATTCTTTTAAATACCGTGGAATACTATTAAAATACCATTAGTATATGACCGGAGTCGGGAGCCCTTTTTTTGACCAAAGAACAATTTTTATTTTTAATTTTTTAATTTTTGGTTAATGCATTTTTCTAAAAGAGCCACAGCAAAACAAACAAACAACAAAAAAAATAAATATATATATATATATATATATATATATATATATATATATATATATATATATATATATATATATATATATATTATTTTAAAAAAGTTTTGTTCAATACCATTTCAGTACTAGTAACTTTTTTTTTATTTCAAGTCCATAGACAACTAAAAACAAACAAATATACAACAAATAATAAATGAGCAATATAGAATTAATTGTGCATGGCTTTTTGTTGGTAAAGAGAGCGAGACCTGGCGAGACGTGATTTTTGTCAAAGAGCCAGGTGTGGCTCACGAGTCATAGGTTCCCAGCAGCTGGCATATGACTATGGTAATCGTTCCATAGCATGTTATTTATCAAGTACCAAGATGTCTGTTGCCATACCTGTACATGATTCCAGCACAGTACGTTTTGTAATGGTTGTGTGTCTTTTTTCTTTTTTTTAAGGGGGATTTCAAAGTGACAGAGCGTCAAGTATTAATGCAAGATCTGATAGGCGCTTTAGATGATGGACGGGTTCTGGAGGTGTTCGGTTCTGGGACTGCGTGTGTGGTGTGTCCAGTTGGCAGTCTGCTCTACAGAGGAAAGGTAACCGGCTCTCATGCAAATGTCCATTGAATGCATTTTTACAGCTTAATAAGAATTATAATGATAATGTATTTGTACTTAAGAGGAAATTTGTTTCCACCGCAGATGCGTACATAACACGACACAAAACATGTTAACTTATCAACTTATAACACAATCAGACATATCACATATCACAAAAAAAAGAAAAAGGGAACGCATAAAATGACGTATCAATCAATATCCTATGTATTTAAAGCTTGTATAGCTACAGTAACAAAACTCTTACTACACATGGGTAATCTTCACCTACGGCCAGAAGGAAGGGGAATGAAATATTGATAGAGTGGGTGGTTTAGTACATTTAAGATTTTATGTGCTTTACAAAACGTGAATGTAAAAACACTGTCCGGTAAATTAGGGGTAGGGACACCAATAATTTTACTAGATAAATAGTAATCTCAAGTTAGTTATCCTTTTCTTATTGGTAACTTTTACCAATAAAGCTTTATAAAAATGATCATTCTAGAAGATGGCACTTAGAGGCTTTTGCATATATATATATATATATATATATATATATATACATACACTAGGGCTGCACGATTAATCGTATTTTAATCGCGATAACGATATCTGCCTCTCTCAATTAATTTTTAAAAATCGTCGCGATATTTGCCCGCTCGTTTTTTATCCTGAAAACGCTTTTTTATTAGACATTTGCATTATCTTGCATTGTAAACAAGTCCCCACTAGCACTGATGTTTGTGGTTGCCAGATCTGAATAGCTTAAATCTCCCGAATTATCCAAACAGAGCTTTTCTCTTACATTTTATGCCCTCCGTGTTTTACTTAGTCGGTGCAATCTGGCAACCCAGCGCGCGCGCTCTACACTGCGGGAAAAGCACTGATCTCCACAGCGATATTCTGTTTGCTTGAAATTGTTATACAGCCAGTCTGTTTCTTCACAAGCCACTTGTGCTGTTTGTGTGACTAAATCTGTTTCTAAATGAGTTTCACCGTTCTATTTTTTGAAGTTTAAGTTTGTACCAGTTTTCAAGATGTGTCGTGAATCAGGTGAAAACGACAGCCACTGCCCGTTTTCAGTGTGTATCGACAAGTAAGTTTACGTTAGACTAGTTTTCTCTGCAGTACGAATTTGCTGAGCGATCTGGATCTTTACTTTGTCTCATTTTCAACCGAAATGTGTCGCTTAGAAGATCTAATTTGAAGACGCGTCACAAAACGCTTTAACGTTAAATCATGCCATTTGTATTGACTTGCTGTCTGAGGAAGTTGTAGCAGTTGGTTAAATGAAGTCTGATGGTTTGAAATTAACACCCGCCAAATGCGGCTAAAAATGAACTTTGGCGGGTATCTCTGTCAAATCACTGGCCAATTTGGCATGTTATTATGTTTAACATTACTCATTTTGCTGGGGAAATTCGTGTAAACCAAATCTGCTTGGATTTTGCGCAAATACTTGTGCAAAACCGTTAACTGACTCTTCTCTTTCTATGTAGATTCTCAAATGAGAATAATCGTGAATAATTATCGCGATTATAATTTTGAGCAAAATAATCGTGATTATCATTTTAGCCATTATCGTGCAGCCCTAACATACACACACACACACACACACACACACACACACACACACACACACTGTGATACAAAAGAAGACGACGACGAGGCGGAACAGACAAGTGTCTAAGTTTACGAATATCTGTCAGTCTCTGTTGACAGCACAGGTAAACACCTGGGGTGCTTCTCAACATCTCTCCTCGTTTCCTCGCTCCTCCGTCCTCCATACTATGAGCCGGAAACCGATCGAGCTCAGCCATCTTGAAGGACATCTCATTTCTCTAATTGCACCACGAGGAGGAGAGGAATGAGGAGTGAGGAGGCTTCCAGAGGAGTTATAAGTGATGATACACGGGTGTATCCTTTGCGGAAGAGTTTTATCGCCTAAACGTGACGCGCGTATACATTCTCCTCCCCCTTCACATCGGTCACAATAATTTTAATTTATACTTTACCTTTGCAGTTTTTATAAACCACACATCTCACATATTTCAACAGGGTATCTTGCTTTATTATTATTTATTATGAATTTCTTAAATAACCAAACTTTAACAACACAAGGGCCAGATCCTTTGCGCACAGCTGATGACGCTGTGAAGTGATGCTCGAGTGATCAAGTATTCCAATATGTAAAAAAGCTTTCATTCGATTCCTCCGTCCTCCTTTTCTTTCCTTGCAGCCTTCCCTCGCATCCTACCGGGGGTGGAGCTGATACTCGAGGAAAGGAAACAAGGATGCACCAATAAGAATTGAGAAGCACCCCTAGAGTGTGCTGGTTGAAGTGAAGTATATCACTACATTTATTGAAAACTTTTTATTTTTATTTTTTAGACCTACCAAATTCCTACAATGAAGAATGGTCCAGACCTTGCCAAGAGATTCCATAAGGAGCTCACTGACATCCAGGTAAAATCCTGTTACTTTTGGAATTACTCTACCCTGGAAATCCAGAGTTCTCGCGAGAGCACAATTTGAATTTGCTCAGCGACTTACTCTGGCATTGAGTAATGATGCTCATTAAATATGCCCTAAATATAGCCAGAGGCGAGCTAAACAGATGACAACAGCGCAATCACGACAGTGATTGGTCGTAGTGTTATCCAGTTGTGTGCAGTGAGATTTTCAAATGAATGCTTGGTGCCACCCCTCGAGTTGGGCGATTTTCATTACTCAATGCCAGACAGTTAATCTTTCGGATCTGGATGTCCAGGCTAGAATTACTCTTGAATTCATAATGAATTCATAATTTTTCTTTCATTCCATCCTAAACTTCTGCTGTTTCTCCATGTACAGTATGGGCGCATTCAGAAGGACTGGGCACCGCTGGTCATCTAACTGATCTCATGCAGGTTTCGTGTCTAAAACCTCTCATCTCACGTGTTTGTGTGTGGACTAAATTGACAGGGGTGTTATTCTACAGTAACAACAACCTTTCTAAATGGGAAAACCACCTATTAAATATATAGTCTTTCCAAATGACTTTACATCCTGCTTGCACTAGAAATCGTCCTTAAACCTGTCGAGCACAAGCGTCATAAGCCATATACAAGTAGCAAGGTACAAAGGCACAGGCAAATATGTTCTCCTTGATGTAGTTGCTGGTCCTGTCTTTTAAAGGTTGTTTTTTGTTTTTCCAACCAGTCATGGGTTCGCCATTTCCTATAATAGCTGAATTTTTTTTTTTTTTTTCTACAACTTTTAACTGTATTAACATTTACAATGTTTTGGGATAAGAAATCATGCAGTTGAGAAGGATCAGACTTCAGCACATATTGATTTTAATGTAAATGTTCCTTCGCTGAGCTGCTTGTTTGTGTAATGTGAGAGAACAGACTGTCATGCTTTTCTTACTATCAAGGGGACATGCATTTTATTCATTTTGCTTCACTTTAAACCGTTCTGTTTTCTTTTAAAAGACACTAAATTGGTCTTATGTCAAAAATGTAAAAACTGTAAATGATTGTATATCTAGAGGAGGATGCTACTTCAAGGACAATATATTATCTCCAGATTTAGATGATTTAAAACCGTGAGCTGAACTTATGCACGCACAAAGGGCTTCAGGACAGCCCAGACATAGCAGCTCTAGAGACCACTAGAAAAATGTTGATGTGATAATCGTAGGTGATCATCACTAGACTGTGTGTGTTGACTATGATATCTGAAACAGCAATGTGACCTGTACATGTGTGTGAAATATGTAATGTTTGCTGAACATGTAGAATTTATTGGTTTTAACTTATTTCTGGTGTCGTTTTAGTGGTTACAGCTAGAATACACATCGGCTGTCGTTTTTTATTCTTTGTGAACACCCTCTTATTTCATTTTTTTTGGTCTTCGTTTTAAACTTACATTTTAATCCATGCACTCCACATCTCTCTTCTAAGTGCCTGATGGAGTTGGCTGTTACTTCGTCTCTCGAGTTATCGTTCACATTTATCATTTCTGTTCTGAGGGGGCTGCTGTTGTGTTTCATGCTTGTTTTTTTTGTTGGTGGTTTTCGGGACAGATGTCTTTACTTTTTCTGTTACTGTATTTTTACAAATAAACTCCTTTGACGTCCAAATGTATAACATGCCTTTTGCTTCAACCACCTACAAATATTTGTTTCTGCAGGTCTAGTTTTCTTTCATGCGTGGTTTCATAAAAAATAATATTTTGTCACTGTAAAATGTTTGGAAATGTCCTGCACGCATTATTGGCTGAATGTCACTTGTCAAGAACATGTCTGATTTATATTTTATCCCAAAAGTAATCAAAAGAAAATTAGGTTACACTTTATTGCAATGGTCCACTTTAGACTTTCTATTAACTAGTAACTTTGCAGATGCATGTCAACTAAATCTTGTTATTTATCTCATATTAGTAGACTGTCAGGTTACGGTTAGTAGAATAAGTTGACATGTAAGTTACTTACTGTCATGTCTGTTGAGGGAGCATCAAAATAAACTGTTGGTAAATATTAAGCAGACAGTCTACTAACACTTAAATTATTTTTTTTTCTGTGACAATTAAGCACATTTTTGACAACGTTTCTCATAATGCCAACAAAATATGGATTTATTTAAATGGTAAAATATTAATACTTCAATGTAGTATTTGTTAGACTGTCTTTATCTTATTGTAATATAAAATTTAAATGTGTTTTCTTAATAGCTATCTTATTAGATATAATCACTATAGGTAAATGGCAAATTAGTAATGAGAATGAACTGTGAGATAACAGTTGTAAGGTAAATAACCTTAATTTTCATTGTGCAGAAAATCATTTCTCTTTTCTTTTGTTTTTTTGGGTTTGGTTTCAATAGGTTCCTATTACTGTATCATAAACATCACAATGATGGTTTTGTCACATATATTTAAGACTTTGTTCTTTTTTTAAATTGTTGTTTTCACATAAATAGCAATAGTTTTGACAAATGTCTCATATGATTCAGATTAACCCATACACCTTTACTCAATCTGACAACATTTTTATCATCAAAAGACAAAGAATACAACTAAGGATTGTAAATAAGAGAAAAATTGTATCCATGAATGAAGTATGTTATTGTATAATGTATAGTCTATGAAGGATAATGAGGTACAGATTAAATGTCTTTTTGCAAAATAGTCCCAAATCAAAGTTCATAAAGAGTTTCAGTCTATTACGAATGAATTCTCTATTTTGTCATCTACAGGCAGCGTTAGATCTCTGGGCTGTAGAGGTTTATTAGCTTTCTCACACGGTCTGGCTGTCTTTAGGAGAGTCGTCTTCAAACAAAGCCAGGGTGGTGTGGCCCAAAGGGTTGTAGATGATGCCTTCCACCTCTCCGCCACCATTGGTTGTCTTCTGGAAGTGGATCTCCAGGTTGTCCTGTAGGTTGTCCTTCTCCATGATGTCAGGGATGCCCGTAAGCAGCACTGTGCGCATGCACTCTGAGTTACAGATCTGAGAGGGAGCAACAGTCAGTTTACATCATTATCAACACCGGTATTAAGTGTTTCAATTATCGTGACATACCTTCATATGTGAAATCTCGCCGTTGAGGAATGGAGTGACCTTCACCTTGTACTTCTTCTTACCAAAATCTACCTCATGGTCCTGTTTGTCTGAGAGACGTTTGGCAACTGAAGACAAATGAAGGATTAGAAAAACACTTCTAGCATCTTGTGCTGCGATATGTCAGATTGCATGAATTAGGTTAACGTACTATTATCATCTACGAAGGTAATGACCACAGTGCCAGAGTCATGCAGCATGTCTTTGTCGTCCACCTCGCCGCCTCCGTTCTTCTTCTTAGAAAAATAGATATCCAGTTTGTCAAGTGTTCTGTCCTCAGGTTCTTCCTTTGGCAGGTTAGAGACCAGGATTCTGCGAGGGCACACCTGTGTTTCCATCTAACAGATGGAGAGAGAAAGAGTAAGACGTTTTATGTCATGATATTCCATAGTAACACAATGCAGTCCATAATATACATACAATCCATGTAGGTTAACAGAAGTCAGCTTGTCTCCATTACCTCAACATATTCAGGTACCAGGAACTGAATGGGTTTAGCCCGCACAGTGATGGCACAGTCCCCAAGCTCCACCTTATGCTCCTTCTGGCTCAAGATTTTCTGAGCCACTAAAGATGCAGAATCAGAACAGATTTGAATGAAGGAAGAGAAGTCAATAAACAATAATCCACAAAAGCCCGTGCATTACAGTGATTTAAAAAAAAAGTGTTTTGTGTTTTGGCCATGCAATGAACACTGTAAAAAAAATAATAATAATTGCTGCCTTACATTTTTAAGTACAATCACCTCGTGTTGGTTTAAGTTATTAAGTCATTTCAACTTAAATTGCATTTAACTGATTTGAAAAATGAATTGAATCTACTATAACTTAAAAAGTTGGAAATGGCTTAACTTATTTTGATAAGTTAAAGCAATGTAAAAACATGTTAGAACTTCTTGATCAGTGAATGCTTTAAAACAATAATAAAAACAACAAAAAAATCAATATTTTATTTCAACAACTGTTTTTTTTGTTGTTGTTTGTTTCTTTTTGTCTTCTTTGAAGAACTAAGAGTGACCATATATTAAAATAATTTAAAAAAATAAAGATATGGTTGGGGGCCTTCGAATATTTTTGTGGACAATTAAGTCAAAAAGATTAAGAACCACTGGTCTATGTTGTTCAGTGTTTTTTCAGGCACCATTGACTTTCATTGTATGGTCAAAAACACTAGAAAAATGACTTAAAATATCTTATTTTGTGCTGTGTTTATTTTGTGAAAGAAAATCATACAGGTTTGGAATGACGTTGTGTAAATGAGTAGAAATTCTTAATTACAGTTGAACTGTGATGATGCTACATACCATCCTCTTCCTCAAAGGTGATCAGTGCTGTTCCACCCTCCATCGGATAAACTATGCGGGAATTCACATCGAAACTCACAGCATGCGCACCCTCTTTTGTCTTTCCTTGAAAAACAACTCTCCTCTCAGGCACCGCTGTAGAGATCTGTGGAGTCAACGTAGAGCCGTGTTAATCTCACAGTAGATGCATTATGTTTCCATGGACTTTTTAAATCGACATGGACATTTTAGGGTCAACTGTATATGAATATAAAGGAAAATATAGAAAATGTTGAGAGAATACTAGTCAAAATAATTTTGTGGATATATTTTAGATATTTTGACACTGTAAACCTCAGTTTGTTTTTTCAGACTGCTGTTTTTATGGTCCAGGCTTTGCAACTCCTCCTTTATTTTCATGATTTCCATCTGCAGCCTGTGTTGCTCCTCCTGAATATTACTGCATTTCTCCTGCACACAGAGGAACCCATTAACATGAACTTATATAGGCTATATTATGTATCTTATAATGAGTGTCTGTATATTTTTTTATACAGACCTTCTCTTTCTGAATTGTCTTAGTACATTTCTTGTTTTCTTCCTCAATAGACACTTTCCTCTCCTCAGCTCGATGTCTAAATTCCTTGGCAAAGGATTTGTTCATATCGATGCCATCTTTCAGTAATTTTTGATCCTTCAATAACACTTCATGCTGTTTCTGCGGACAGAAAGGACATAATGGTTAATGCCTTGAATTGGTGTGAATTGGTTGACAGGTATCCAGCTTAACAAGCCACTCACAAACCTTGCATTTTTGGATCTCCTTCTGTTTACTGTCCAAAGACTCATCGTCCATAACAAGAGAGAAATCCTGAGTTGACAGACATGACAAACAGGATCAGCGTACTAAATATAGAATCTAATGCAAAAAACAAACAAACAAAAAAAAATAACTTTGCCAGATCACTTCCTTTACCTCAGTAGACATTTCTACCAACGCAAGAACCTGTGACCAAACAGAAAGCACGGTTATCCAAGACAGAAGAAGATCATTCTTTATAAACAAAATGTGATTCTTAAAATCTAGGACATTTTTATCCGTCCGAACTGAGCTATTCCAGTTTATAAACTATAGTTAGCCTACTAAAGCTGAACTTCATAAAGTGGCAGCACGACGAGTTGTTGACGTCGCAAAAAGCGCCTTGAAACAAACAAGAAAAGACACCATTTGTTTTGCTTTCTTCATCCTTTTTAAAAAAAAATATATATTTTTTTAAATATACTGACATTAAACACTTTCACTTGTGATATACGCTGCGTCTTTAGCGACTACCTTTTTAACAACGAAAAAACATCATACAATTAACAAATATGAGTTGAGTAGCCTAACGTATAGCGACTTCTCGTTAAAACCATTGAAGCCTACTTTGTTGTGTAATTGACTAATTATAATTTATTTTGCGAATATGTTAATTGTAAATAACCAGATGAGACAAACACGTACCGTGGTGAAGCAAACAGTAGAGAGCAGTTTCGCTTTCGTTTCAGGTAAGTTAGGCAATGGGCGGCTTTCCGAGTAATCAATATTCGCAAGGGGGTGGTGTTGATCACATGCATTATATAACATATATTTATAACAACAGAATGCCAGTATACGTTATATCTAGGCCTACCTATCAAATTTTTATTTTTATTTCTGTCAACATTTTATATAGTCAGATAGAAAACCCCACAAAATTGTGTATGTATATATGTATACTTAAAGCTGAATGTATAGACTCTATAATATATATATATATATATATATATATATATATATATATATATATATATATATATATATATATATATATATATATGTGTGTATATTTATATATATATATATACAGGGAACTACACTAACCTTTTCCACTGGTGGCACTTGCGCTACTAACTTTTTCAGTTACTGGCGCAAAACATGATTTGGTCGCACAAATTATTTATAGTAAGCCGCTCTGGATAATAATGAACAATAATGAAACTGTATTGCATACAGATGTGCTTTTTATTTTACTTGCCATATTTTAAAACACATGCCTTCTTGTTTTTGTTTTCTTTAACATTGGTTGGGATAGATTTACTGCAATAGAAAATACAGTACATAATAAAGTGCAAAATGGATTTCAACATGCTATGGTTGGCACAGATGGGCAGACTCCTGAACTCTTAAGTAGTGATGCACCGATGTGAAAATTGTGGCCGATACCGATAATAAACAATATTAATATTGCTGTTATGGCCGATACCGATATCTCTGTATAGAAAACAAATTTACTCATAATCAAATAAAGAGATATTTTCCAAAACTCTTTTTTTTTTTTTTTTTTTTTTTACTTTAGAAATGACTGATATTGGGCACCTTTACCTGTGTGCAAAATATGTCACACATAGGACACACATGCATTATATTGCATTGCATTGCATTTAATATGTGCTGGTCAACTTGTCTAAAATTAAGAAACCCCTACAAAACAGTAAAAAACAAAACAAAAACAAAAAACAGGAACATTGTTTACAATTAAGATAGGCTACTTAATTTATTATTCCAAATATGATACCGGGAAAAGGGCTTCTATTTGTGACGTGCTGTCTTTGCGTTTGAACATTGCACATTTTAAACAGGACACGCATTAGGCTAGCTGCATTTATGTCATGCATAAATGTTAGCCAATACAAACATATTTATAGAAAACAGTTGACAATGAATAGACAGGAGTCCAATAATAGCATAACGAATCACTTATTCTAAAAATAAAATCAAGTAGGCTATAAGTTAGACGAATCCGACATATAACGAGGGCTGTGTTAACAGTAAAACGTCCGTCATTTAACGAATTTTAAAAACGATGGATGGATAATACAAAATGCTTTCTGACATTTTGACAGAAAAAGAAACAAGCAAGAACAAAATTTAAACTATAGGCCGTCCATTTTTATTTTACAATTATCTTCTCTCTGTGTGTGCGCGCGTTTGTGTGAGAGAGAGAGCTCGCGCAGCACTGATACAATGGTACGTTTTAATCTAAGTAACGGTCGCGGGGCTGAAGCCAACTTGATGTGTTGAATGCTCAGACACGTTATAAAACGTATTCTTAAAATATATATAGACTATACATTCAGCTTTAAGTTCAGGGAGTGCCAGAGTTGCTAAATGAAAGTTTTTAAAACTTCATCTTAAATAGAAAATGTACATCATTCAGCATAGGCCTTTTCAGAATGTTTGTAAACAATAGGCACCAAGATACTTCCGGGTGGCAGAACGCGAGCGGCTTCTACTGACTAACGACTGCAACAGTTTCCTACTTATGTTGTTTTTCAACGGCTCTGAGTGGACGTCGTGTCGTCAAAAGTAGAAAATCTTAACTATCACCTAAATTATATGATTCATCCAGTGTTTACATTTCTGCTTTAACTCTGCTTCGTGTATTCTCAATCTAACGTTACATCTACAAAATCACATCAGAGCATTTATCTTCAGCCGGGGAAATTTGAGACTAATATTAGTAAACTTGTCTCTTTTGAAGATCAGATTCATTGCCAGTCACTGCCTTAAGTAAACAATTAACCAAATGAGACTCACGCGCTCTCACGCCACACATCCATTTCCTCACGCAACTTACCGAAATGTATATTCCTCATAATATCGACCAATCAGTGTTTTTCAACCGTGCAAAGGTCAATAAAACAGCTGGAGAACAATTATGTCACATAACATTTACCTCAGGAAAGCCATTTAATGACCACGATAGGCTATATAATGTTAGCACGTTATTTTGGCTGGAAAAAAGAGCCAGAGAGAGAGTATTTTGCTAATTATTACTTATATCATTAAACACAGTTGTTATTATGATAACAAAAACGCATTATATTTATTTTTATTTATTTATTTTTATTACATTTTTACTGTCGACGGTGGGTCTCTCCATAGACATAATAAATACATGTATTTATTGTCTATGGGTCTCTCTTCCATGCAATTTACTAGCGTTGCCATAGGAACGCTTCAGCTTTTGCCACCCGGAAGAACGTCTATTACTGTTGTGACTTACAAATAAAAACAATCACAGATAATCACTCTGTAAGAGCACGGGCTTTGATATTTTATTTTATTTTATTTTATTTTATTTTATTTTATTTTATTTTATTTTATTTTATTTTATTTTTGATTCATCATTTTGGTTTTATTTTTTTAAGGGGAAATCATTTATCATTATAGTTTGCCAAATGTAACCTAAGCAACATTTACATCACCAGATGAAGAACAAGAAGGAGGGCAACCTGTATTATGAGGGACCTTGCCCACCCAGAAAATGGTCCACTCTCCCTTCAGGAAGGAGGCTGCACAGCATTAGGACCAGAACCAGCAGGCTACGAAATAGCAGCAATAACTCTACATCATAATGTTTCATTTAAAATATTTGTACTCCATTGTGTGATGATGTTATTAATAATTAATGATACATGTTATCTGCACACTGTTAAAGTGATTTTAGTCTTAATGTTTAGTCTTATTTTAATAATGTAAGTGGAGGGTATTATTTATTTATTAGGCTACTTGTGTGTATGAATGATTATAGCTGGAAAAAAAATATTTTGGATTTATTCAGTTTATTCTTTTGATTAGTGTCTTTTATTCATTTCTTTTATTAATTATTCATTTTTATAAATCTTAATATTTTCTTTATGAATTACTCATTGATAGCTATTTATTCATTTAATCATCTTTAATCGTTATATTCCTTATGTTGCATGCTTTTTCTTTCACGTGTCATTGAATTTATTTGATCATTTACATAAATTCTACCATATACTCAGAGATTTGGGTTGAAGTTCAAAATGCAGCTTTATTTGGTGTAATGAGTCTCACAGCCACTAGGTGGCCCCAGCTGCTTTATAATTTATTGTGTTGCTTCTCATTAGTTTATTAGTTCCACTTCCACCAGTTTTGGCCTTTTTTACAGTCTTTTTTACAGTCTACGATTTAAGCATGCCTCTTTCTTTCAGTTGTGTTCAGTCTTGAGCCTACTTTGCATGTGTTATCCTCGCCAAGAAAGCTAAGTCTGTTGTGTTTTTGGATTTGCCTTTTGTTCATCTGGTATAGCTCGGCTTCCTTTTTGTTGTACTTTTGAACTTGGACTCTCTAGTAAAGCACTTTTTGTTCAATTATCTAAGCCTGCATGTTATTCTTCTGCCCTTGGGTCCATCTGCTGTCTGTCATTAGCCTCAGACATCCATCACAGTGGGAGAATCCAGAATCGTACTCCATATAACAGGCGTAGTCAAAACTATAAAGCAAATCCACACGAACCATCGAGTCCAAAAATACAGGCAAACAAGGATATCCAGGACAACAGGCAGAAGAACAAGACCAAGACCAGGGAAACCAGGATACAGGCACTCAGAATAGCAGTTTAACACAAAACAAGACTACGCAAAGTGAGAATGAAAACTCAGGTCTTAAATAGGCAGACAAGTCAAGCAAAACCATAAAGCCTGACTTTAAGCGATATTTAACACGTTACAAAGTAAAATTCGAGCTTCCGACCAAATGGCCATTCGCAGTCTACTTACGCCTAAAGCGCAATTTACGCAACTTGTGACGTCGGAAGTTGCGTAGTGCGTCATGGCATAGCGTAAATATCAGCAGTACGTCACATTACTTGCATAAGTTGAGTTTTAGACTTAAGTCGAATCCGTATGTTTGTTTGGCTGGAAGCTAGTTATTTTACTTAATAAAGTTTTAAATATGAATATTTTTCTTACACAAACTCATAGCTTTGCTTCAGAAGGCCTTTATTTACCCACCAGAGCCGTGTGGAGTTCGTTTATGATGGATAGATGCACTTTTTTGAGCTTCAAACTGATGGTTGCAATCCACTGTCATTATAAAGCTCGGAAGCGTCAGGGTGTTTATTAATAACTCCAACTACAAGATTGTATTAAGAATAATGACTTATTGCCTACCATGAAGCAAGGTCTTATTATTTTGATTCCAAAGCCTGGAGTTGATGAAATAATTTTAGATAACCTATACGGCCTATTACACTACTCAATACTACTTACAAAAAATATTTACTGGAGCAATCACTGCTAAGTGTGGGTCTTCCACAAATAATTGGCAAGACTCAATCCAAGTTCCTTAAGGGTAGACGACCAATACATAACAATAACACAAGTTCAGTCCACATAATATATCCTAATGGAATAACCGTTGTATATTATTTCAGAGAAAAGATTAATTTCTGTTTTTGGAGGAGTGGTGGCAGAGATGTATTTGGTCAGTGCTATTTCCGCACCAATTTAATTATTAGAAAAAAGATTACATGAAAGTCATCAGAAGTGTTCCTTTACCAATGATTAGTATGTTAAAAGTGTTTTTAACATATATTCCATGCTTATTTCCAGGAAAGTTGTATCATCCAAGAGATTACAGTTTTCAACATCTCAGTAGGAAATCAGTAAAGGAATTCAGAAGCAAATACCTTTTATTTCCCCTTCCACCCAAATGTAAAGAAATTTTAAAATTATGATATTTACCCATATATTAATCCATTTTGGAATGAGTTGCTTAATTGGATAAAAGATAACATATTTTTTTCTCATCTAGGCCTATTACTTGGGATATGGTGAAATTTGGAGTACATTTGGAGGACAAAAAATGCAGACTTTGTTATAAATTGTGTATTTCTTAGAATAAAATATTTTATTCCTGAAAAAGGTTTTTGATTGTGGCCTGTGGAATGTTGGTCCACTCCTCTTCAATGGCTGTGCGAAAGTTGCTGGATATTGGCAGGACCTGGAACACGCTGTCGTATACACCGATCCAGAGCATCCCAAACACATTCATTCATGCTGACTGCAGGAATGTCCACCAGAGCTGTTGCCCATGAATTGAATGTCCATTTCTCTTCCATAATTCGCACATTTAAAAAAGAGCTTGCCCTATATGCCTTAAAACGTATGAGAATGTATAAAGCTAGGGAATTATTTGATTTGTTTAGCCAGTATGATTTTGTTTACCCCCCTACAGAGTTTGTATTTAAATTTTATTGTTGTTTTTTGTTTGTTTTTATTATTATTATGTAGCACTATGTAATGCTAATATCTCAGTCTGTGAAAGTCTTATAGTTTTACTCATGTTAGCCTGTTATGTTAAAGGTCCCGTATTATCCCCCTTTTCACAAGATGTAAAATAAGTCTCTGATGTCCACAGAGTGTGTATGTGAAGTTTCAGCTCAAAATACCCAACAGATCATTTTTTACAGCATGTTTAAATTGTCATTTTTTGGGGCACAGAAAAACGCGCTGTTTTAGTGTGTGCCCGTTAAATGCAAATAAGCTGCTGCTGGACGACCCAGGGGGCGGAACCTCATGAGCTCGCTCAGTCTCTCAGGACAATTTCATCTCACGGAATCAGGGTTGCCAACTCTCACGCATCTGGCGTGACAGTCACGCATTCAGCCTCAATCTCACGCTCTCACGCTTAACAAAGAAATCTCACGCTAAATTAGACATTCTTCTGTGCTGTATTTTTTTTCACTCGTGTGCACTAAATTTCAGAATTACTATAAACAATTCAGGCTCTTAACTACTGGATGGACCACTATTTATGGCGCAAATTAGTTAAAATCTCCCGGAATCTAGAGCGAGCACGCATGCGAGACAGAAACTGTAGCGCACGCACGGCGTACGGCAGAGTTGAGCATTGTAGCCAATCACTGACATGTCTGTTGAACGCATTGGCCAATCAGAGGCGTTTAAATGAGTCGCTGTCCTGAAGATGTGTTTTGCGCGAGCTCACCGAGTTCTACACTTTCGCAAACCAGTCATTATTATTGCCTATAAACTTAAGATGCAAATAAAAGATTCACTGCAATGTATTTGATATTCTTGATGCTGTTCTGATGCGCTCCATTATGCACCGCTCTGTTTGGTGTTAGGATGACTATAGTCTTTTATAAAAGTTCAGCGGTCTAGCTCTTCAATGTCAGAATGATTAAAGAAGTGAACGAATGCCTGGCAAAATGTAAGTGGTAAACATTTAACATTTGACTGTTTTACAATAGAAATGTTCAACTACCGACAGTATCCGGTGACGCGAATTACTCAACTTTTTTTATTTATTTACTAAATTTAGCCTTTTTGAATTGAAAATATGCTATAATTTCTTTGATTCATTTAGAGAGAATGCATGCATAATTAAAAATAAAATGTTATTTGCAAATAGTTACAATTATTTCACTAATACAATAAGCTTTTTTTTCTTTATTCCCTTAAATCGCTTTTATAATTAATTCCTTTAAATAAAAATACCCCAAAAAAATTGGGTTGGAATATCCCCCCCCCCCCCCCCGTTGAAATATATATCCCCCCCCCCCCCCCCCCCCCCCCCCCCCCCCGTTGGAGAAGTCTCACTCCGAGCTAAACTCAAAAGTTGGCAACCCTGCGGAATGATGATAATAATAGAAACTCTCAGTAAAGGTGTTCATTTCGAGTCGGACAATAATGCCTACAGAGTCAGAGTGCTGTATAGAGATGAAACAGGTATAGTTTAGTAGTTTAATTACGGTTATTATAACGTATTTGTCATCTGCTTGTATGTATCCATTATATATTAATAACCTTCAAGTCTGCTGTCTGAATGATGATCAAACATATACTGATGAGTTTAATAAAGTTTATTGTACATCACACAAAAGATGAAGCGTCAGTTTTACTTCAGAAAGTCACCGTAAGAGCTGAGTAAACACAGTAAGTTATAAGAAGTGCGCAAGTACATAAACGAATTTCGGTAGAGTTGAGGGAGCATTTCTGTGGGCGGAGGTTAGTCAAAGGCCCTGTCCCAAATGGCACACTCCGGACTTGTGGACTTCCTCAGAGTCCACACTTTGGTGACGTCATGTAGTGCAGACCTATAGGGCCCTTGGCGCGAGTCCACGAGGGCGCATTGAGAGGTATTTTTGGGACAGACTCGATCGGCACGCCGGAAATAACGGCCTGGTTGTTGTTAGACAGGAAAAATCACATTTCTGCGCTCCGACGTCTTATCTGCATGTCAAATACACATCCTAATTTTACAGTTCTATATTTTGATATTGTGCATATCACCTGGACATTAAACAATAGATATATCACGCTTATTTAAATGATGTATACAGTTGTACATAATAATAGGCTACATAATGTTCCATTTGAACTAAGATTACAATTTTAAAACATAATTTAAACATAATTTTTTCAATTTACAGGTTTCAATATTCATATGTTTACATATGACTCAGTAAAGCCCTGACATTCGGTTCTATTTATTTAATAAATCATAATGCGATCGTATTATTAAACGCGCTATTATTATGTTTGAGACATCAACCACTGGTCGATGACCATAATGTTTGTATAAACTGTAGGTAACAACTGGTAAAATGTACATTTAGGTCATAAAAACCGTAATATTTTCTTCTCAGCCATGTCAACAAAAAGTGAAATCTCCTCCCATCTGTTGTCTGATTGGCCTTTCGCAAGGATTCCTGGGTAGTTAAAGTGCGTGGAGCCTGCTTCTATGCGGGCTTCGCGGAAGACCGCTACAAAGGGGGCGCTGCTGAGCACACTTCAGAGCGGTAAAATGCTGAATGGGACGGCCTACGGACTCGTAGACTCAGCGAGCACGCGCAATTCAAGTCCACGAGACCGAAAGTCCGCATAAAGTGCGCCATTTGGGACAGGGCCAAAAAACGGTTCTAGTGACGTCATTAAAGAAGGAAGTAGAGGGATGTAGTCCAAACGGGCCGTTCGATGTAGTCAACTTCTGTTAAATAAAATATCTCGCTTGGCATTGAACTTTGAGCTTTATAATTTTACAGATATTATTTATGCTCTAACAGCAACATTACACACTAACTAAAGTTTGAAACATGGGATCACGAAGAACGGGACCTTTAAAGTTCGAATGCAATAAAAATAAATAAATAAATTATCCATTTCCTTGTGAGTGCCCTCTCTGGTGTCGTGCACTTACTTGTCCGAGAGCCCGCCCACACGCTGCTCTGATTGGCTATGTTTTTTTGCCTTTTAGTTTTACAAATGGGGACAACCTTTGTAGGATGAACTAAAATGTTTTTGGTAATCATATTAAAAATAACACTTAAATTGGATAATATTCCGACTTTTGAGCTTTGAAGTGCTGGAATAGGTTGTCTGAAGAAAGTCACGTCAAGGGAGTAAGATTGGATGACATCATCATGGTCTGCCATACCGTGGCTTTTGGTGAATTGACACTCACTGCATGTGCTGTGCTCATCCTTGATCATCTTGCAATGGACATTTACTTGCAATCAAACACGGATGACATGACTCTGTGAATAATTGACAGTTACATTAACCAAAGGCTGTCCTCTAAAATAGGCGGAGCTTGAGAAGTCTAAGTTATTTAAGAAGTAATCATTTCTTTATTCCGTGTGGGAGCTCTGCGAGGAGACACGGTAGGTCTTGCATATCTTTCATTCGTCTTTGATGTCCTTTGTGTATTTTTAAACTGAATTGTACAAGTTTCGTTCAAAAGTGTTTTGCTCATAGTGCTTCATAAAGCAGCATCACGCGTCACTCGTTGCTATATGCATTTTTTTTCCTACAATGAATTGACTCACGAAGTTATAAAGTAGCCTAAACCTTGATAGACTCCTTGCCCCCCTTACACGATCGTCTGTTTGTTGTAGAAGATTTTATTATTATTTGCTATCATTATCATTTCATATTAATTTATGTAGAATTACATAAATTTGGTAGTTTGTCTACCAAACTGTGAAAGATAATTAAATGGAAATGTAATTGTTTATTTATTAACTATATAAAACATTTATCTCTGCTCACAGATCGGTAACTTGGACCCCACGGATCCACGGACTGGTCATCCACTTTCAACTGTTTACAAATCCACCTGTTCGTTAGCCTACATAAAAAGTTAAGTTGAATTAAAGAGCATTTTCTCTCGTTTGTTTACTTCAGAAGAGGTTTGTTGATGTTTCTGAATAAAATGATTATTGATTTTAGCATTATGTTGAGGGTAAAAAGCAATTGGCTGCGTATTTTTACCAACTGGTGAAATACGACATTCACAGTTCCTCATTTTTGCCGGATTCTGTCGGTTTGGCAAACAAGGGGAATTTCCATTTGTTTAGAAAAGGAAATAAAATTGCACACTTTTAATTGACTAGTTTCCTTGCTGTGCCGTCAGTAATAAGACAAAGACACTGACCAACTGTATATCCAAATTTCTTTTTGCTGGATTTGAAAAACGTTCTCTAATAATGCTTAAATAATAATAAAGAGTTTCAGGTATTGTTTCTGAGGTCAGCACAGATTATCTCGCGAGCATAAAATATCTAGATGTGAAAGAGGAAGCGATACCAGAATTAAAACTGCATACTTGCACTGTTATATATACAAGAGCATACATGCAGTGAACTGTACATATCCAAATAATAATAAAAAAAATTGTGACCCTGCATCTGAGATGTGAAGGTCTGATGGGTTGCAGTCTGTAAACTCAACTGTTTGCATAATGTTTCCACTTAAACGCATAAGTCGCATTTCACATTTTAAATCTGTTAGTTTTAACATTTGAACTCTCTCTCTTTCCATCCAGATGTTGAAACTGACTGTAGGCCTCGCTCTGGTGACCCTGGTTGCTTGTTCGCAGTACCCCAACAATGAAGTCTGTGAGGCAGGCCAGACATGCTGCCAGGATCCCACCGGAGAGTTCAGCTGCTGCCCTTTCCATCACGTGAGAGGCTGAACTAGTGACAGATACTTAAAGGCCTGGTTTCACAGACAGTTCTTAGATTAAGCCATGATTAGGCCTTAGTTCAATTAGGACATTTAAGTAGCTTTTATAAATGTGTCTTAGGAAAAAAAAAACATTACTGCTGTGCATCTTGAGACAAAACAATGGCACTGACATATTTTAAGATATGCCACTGCAAGTTGCTTTAAGTTACAACAGCTCAAACATGCATTCTAGTCTTGGACTAGCTTAAGCCTTGTCTGTGAAACCGGGGAAAAGACAGTTTAATTTCAGAGTATTAGTTTCAGATACTCTTCTAGAAATATAATAAATGTTGTAGAAAGCAGATCAGATTAGACAAGACGAAGTTAATTGCACATTGATACGGAAGCCAAAGTGTTCTGCGGTCACTCATTTTTTATGCTCTGTCAGATATTCTTAAATAGCACCCTTTACTAGACACATCCACAGTGTCAGCTCCTTTTTTATAAAGGTCATGATAAGGCACTCGTGTAGTATCAACATGCAAATGACTTCACTATTTTACTCGATGATTTTACTATTCAAAGAACTCAAAGAAATGAAGCTGTAATCAGGAGGTTGCCTGTCACCTGATCAGCTTCAGTGTTGTATTGCTCACTGAAGTGTTTAAATGATCAGCTCATGCATGTGTATAATTGTGTGTATGTGTAGGGAGAGTGTTGTGAGGACCACATTCACTGCTGTCCTGAAGGCATGCTGTGCAGTGTTATGGACTTCACATGTGTAAACGCCACACATACACTGCCACTGATGGAGAGGAGACCGGCTAAACAGACAGACTTTCCCAAAGTGAGAAATTATATAAAGAGACGAAATAGTACTCAGAGCTGTTTGTAATGTCTTAATAATTCTTGTTTCTCAGTCGTTCAGAATGATCCCCTCATTACCTGTAAGTGAAGACGACATCACCTGCCCTGATGGCTCTTTCTGTCCTGCTGAGTTCTCCTGTCTGCTGATGGCTTCATCTTATGGATGTTGTCCAGTAGCACAAGTAAGTTATATTTTTTCAGGAATATGAGTCCTCGTCCATGAAATGATGAATGGCCTGCATCAGGACCCTGTCCCAAAAGAAGGTTGGGTGTGGCTAAAACAGAAACCTATATGGACGGATTAATATTTGAGAGCCAATTAATTCTAAATTAATATATATAAATGGAGTAAGAATTGGTTTACATTTTTTTGACTGTGATGCTGACCATAGTTTTGGTGGTTTCAGGGCCTTGTGTGCTCAGACGGGAAACACTGCTGCCCAAAAGACCATGAATGTAGTGCAGACAGCAGCTCATGTGTCAAACAAAAAGGTATTGAAGAGAGTGAAGGAATGAAGGTGGATCAGAGAGTTTAATGATTAAAACATACATTATCCCACATAAATGTATGTTTTTTAGGCCCGCTCACACCAAGAACAATAACTATAACTATAACTATGAAGTTATAATAACCATTCTAATTCTATGAGAATAGGGAAGTCCACACCACAGCTATAATGAGGAACAATAGCATTAGAATTACTTTCAGAACAATTTTTTCCAGCTGTTGAACAATAAAAACATTGACAGCCAATCAGTTTCCATCCTGCTTCACAAAGTCCGAGCATTTACAGCGGCAAATGGCATAATTGCAGAGTGCTTATAATAAACAGAAAGTTATCGTGAGTTGGTGTGGACGCTAATATAGTTATCATTATTATTATATTTAGCATTTACAGATTAAATTTGGATGGGAAATAAATGTATATCATCTTTATGTATTTCAACTACATTTTTGTCATGTGATTGGTTTTAGAACAAGTTGAGACTGTTCTTTGCGGAGATGGGAAGTCAGAGTGTCCTGTGGACACCACGTGTTGTGAGACAGAAGATGGTCAATGGGCGTGCTGCCCCTTACCAAGGGTATGGGTACAGTTTCGATACAGTAATATGTGCAGACATAAAAAAAATTTTCACGGTTGGAGAAATATGTTTAAATAAATATGTATACATATAATACCTTAAAATTGAAAAAGTGATGGTAAAGACATTGTTAAAATTTTTTTTAATTTCAAATACATCCTGTTATCCTGTTCCTATTAATCAAAGAATCGAACAAGAATCGTTGAAAAAAAATGACCATTCCCAAAGTTTTCACTTGCATTCTTTTCTCTGTCATGTGCGTTTCCTTTAGGCTGTATGCTGTGATGATAAAATCCACTGTTGCCCAGAGGACAGTGTTTGTGATGTTGAAGGCTATAAATGCATGTCTTCCACCAATCAGGAGCTGCCCATGTGGGCCAAGTTCCCTGCTCGCCTTAGGGCTGAATGGGAAGATCACAAACGTAGGCCATCTTTCCAGAGATTTATACATTTTCTGATTACTTCCAGTGGAGACTTCCACTGATATAATTCTGCATTTTAATTTCTTTGCTCTCCTTCAAAAGCTGCAGAAATTAGGGCTGAAGCTGAAGTCACTACAACCAGACAAAACACTAATGCTGGAAACCCGAATACATTGCCTGGTGCACTCCCAGAAAGTATGTGGAAATGTGTAGATGACAATACATTCATTATATGTACACATAAAATATAACACTTCCCAAACTGTTTCTGTCATTTCCTTTGCCTTCTGCATATTCAGACTCAGATGTTCCCTGTGATGACACTGTGGGCTGTCCAGATGGAAACACGTGCTGTAAGACACAAGAAGGAGAGTGGGCCTGCTGTCCTCTGCCAGAGGTAAATCACCCATTGACAAGTAGCTTGAGTCTCGACCAATGCGAGATGGAGATATATAGCAAATCCTGATGTAGAGATGTGTATTGGGTAAAGTTAAAGTTGTGCATTCATTTTCTCTGTAGGCCGTGTGTTGTGACGACTTCATCCACTGCTGTCCTCATGGTAAGACTTGTAACGTTGCTGCCGGGTCATGTGATGACTCTTCCGGCTCTTCACCCTGGCTGGAGAAGGTGCCCGTCCAACCAATCAGCAGTCAGAATGTGGCTGTTACTCAAGGTAGTTCAAAGCACTGAATCCATCACACGCAGACACATGAATACTCAGATATACTCGTTCTTAATCTGTTTCTATCATTTCTAGTGTCTTCAGTGTACTCTGATGTTCCCTGTAATGACACTGCGGGCTGTCCAGATGGAACCACGTGCTGTAAGACACAAGAAGGAGAGTGGGCCTGCTGTCCTCTGCCAGAGGTAAATCACCCATTGACAAGTAGCTTGAGTCTTGACCAATACATCTCCGTCTCGCATAGCAAATCCTGATGTAGAGATGTGTATTGGGTAAAGTTAAAGTTGTGCATTCTTTTTCTCTGTAGGCCGTGTGTTGTGACGACTTCATCCACTGCTGTCCTCATGGTAAGATTTGTAACGTTTCTGCTGGGTCATGTGATGACCCTTCTGGCTCTTCGCCCTGGCTGGAGAAGGTGCCCGTCCAACCAATCAGCAGTCAGAATGTGGCTGTTACTCAAGGTAGTTCAAAGCACTGAATCCATCACACGCAGACACAGTATAAAACCACTATTTTATTTGTTCTTAAGGGGTCATGAATTGAGAAATCAAATAGTCCTTGATCTTTTTACATAAGAGGTCATTGTACTATAAAAAAATCCTGTAAGTTTCAGAACTCAGAACTTCCTCTTTAGTCCAAAAACTGCTTTTATTGAAATCAAGCTCCGGAGAATACTCATTTCGGATTTTATCACATTATTATGTAATAGTGCGACAAAATACTGCCTCTGCAGAATCAGATCAATGCCTACTTCTACATCATCACATCTTTTGGCCCGCCCACTGGCAGAAGAGAAGAGAGGTAAAAGATGACTGTACTACAAATAACATTACCTTCCAAAGGATACTAATGCTTGGAAAATGGTTATTTATTTTCAACTATGTGAATGTCTAAGTAGAGCATTATTTGTTTGTTTGGGACATTTAACTGTGTATTCTTTGGTAAATCAGTCGCAATTTCAGTGCCGGTTTTGCAAACAGACTTTTACTGTAAGATATGGACCCAACAGTAATGCCACAACATATAAGTAACCATTTTAATTCTAATGCTTAATCTTTGATTTCTGATATGTAATGATTTATGTACAGTCAGACGTTCTTTGTCTCAAAATTGTTTACTGCTGTTTATGCGTCAGTATATCCAGCCAGTGACTAAACAATCAACTTCATATTGTTCCTCTTAGTAGCATGAAAATAATGTTATTTAAATTGTGATTAAATTATGTACAGGAAGTGATCAAAGAATGCTCCCTTTACAATCGCTAGAGCTGTCAGTCACATAGCGCAAGTTTATCAGTGACTGAGTTCTGGACTCTTGCCAAAACTCCCATTATAAGCAATGACACTGTCTACACTGCACAATGAATCTCTTATTTACATCATGTCTGCACTGTTAGTTATGATGACAGCATGCGTGAGAGGGCAGAAATTGAGCAATGATGAGATCACTGCATTCATGCGCTCAACAGACATGTATGTCATTGGCTAATGCTCTTCACTGCAACCTTTCATGCATCGGGAGTAGATCTGAATATAATGCTATAATCAACACTTTTTACGATTAGTTAATCTCGACAGCTGTAATAGTAAAAATGTAGTTAAAGATTTCAAGAGAGTTCCACATGTAATACTTCTTTCAAATGCAAAGATGTTAGCCAATCACAGCAGTGAGCGTTTACACTGAAGTCTCACAGCACACACGCCCCTTAAACAGAGCGTTCAAATCAGAGGGCTAAATTCAGGGTATAAAATGACCTTATATTTATACATTATGACAATTTTTGATGTAAAAATCATTCTAACATTATAAGTGTACCTCAAGGAAACATTATAAAATAATAAAAATGTAGTTAATGACCCTTTAAACTGATTCTCTCATTTCTAGTGTCTTCAGTGTATTCCGATGTTCCCTGTAATGGCACTGCGGGCTGTCCAGATGGAACCACGTGCTGTAAGACACAAGAAGGAGAGTGGGCCTGCTGTCCTCTGCCAGAGGTAAATCACCTCACCTGATCTATTACTTAAGCAGAATCAGTGCTCAATTAGCTCAGCCGTAACATCTCTCCAATAACTGCAGAGCCAGAGGTGGTTTGCACTGGGGATGCTTGGGGGTCCATAGACAATTTCAGGAAAAAAATGTAGATTCTAAAAATAAAAACAATTTTTTTTGTTTATTTATTTTAAATGTTATACATCTAACATTACTCCTGTAGTAATTAAAAAAATAAAAAATATGCTGTCAACTTAAGTAAATATATTTTCTAGATATAATTAAAATAATTTGCCAATATATACTTCCGTTCAAAAGTTTGTAATGTTTTCTAAAGAAGTCTCTTTTTCTCACCAAGGCTGCATTTATTTAATCAAAAATACAGTAAAAACCAACTAGTAATATTGAGAAATATTATTACGATTTAAATTATTGTTCCCCATTTGAATATATTTTAAAATGCACTTTATTCCTATAATGACAGGCTGGATTTTTAGCATCATTACTCCAGTCTTCAGTGTCACATGATCCTTCATAAATCATTCTAATATGCTGATTTGCTGCTCAAGAAAAAAAAAATGAAAATAGAAAATAAAATAGTTGCTGATATATTATAACATATTTTTGTGTAAACGTGATACTATCTTTAGGATTCTTTGATGAATAGAACATTTTAAAGAACATGATTTATTTTAAAAGGAAACCTTTTGTATCAAGATGTACCATCCTTGCTCATTAATTAAAAATATTAATTTCTTTCAAAGAAATCTTACTGACCTGAAACTTTTGAAAAGTAGTGTAAATGTAATACATTTAATACAAAACTTTTTGCTTTTAAAATATTATACTTAAAGGGGTGATGAACTGAGAAATTTAATTTTCCTTGAGCTTATGGCATATAAGAGGTCATCATACTATAAGAATATCCTGTAAGTTTCAGAACTGAAAACTTCCTTGTTAGTCCAATAAAAGCTTTTATTGACACCAGGCACAGCGAACGACAGGTTTTTCAAAGTGGGGATCTATGACGTCAAAGGGTATCAAACACCGCCTCCGCAGAAGAAGATCAACGCCTACTTCAACACTGCCTGTTTAGCTCCGCCCACCGATTCACGCATTACATGAAACTCATTATAATATGCAAAACCGTTATCCAATCATAGCAGTGGGCATTTACTTCCAAGTCTTCAGTGTGGCACGCCCATAAAAACCGAGCGTTTCAGGAGCTAGGCTCAAAACCAGGGTAGAAAATAGCCTATTACTTATTCATTTTGATGTTTTTGAATGTAAAAACCAAGCGGACATCATAAGTTGACCTCAGACAACAATATAAAACAATTAAAAAAGCCAGTTCATGACTTTTTACATGAAAATATTTTTATATTTTATGATGGTGGCCCTTACTAGGGGTTCATCATATATATTACCATTTTTTTTGGTAATGGACCATGGTAATACCTTTGAGTAGCATGCAGATACCATGGTTTTTAGATATGGTAGTCATCCACCTCCATGAAAAGGTACATTTTTTTTTGGTGTGTAAATGTTGATATTTTGTGTACTGAGTTATAGGAACACCTTAATTTTCTCTGTAGGCCGTGTGTTGTGACGACTTCATCCATTGCTGTCCTCATGGTAAGATATGTAACGTTGCCGCCGGGTCATGTGATGACCCTTCATGTTCTGGTGTGCCCTGGGTGGAGCAGGTGCCCGTCCAACCAGTCATCAGTCAGAATGTGATTGGCACACAAAGTAGGTCAACAAACACTCCAAAGCACTGAAACCAAACACACATGTACACATTTAACATAAACCTGTCCATTTTCTGCATATTCAGACTCTGATGTTCCCTGTAATGACACTGCGGGCTGTCCAGATGGAACCACGTGCTGTAAGACACAAGAAGGAGAGTGGGCCTGCTGTCCTCTGCCAGAGGTAAATCACCCATTGACAAGTAGCTTGAGTCTTGACCAATACATCTCCGTCTCGCATAGCAAATCCTGATGTAGAGATGTGTATTGGGTAAAGTTAAAGTTGTGCATTCTTTTTCTCTGTAGGCAGTGTGTTGTGACGACTTCATCCACTGCTGTCCTCATGGTAAGATTTGTAACGTTTCTGCTGGGTCATGTGATGACCCTTCTGGCTCTTCGCCCTGGCTGGAGAAGGTGCCCGTCCAACCAATCAGCAGTCAGAATGTGGCTGTTACTCAAGGTAGTTCAAAGCACTGAATCCATCACACGAGGACACATGAATACTCAGATACTGTATACTCGTTCTTAATCTGTTTCTATCATTTCTAGTGTCTTCAGTGTATTCTGATGTTCCCTGTGATGACACTGTGGGCTGTCCAGATGGAAACACGTGCTGTAAGACACAAGAAGGAGAGTGGGCCTGCTGTCCTCTGCCAGAGGTAAATCACCCATTGACAAGTAGCTTGAGTCTCGACCAATGCGAGACGGAGATATATAGCAAATCCTGATGTAGAGATGTGTATTGGGTAAAGTTAAAGTTGTGCATTCATTTTCTCTGTAGGCAGTGTGTTGTGACGACTTCATCCACTGCTGTCCTCATGGTAAGATTTGTAACGTTGCTGCCGGGTCATGTGATGACTCTTCCGGCTCTTCACCCTGGCTGGAGAAGGTGCCTACTCGCCCTAGAGTCGCAGGTCAAAGGTCAACTGGGAACGTGAATTGCGACTCTAGTCACACTTGTCCTGAATCCAACACTTGCTGTAAGAATGTCGACGGAGACTGGGCTTGCTGTCCTTTGCCTGAGGTACAGTATATCTCAAAGGAAAAACACTAATCTAATCTTGCATGAGTAACCAAATGAGAAAATATACACTCTGTTTTCAACTTTGAATTTTATTGCTCTTGGTGATATCCCTCAGTCCCTGTTTTACAAGAATGTTCAAGTGCCCAGCAACATTTATCTGAGAAATCAAACTGTGTAAAATAAGACTTTTCAGTATTATATGAAATTCACACTTTCAGACAGAATTTTCTACCATTTAAAAGTGTGGGGTCGGTAAGATTTCTGAAAGAATTGTCTTACGCTAGGTTGGCTTTATTTGATCAAAAATACAGTAAAAACAGTAATAGTGTGACATATTACTACAATTTGAAATAACTCTTTTCTATTTTAATGTTTTCAAATTTAATTTATTCCTGTGATGCCAAAGCTGCATTTTCAGCATCATTACTCCAGTCTTCAGTGTCACATGATCCTTCAGAAATCATTTTAATATGATGATTTGCTGCTCAAGAAACAATCAATGCTGAAAACAATTGTGCTGCTTAATAGTTCTGTGGAAACGGTGATACACTTTTTTTTCAGGATTCTTTGATAAAAGTTCAAAAGGACATCATTTGTTTGAAATCTAAATCTTTTTTGTTACATAAATGTTTTTATGTTTGTTAATTTTAATCAATTTAATTCATCCTTGCTGAATAAAAGTATTAATTTCTTTCAAAAACCATAATCTTACTGACCTTACTGAACTTTTGAAAGGTAGTGTCTTGAATTAAGTTTATTTTCCCAACACCAAATACTAATAGTGCACATATTATTATAATGAATTAATCATAAAAATAACTAAAAGTCAGGCTGTTTTGTCTGCAGGCTGTGTGTTGTATGGATAGATTCCACTGCTGCCCACACGGCACCACTTGTGACATTGTAACACTCACCTGTAATAGCAACACCACCTCTGTACCTATGTCAGACATAATCCCAGCCTCACATAAGGAGGAACAGAGACAGCACAAAGAAGTGAAAGAGGAAGTGGGGAAGTATATCAGGGTTCCATGTGATGCACGTACTTCCTGTCCAGATCACACCACTTGCTGTCTTATTGTAAAAACCAACAAATGGGGCTGTTGCCCTCTGCCTAATGTGAGTGTGACTTGTATACAAAATAGTGATGTTTATTTGTGCTTATTATATGGCTCTGTGGAATACTTGATTCTGATTGGTCAATAGCGCCATCCAGCGGTATGTTATTCCCAGCTTCGCTTCGGGGGTCGTCATCATCCTGTCGGGGGTTATTTTGAGGGAACCACCGATTGGATGCACATTATCCCTTACCAAACATCTTCTAAATTATCCTTAAACATGTTCTGCTGTTCTGCATGTTCTGTTGTTGTTTATCTTTGGAGCCTGTTTACCTGGTTTTTACAATCATGGCATTGCATCCACAGTGTTAAGAGGGCCCTTTGTTTCGATGTGTATATATATATTTTAAGATACTTCCTTGTGCTTGTAACAGATATGCACACTTCTCACTGACTTGAAAATAGATACTAAATACAAAACTGTTTAAAATGTTGGGGTCAGGAATATATATATTTTCTTTTTTATATTTTTATATATATATATATATATAATTATTTTTATTTTTATTTTTTTTAAGATACTTATATTCAGCAAGTAACAAAAGTGATCAAAAGTGACAGTAGAGACATTTATAATGGCAGAAAATATTTCTTTCAAATAAATGCTGTATTTTATAACTATCTATACATCAGGGAATCCTGAAAAATTGTCATGGTTTCCACAAAAATACTAGACAGCAAAACAATTTTCAACATTGATAATAATAAATGTTTCTTGAGAAGCACATCATCAGCATATTAAGTTAATGATTTGTGAAGGACACTGAAGACTGGAGTAATGATGCTGAAAATTCAGCTTTGCATCACAGGAATAAATTATATTTTAAAATATATTAAATCAGTTTATTTAAATTGTAAAAAAGATTGCACAATATTACTGTGTTTACGGATATTTTTGTATCAAGTAAATGCAGCACTAAATGAGAATAAGAGATATTCTCACCAACCCCAAACTTTTGAACTGTGGTATATGCAAATTGTTTTGCCATTTCAAAACAAATACTCTGTTAAAGGAGAATGTTGTGAAGGTCAATATTTTCATCTTGAATCTATTTCTCATTGTTTTTCAGGCTGTATGTTGCACAGATGGGGAACACTGTTGTCCGGCTCACTATAGGTGCGATGTGAGCCATGTGTCTTGCATCAAGGGAGATGTTGTGATCCCCTGGTACAATAAAATTGCTGCTCAAAGTTCAATATCTCCAAACTCGGATCTCGGCACCAATAAGTGCGATGAGCAATCGAGTTGCTCTGAAGATTCGACCTGCTGCCATCTAGCCACAGGAGAATTGGGCTGCTGCCCTCTTCCTGAGGTAAAAATATGTGTACGTGGACTGGCTACAGAATATTTATTCACATTTAATATATTTAATAAACCTCTTATAACCTCATAGGCTGTTTGCTGCCAAGACCAGGAGCACTGCTGTCCCAAAGGCTACAAGTGTGACTTGCGTAAACGCTCCTGCATAAAGACCACCTGGCTGTTTGTGGAAAGAGTCCCACTTGCCCACATAGGTGTCCAAAAGCCACAGTCGAGTGTCTCAGAAAAGGACATTCAGTGTGGTGATGGATATAGTTGCCAAGATGGTCAGACCTGTTGTCCAACCTCTCAGAACTCCTGGGGCTGTTGCCTGTATTCTATGGTAAAGTATTAAACTTTAAATTGATAGTTAACCCAAAAATGTTGTCATCGTTTACTCACCCTTGTGTCTTACTTGAGAAGATAAAAATACTTTTTTTCAGAGAATAAATCTTGAAACAGATTTATTTTCTTATTAGCAAATAGTTGTAAAAAAATATATATATATTTAAGCATAAAACACAGAAATAAATAAAAGTTGAAAAAAAAAATGCCAATGTAGTAAGAAAAATAGATTTATAGATAGATAAGGTGGGAACTTAGCTGTTTTAAACTACAGTAGTCAACATTTGAAGTGGATCAAAACCTTTCATCAAAGTTATACATGAATTTTGAACAATACCCGTTCTTTTCTTAGGACAACTTTGATGAACTTTTTTGATCCACTTCACATGTTGACTACTGTAGTTTACTTTAAGGGATATTTCACTAAAAAAGAAAACTTCTGCCATCATTTACTCACCCTCATGTCACTCCAAACTTTTTTTCTTCTGTGGAACACAAAAGAATAATTTAGAAAAAATATGTTTCTTTGTCCATACAATGAATGTCAGTGGGATCCAATGTTGTTTTGAACACCAATGACTTTTATTATATAGAAACAAACATTTCTTCAGATTATCTTCTTTTGTTGTAAAGGTTTTGACCGACATGAGGGTAAGTAAATGATGACAGAATTTAATGGGTTAAAGGTGTTCATTTAAGAGCTCCAGTTCACAATAGCTGCATCGAGGAATGAATTTCTTTTGAATATATGAATGGAAATGAGCAGACAGATCTCAATACTATTGACTTTACTGTAAATTCAAATGGCAGTCAAACTGTAAATGTTTATCTTAGGCAAATTCCTATTCTTGTTCTTCTACTTTCCTTCACTCTATTCTTTCCTTTGTTATTGCTCTCTCTAAAGGCGAAGTGCTGTGATGATATGAAACACTGCTGTCCTGCTGGATACAAATGTGGTGCGGGTGGAATTTGTACTCCAGCCGTTGGCTTTGACTGGAACAACTGGGACAACTGGAGGGTGTTCTTCTCCAAAAAGAAACGAGCCTCAACTCTATAAAAAACACCTGGGTTATATCCACTCAGACACTTATAAAGTGCCCAAGTGTCAGATGTAATTTGTTTTTTGTTTTTTTGTTTTTTTTTACTACAAAGTACTAATCAGAGTTAAACAGACAGTTTACTGCAAAAGTTTGATTTTATTAGCAGGGGGAAGTTTGATGAGGACTGACTATGATGGTTAAGTTCTGTTTACATTGTCTGTCAGTAATACCAACTACATTTTAGCCATTAAGCCATTTGTACATTTTAAGAATGTGTCATTATTGTAGTGTGTACACAGTGTTCATAATTTACACAAGTTTCCAGTGTTTTGGTTACTGCTCAGTTTATCTGAAGACTAATTTGACTATGGAATCATGTAAAGATGTAACACATATTAAAGCGTAGATGACCTTTAGTGGCTGAATTTACACATCAATTCATAATTTGCCATGTACACATCACAGGCCTCTCTGGTTTACATGTGACATTTTTTCAGACTTGACATCATGCACTCTTGTGATTATGACTACATTGCCCTGGATAAGGAAATATATTAAATCAACCTCTTTATATTTTCTATGTAACTTCCCTATGCAAGTCTTGATCTTTACTCTTATTTGTGTAATTTCTTCTTTTAACTTTATTGAATTAAATGCTTACTGGTTTTTAACTATATTGATTGAGCTTTGTGACAGATGACTATAAGATTTCTGAAGTAAAAATGTGACCGATCTGAAACCCTGTCGGTTGTAAAAGATAAATAAAAGATAGATAAAATATTGTCTGTTCATTTTCTTTTGTATCTTCTTTTCACATTTTTACTTATAAATATATCCAAATAAAATGCAAATTTATAAATAAAATTTCACATTTATATGAATTTATTTAAATGGTGAAAAATGGCCAGTCAATTAACATGGCAACTGTTGTAACCTTCATTCTCTGATTGAAGAACGAGATGTTGTGTCGATGTGACAACTCTAAGGGGTCGTACCTGGGAGCCCCAAACACCTGATACTTCAGAAAAGGCAAATGACAATTGGTGAGTGGAATTTGCATGCCACCCTGCTGTACATGTGGGTATAAAAGGTGTCTCGCATCCACTCATTCAGGTTTGTGCTGAGGAGCCAAGACAGTGTAAGCGTGGATTTCCTGCAGGGGTTCAAGCTGTGTAAAGAGTAAGAAAAGAGGAGGCAAAGAGAGAGAGCCCCAAGAAAGGGACCCAGATAATAAGAACAGAGCCAGAGCATCAAAGAGACAGAGCCACAGTTACAATCTTCTTTTATCCTTTCCCTGACCATGTGACTAAAACCCAAATGTGAGACATTCAAGCTAACCAATCAGATAATTACAACTTCCCTCACCGTACTAAAGGTGTGACAATTCATAGACCCCCAAAGTACACACATCTTGGCCTACAGGCCTTGATTGCTATCAGCCCCCCTGTGCCTTTGGGAACTCCAAATGGTCCTTGTGGTAGAAAGAGGGGGTGGAAAACAGTAAAGCAATTGTCTTTTGTTGTCAAATATCTTGGATTATTTTCAATCCTACAACAATTCAGCCATTTCAGTGGGTAGTGTTGTGGCAGGAGGGACACAATGCCATCAGGGAACAGAGGTTATAATAGCAACCAAGACATTCCCTATTCTGTCAGTCACTTCAGCATTGTGTTGATATGATGACACTAGGGGTCCCTGGGGAAAACGCCACAACCAGCTGAACCGCGCTACGAGGTTTGGCGGTGCTGATGTTGGCAAGCTGCTAGCTATGTACTTGGCTATGTCGTTAATCTTTCCAATGCACCAGGTAAGCCGTGTAGTCCTTCATACCACGCAGGGACAGAAAGGACAGTACTTGCAATGGAAATAGGTCACTTCAGCCATTTCGTGATCTTTTTTACACAACTTACAGTTGTGCGGACCATTAGTTTGTGCTGGGGAAAGTGTTCTTTTTCCTATGCAGAAAAAAGGACACTCCCGAGACCACATCCTACCCATTGGGAGGTTAGATTGTGGAGAATACATCACATGGACTTTCTCACTAGGAAGTACCATACATGGAAAAAAGTCCCTGTGGTACTGTAGGTGCTACTTGAAAAGGGAGGAGCACTACAGACACAGTGGCTGGTGGCAGGGCAAAGCTCTGCCCAGGGGAAAACACAGGGCATGATTTTTATAAAATGTTACTGTAACGAATGTATGTTGTCCAGGGAAAAAAGAGGCGAGAACCAGCGAACGTTTCACACACTTTAATAATAAAACAAACACAAAACGAAAGTAAAAGCGGCAGCCCCTCACGGACGACTGCCACACACACATAAACAAAACAAAACATTAATAGCCCCTGGTCCTCTCTCAGGGGTCGATGCTCTTCCTTTTATGCTTCTGTAGGCTCCTCAGTGAGAAATACAACGAGGCTGGTGCAGCGTGCTCATTATCAATCACACCAACAGCTGCTCCCTTCTCACACGGCTCTCGGCCTCGCCCTGCTTGCCACAGTTATGTAGAAAACCATCCTACATTTGATGTTACGATCATTTCTAACATGTGCATATGTGTGATTCAGAGAACTGTGCGTAGCCTACTCCTATCTCTGTGCACACTCACGATTTATAAATGTGGCCCAGGGGTTTAGTGACAGGGAAACCGTCTCTGAACAGTGTAAAATATATCATAAGGGATTACTGTCAGGGAATCAGCACATATGGAGCACTTAGCCCAAATACATGGGCTCACCTAAAAAAGGGCATACCATGAGTAATTGGGCCTGGTAGCGAATTCCTCCACCGAACTTGGCCACCAATGAGTGCTGAAGGTTAGAAACATGCACAGGTTTCGTCAGACACTCACTCAACATGTACTCACCCCCTGCTTCTCAAAATAAGTACACTCTTACAGGTGGGATCATTAAGGCACTGATGTTTTTAGGAACACTGTATCACAAGTGGCTAACAACACTCTGTTAACATAAAGAGGAGCACAGCAATCGCAATCTAGTGTGCTACATGTTCACCAGCTAACACACAGTACAACTACAAGTGCAGTCAAAGAGGCAGAGAGCTCCATCCAGAGGAATTCCGGGGAATTTATAGTCCAGGCCTCTTCTCTGGTCCAACCACCAATAGCTTTTCATTATGTCCAGGACCAATCCTAAAGGAGGAGAAGACAACAGCAGAAACCACAACAGACAAAACGTATTACGTCACAAACGTAACACCTGAACTATCACCTCAGGGATAAAGGCGCATCTGAAGCTCTCAGAGCATCTGAAGCTCTCAGTGCAGTCCAAGTAAACACGCAGGGCGTGTACCAGACACAGCAATGATATGGCTGGGTCTGCCTCGTCTCAAGGGAGTGCTTGCAAGTTCACCACCTGATCCCTAAAATAGAATAGTTGGAACTTTTGGCATGAGCCCGGCCAGGGTCTCAAGATCACGCGAGAGTATGCCGGAGGCCGAACTCCAGGCAAATTTTGCTGACAGAGGACGCCTGCAGGCCCCCAACCTTCTTGATGGAAGTGTAAGAAAAAATGATGTGGATGTCGAAGATCTCAAAAATGAAGTTTATTACAGCATAGCAGTGGCAAGGTACACAAAGCACCTTGGGTTCACCGGCGTCAGCATGAACCCAGAACATCCAAATCTTAAACCTTTTATCCTGTTACAGTTTACAACTCTTAATGTAAATTAAGTTGCCCTTATTGTAACAGCTGTGGTCTGTATGTTAATGAAGTTGAGACACCCCATTGTCTGAGAAGGTTCTCTGTGTCCCACACCCAGTCCCATTCTACAATTGATGATGACCATTTGCTCAGGATGTGATCAACCCAAATGGTCAAGAAACAATATAAATTGACTGCCTTAATCTCTATGATAATTAAGCCATTTTGGGGATGAGCTCATTCTAAAATATATTTAGGAGTGGAATCTGGGTCGAGGCAGACTAAAATTTCTTACAGAAGTGAGCGCGGTTATGAGGCCCATCTTCAAAAAGTGTCCTCAACTGACTGTAGGGGCTCAAAAGGGTCTCTCTGAAGAGGGAATAAGGTGCGGCCTTGCAAGATTTAACCTCTCGATGCCTCTGAGGCACCTGATAATCAGGTTGTGCTGTATATCAGAATTAGAACTTGTTACTATTGTGAAGCTGCTTTAAAATTATCAGTATTGTATAAAGTACTATAGAAATAAAGGTGACTTGACTTGTATGCATATTTATGTATTTACAAAATAATGCAATGGTGAAAATTGTATTTGTTTATCAAAATATTGAGTTTTGATTTCTAAGTGTACAAATTGTGTATAACAATTGTGTTTTTACACATGATTATTGGGTGTATGTAATCGGTAAATGAATGTGGCATTTAAATGGCAGTGTTTCCCAAATGAAACAAGAGCTGTTAGTTTTGAATGATGTGTCTAATGTAGGGAACTGTGTTTAGCATTTTGCAAAAAGTTTGTTTACCAATTGCAAACTGAGTGTAAAACAAATAATGTGCTTATAGTTTTGCAGACTTGGTCTGAAGATGGGTATAAGTGAATGGTATTGCTAAGTGGGCCTCAAGTAGGCTACCACTTTTAAGCAATTAAAAAAAACTGTATTACCCAATATGTAATAGGCAATAGGCCAATGATAGTAATATTAACAATAAATCACATACTTTTATATTTCTACAGCTTTAGTAAAATGATGTTGCGCTTATGTCAATTTCAAATGAGATCAGTGACTTTGGTTATCGCTTCAATGGAGCGGCAAAAGCGTCAAGCCAGTTGGTCAGCGATGTGCTGGAGACGGTCTAGCTGCTCACGCACTCTGACTGCTGGATGTGCGCGCAGTTTAATCAGGTAGCGCCATTTCATTGATTGACTTCTGTTCTTTGTTTCCCGGGTGCTCCACTAAATAACAGCGTTTAACTTTGTGCATGTTCGTGGCATGCAGGGCGGAGGTGGGCTGTCCAGCAGTGCTGCAAGTTCTTGTCTTCATGGACGACGTGAACCATGCTTTGGATGGAAGTCTCAGATGATTCCTCCAGGGAGCGACGTTTGCAGTGCATCTGTGCCTGCAGAATGTCTGAGTATTTCATGGATGCCCCAACATCGAGGGTAGAGAAGGTGGAAGAACCTGTGAAGTGTGTTCTGGCAGTAAAAGATACCTTCCACGACTTTGTGAGCTCCTCGTGCACTCGGGCGTTCCGAGCCCAGGAACCACTCATCTAACCGCAAAAGAGCCAGATTGGCTCTACTGACAAAAGAGCCAGCTTTGATTTTTAACGGAAATGAAAGCGAGGCTGTGAGGGATAGACATTCATATTGCATGAAACACTGCAAAAATATCTTTCCAAGAAATTTCAGTATACAAAAAAAAGAAAAAAACTTCAGACAAAATGAGCTGTGGAAAACTATAAATGATCTACAGCTTTTTACAGCTGATGCCATTGAAAACACAGCAAGTCTATCCTGTTCATACCTGTCATGGCGCTGCTCTGAATAAGGTCCATGAGTGCATGTAGTCTACCATCTACAAACACTGCTTCAGCATGCGGGCACAGGCTGAGCTGGACAGGCCAAACAACTGACGCAGCAATCGTGGCGTCAGATGGAGACAGACAGGTGTCGACAGCACCCAGAAATACATGGGCGAAAATGTGTATCAGAGGTGTTTTATTACAGTCTATGATCAGAGGTGTTGCATGGGGCTCCCAATTCAAGTGCGACCCCTAGTGTCATCACATCGACAACATCAAAGTTACTGACAAATAGGGAACTTTTTTCTATTTCAACAAGATTTTCATATTATGTGCTGTGACTGATCACAGTTTTTCCATAGCCTAATTTATTTAATTTGAATGCAGATCACTTTTGAGGAACTTGAAAAATGACATTTTTTAAAAGTACAAATATTCCCTCTTTCCTGTATTATGTCATAAGTACTGCTTGTACAACAATACTTAAAAGAAAGAAAGTCACATCTAGTGGTCAACCAGAAAGCAGCAGGACACCCAACTGACAAAGAAACCTTTAACAGCTGGGGGGGTCATGTCATCTATGCATTACACACCCCATCGCCAAATCATAGAAAAATTCAGTTAAGACAGTTGTATTCATCTTAACAATACACAATAAATCAATATACAGAAAAACAGATTTCTAAAATAAGGGATAGGCCACAAATCTGTGAGTACAGTTTGCAAAACTCAACAGGTGATGTTGTGTGTAATATTCAGTTACTGAAGAAACTATTCCAGCGGGTGGAGTTTACTGGTACTGAATATTACACAACACCTATACTCCATTAACTGGAACAGGTTTTCACAGGAACTGAAAATTAAATCCAAGTATTATTGTTGTGTAATCTGAATATTAGCCTACAAAACAACTATTGCGAAAGAACAATTTACAAAACAATGATTGCGAAAGCGTTGCACGGATTATGAATTTGTTCACTATTACCTTGTACAATAGTTTTTGTTTTTTCTGTAGGCCTATAGTTCTATTTTGTTAAAGGGGTCATATAATGGTACATGCACTTTTACAAGTTGATTGTACTGAAATGTGTGCTGGCAGTGCCTGTACACAACCATCATAAAATGATAAAAATCCATCCAGTGTTTTTTTTAATCTTCTTATATGTTTTCCCGTCTCAAATCAAGCCGTTCGACCGTGTGACGTCACACGGTCGAACGCCCCTCCCACGATTGTTAATTGACAGCAGCGTTTCAACACAGACCCGCCCTCACTTGTGAGCGAGCTGTCATCATAGTCCGCCATTGTTGATACGCTGGAGCAGAATGGCGTCTACACGATTGTGGTGTTCTGTTCTTGGGTGTAATAACGAACACAGCAGTCATTTTGATGTTCCTAAATCCAAACCGCTGAAGACGCAGTGGCTGAGTTTTGTTTTCGAAGGGAATATTCCCCACGATCAACAGCAATGCTTTCATGTTTGCGCGAATCATTTCACACAAAGTAGTCGCAAGTTGAGAGGTTGATATTTATATAATAAGATAATCAGTTAAAATGCTAAACAAAAGTTAAATAAAAACGTTTACTTTCATAATTTGTAACAAACAATTTTTTATTGTTATTAAAGTTTTATTAAAGGAGATTTTCAAAGAATTATTTTGCCACAATGGCGCCCCCTCCCCTCCTGCGCCCCTATGCACTGCATACACTGCATACCCCGTTTTTGCGCCACTGATCACTTGATGATGTGGTGAATCCAAGGGGGTAATCTATCAGCCGGAAACCGAAGCTTCCCTGGGGGCCGCCATTGATTAGCAGACCATCACCTGCTGTTAACATTCCATTGACTCCCATTCATTTTGGCGTCACTTTGACAGCGAATAACTTTACATTTGAGGCGTTTAAAGACTCCATTTGTCCATTATTTATTTGAAATAGAAACACGACAATGTATAAAAGGCTCCATTACCTTGTATCTTACGTAATGGCCCCGTAGAAGCAGTTTTTGTAAAAATAGGCTAACGATTGCATCATAACCACGCGACTCTCTGGAAATTACCGTATAGACAGGAGGAGAAGCTCGCAGTCAATCGGGGGGACGTGGAGGCATAAAGTCCGATAAAGTCAAGGGAGAAGCCCATAGAGAGTCATGACGTTGCTCCTGCTCCTACTCACGCTCTCCGTCTCTGCAAGATTCGTAAGGGAATGATTCAGATTTCTCTTGGCACAGCTACTAGAAGACTTACAACTGTCAAACAGGTTGCTCACATCACATCTACGTCATCAAGCTCAGTTTGAGTCAGCGCAGTACGCTCAGCCATCAGGAAGTGAGTGCTTCTAATTTGCTTCACTTTTCTCCGTTGAAATCTATGGAGTCGCTGTGTCCATTTCTTTTACTGTCTATGGGAATATTCCCTTCAAAAACAAAACTCAGCCACTGCGTCTTCAGCGGTTCGGATTTAGGAACATCAAAATGACTGCTGTGTTCGTTATTACACCCAAGAACAGAACACCACAATCGTGTAGACGCCATTCTGCTCCAGCGTATCAACAATGGCGGACAATGATGACAGCTCGCTCACGACTGTGTTGAAACGCTGCTGTCAATTAACAATCGTGGGAGGGGCGTCCGACCGTGTGATGTCACACAGTCGAACGGCTTGATTTGAGACAGGGAAAAACATATAAGAAGATTAAAAAAAAAACACTGGATGGATTTTTATCATGATGGTTGTGTACAGGCACTGCCAGCACACATTTCAGTACAATCAACTTGTAAAAGTGCATGTACCATTATATGACCCCTTTAAAAGCATTTGCAAGAATAAGAGCGCATCAATAACGCCAGCAAAGGATGACAGAAAAAATGGATGCTGCGTTAATTGCGTTAAACATTACTACAGTCTTCTTTTTCCATTTCTACCAGTGACGCTTATTCAACTTCCCGCGTCTACTACCTGCGCAGATATCGACTGCGCAACTGGGTTGGATAGTGTAGGTTGCCAGGTTGAGTTTACAAGTGGGTTGAACTTTGTATGATGTGTTGATTGCGCGAGTAGGATGTTTCATACAAGATCTGGCAACTGGACAACATTGGAATAATATATTGATGTGATTATTCATATAACGACGTTTGGGACATACAAATTACGGGAGTTTCACGGGAGAAATAACAAAACGGGAGGGGGCGGGAGATGGGTGTGAAATACGGGAGACTCCCGGGGAAAACGGGAGTGTTGACAGGTATGGAGTGCCATGTGATAAAAATCTCTGCTAGGGCAGAAAAATCATAGGGTGTGTTTGGCACCCAGTCCAATCCACTGACACGTAGGGCGTTGCATTAAAACAAACAGAGAGAGAATTGAAGGAAGAGTAAATATGGACAGAAACGCTCAACAAACTGATTTAACTGTGCGTTTCGCTGACGTCATTACGCACTGACGTAAACATCCTGCCCACACATTCGTTGATACATAGAACATATGGATAGAACTCTGGTTCCGTTGGAACTCTGGTGCTGTGGTTCCATATTACAGCAAGATCTAAGTCCTTTTGATTACGTTGCAATGTTTTCTGTAGACGTAAGTATTACACCGCGCTGCACCTGCTGAAGGAGCAGTTGCGTATATTCTGAATTCACATTAAAAACTGCGCATCAATTAAGTTGATCGAAGTTGTTTTGTGTAAAAGGGCAGCCAGGCTGTCTACTTCAACTGTCAAACAGATGTCGACGGAGGATCTGTCCACTTCCGACAGCGAAGCTGCCTTCGCGGGAGCCGGGGAGCGCTGGGCGCCCGTGGGAGCCGTGGCCAGCCCGGAGGATGAGCAGTGGAAGAGGAGCACGCAGGCTGGTTCCGTGTTGTCCAGCGATGCAGACATGGTAGTCAGGCTGCGGAAGCTAGAGGATGAGCAGGAGCAGCTGAATTCATCGCTCCTCGCGTTAACATCTCACTTCGCTCAAGTGCAGTTTCGACTGAAACAGATCGTCCACGCGCAGGGCGACGAGAAAGAGCGGATGCTGCTGGAGCTGGAGGACTTTGCTTTCAAAGGATGCCCTCATGTCATCGGGTGCAGAGCACAGGATGCTCAGATGCTGGAAAACTCTGTGAGTTTCATTGTTTACTGTCGTAGTGGATCCGATCTCTATCATTCAGGGGAAAAACACACGCATTAAATCAGCCTAAGATAGTTAGCTGGTCTCTCAGTGGGGTCAGACTAGTCTTTTGAAAGGGGCGAGTATCTGGTCAGGCGATCCATAGCCTTTGGGCAGAAGGACCAGCTGGCAATCCAGCTAAAGCTTGGCTAGGCTGCGAGTCCAGCTAGTCTTGCTGAAGACCTGTTGTTTTGGGGATTTAAATCAGCTTGGCCAAGCTGGAAGCAGCTAAGTTCAGCATTATTGTTTATTTATTTACTATGTTTTTCTCTGTACTTTTCCATGGACCCCAGTTTGAAAACCCCTAATATACAGTGTCATCAGGTTTTTTTTCTTTTCAATAGGCCTACTTCAGTTCTCCTCAGTAGCTCCTAACAATATTCACCTGTGATACAGACAAACCCCCACCCACACATAATCAGCCTATACAAAGTCCCTGTGCTTGCCCTTGGGAATCAGCATTCAATTTGTCTGCATCTCTTTTGTTAAAAAGATTGCCTTTTGTGCCATTCAGCACCTTATCAACACATCTTTTAAAATAATCAGCACAGTATTGTGATAAAAATTACAATAAACACTGCACAAGGAACATTTGAAAGTCCCTGTATTTCTTCCTTTTCCTTCTCATATGCTGGAGTATCTTGTTACTGCCATTAAAATGCCTTCCTTTCTCCTTATTTCCTCCTCTGCAACACTTTGCTTGCAGGATGAATTGGTGAGTACTATAGCATGAGCATGACCCTTGTGCAGTCATTTCTTCACAACTTAGTGTTTATTTGAAGTATTTCTAATATGAAACAATTCATACTTGGTTTGGTTTTGTTCTCTCTTTTTCTTTTTTGTATTAATCAGTAACATTTTGTACCTTAGAGCCCATTAAATGTAGACATTTCCAGGATTATGGTTAAACTAAAGCCACGTTGTGTGTATAGCTATGTATAGTTATGTCTATTCTGAATTGCATTGCATGTCGGGATAAGCAAAGCTAAGCCAGATGAAGCAAACCAATAAAAGCTCATTATCCTTCTACGGAGCATATGCAAATATCTTCAGCTAGCTACAATGTAAACATCGTGGTTATTTTAAAGTTGACTTTAGGTTTTTTAAGTTGTGTTTTTGCTTTTATAATCTGCAGAGTGAAAGGGAGAAGAGGGAGCGCTTGGAAGCTCAGAGAAAGAAGCAGAAGGAACTGATTTTCCAGTTGAAGACCCAACTCGACGACCTGGAACGCTTCGCCTACCAAGAGGGCAGCTATGACTCACTGCCTCAGTCTGTCGTCATGGAGAGGCAGAGGGTATGACTATAAAACTGACTTGACTAAAAATGACTTGAAGATGTGAGTAATTACCCTTAAACATTTTATTTAGCGTCTGTTCACTTTAACACTGTAGGTGATCATTGATGAGCTAATAAAGAAGCTGGATGTGAATCTGAATGAAGACATTGGGAACCTCACACCAGAGGAGCTCCGACAGAGAGTGGACTCCGCCATAGCTCAGATAGTCAACCCAGCTAGAGTCAAAGAACAGCTGGTTGAGCAGCTCAAGACCCAAATCAGAGACCTGGAGATGTTCATTAACTTCATACAGGGTGAGGACGCCTGCTTTGGGCTAATGATGTGATGCTTATTTTCCTCTTAATTTATTCAAAAATTCTTTCAAATGTAATTTTTTTATGCTGTATGTACAGTAGTGACCTAAATATACTCCTTCTTTGATAAGCATGTTTTTTTTGGGAGGAAGTAGAGTAAACAATTATAAAACCGACCTGATATCGTTTAGAGAATATCCTTTAAAAGAACCGTAAGAACTTTTTTTGCATATTTTATAATTTTTTTTCTAAAAAGAAACTGCTTCAATGATTATTAATATTTGAAATGACGTTTGTCTGCTAAATCAAAGTCATGTGGTGTGACCGACATGCAGAAAAAAACAACAACTGCAAGTGATATCATAGAGAGGTAATTTATTTTCCTGGACCTCGGGACAAACTCACCGCTTTGGTGCGTAAAGAGCTAGCCTTTGCACTCCAGAACCTGCTGGCCCACGGATTATATGCTCCTTCTCAGGGCATGAGCCTGGTCCTTGCCCCCATTTATTTTCAGGTTACTCTGATGAATAGAAAGCTCAAATGGACAGCATTTATTTGAAATGGAAATCTTTTGTAATATTATATCTTTGCTAAATAAAAGTATTAGTATAATTAAAAAAGTATTAATTAAAAAAAGAAATCTTACTAACCCTAAACTTTTGAATGGTAGTGTATCTTATTGACTCTTATGCCACTATCTGCAGTTTCCTGTGCATAAATTCTGACCTTTGTTACCTTTGAGTTTGATGTGCCTATGTAGAGTAAAATAAATACATTTAGGTTCACTGTCCTGATCATGCTTCTCGCAGATGAAGTGGGGAACCCTCTGTTAAATGATGGTGTGAAGAGCCAGCAGGCGCAAGCAGCCGGACCAAACACTGGAGCCACTGGAGGGATGAAGCGAGGTAATTATACTTAACTTTATGATACCATTTTATTCGATTATAAAGCTAAGGCGTGTAACTTTAAATCCCTTTTTTCCCTCTTCCAAAGTGGATCCTGAACAAGCCCAGAGGATACGGGAAACTGGGCTTCAGCTCATCCAGAAAGCCTTAGCGGTTCTGCAGATCTTTGCTCTGAGCCAGTTCGGATGCACTGCAGGCCACGTGCCCCAGAACATGTGGTCTCAGGGTGCCGAAGCTCAAGATTACGGCCCCTTGCTGCAGAAACTCGAAGGAGCCGTGGAGTGTGTGCGTCTGCAAGCCTGCCGCCAGCAGCCCAGCTCTCAGGAGGAACATGTGGTCAGCCACTCCGCCTGCCTGTCGCTGGAAGGACCTCGGGACAAACTCACCGCTCTGGTGCGTAAAGAGCTAGCCTTTGCGCTCCGGGACCTGCTGGCCCACGGATTATATGCTCCTTCTCAGGGCATGAGCCTGGTCCTTGCCCCCATTTCCTGCCTGCTGCCCTTCAGCTCTTCTCCTCAGTCCCTGCATCCTTGGGAACTTTTCGTCAAGTACTATCATTCCAAAAACGGCCAGGCGTTCGTGGAATCACCTGCCCGACAGCTCTCGCAATCCTTCAGTTTGCCCGTAGGGGGCGGTCCTGTGACGGTCACACCCAAGCAGTCTCTGTTATGGGCCATCCATACAGTTCTTAAAGAGCACGGACGATTCAAACGTAGCGCAGACTCTGAGTTTAAGGCCTTGGTGTGCATGGCTCTCAATGAGCAGAGGCTTGTGTCATGGTTTAACCTGCTGTGTAAGTCTGGGACGCTCATACACTCACACTACCAGCCCTGGAGCTACATGGCCCAGACAGGCTTTGAAGGTGCCCTGCGAATCCTGGGCCGCCTCAGCCATCTCAAATTCAGCCTTCCTGTAGACTTGGCTGTCAGGCAGCTGAAAAATATCAAAGATGCTTTCTAAGCAAAAATATATTTGGTAATTTTGGGCGAGATTTACCCTCATAATCTTAAAATTATGATAGAAAACATATTCTGTAATACTATTTCTCTTTATTCAGAAGTTCAAATCATATTCCCAGAACAACGAGTACACTGGAATTAAAAAATGGAAATAAAGCAACTCTGAGACACTCTTTTTTTGAGACACTCTGTTGCTGTTGGCTTCAATGCCTCCAGTCTCCTCTAAACCAAAGAGGGTGATTATGTAGGCAGGTTTTAATATGCTGCATCGGTCACAACTCAAAGGAAATGTGCTCAGTTTAGTGACCCTGAGCATGTGACTGCCTCCACGTAACCTTTGAGGGGGTTTGTTGTGTCTAGCTTTTACCAAAATCAACCACATTACACTATATAGAAGGATTTATTACTTGAACTCTTTTCAAGGGCCATTGCAAATGTTTGAGATGCACTACTACAGTGTATGTGTGTGTATATATATATATATATATGAAACATACACTACATATACTACTTATACACACTAAGTATATATAACATACACTACAAAAATACACACACACACACACACATATATATATATATATATATATATATATATATATATATATATATATATATATATATATATATATATATATATATTAGTACATACCGATAGTGCAAATTAGTAACTTAATTGTTTAAATAAATTTTTGTTATAAACTTTATGTAGCTAAATGCACTCATTTCCTGATTTCCCATTTTCAATGCTTGTACTACATTACTGTACAGTGCTTCACAGACAAATCATAAGATGTTTTTCTTTTAAAACTGGTTTCTCTTTGCATTATATTGTCATTATATTTAAAACACTGGGACAGTGCATATAATATCTGTGTCATTGCTGCTCTGTCTTCGTATGGCTTTCTGAGGAGACCATGCATGCAATCAACACACTCAGGTCATTCTGAAACAACGAAGAGATGCTCATTGGTGTTTGTAAAGCACTGGATTCTACTCTCCACAATCTTGCTCATTTCAGCCAGTTGACACTGTAAAACTGATTGTAGAAAACTGAATCTTGTGGTAGTGCTGCTTGTTCGCTGCTATAGGAGGAAGTGCATCAAACAAATTTGCTGAATTTGAAACTGATATGCTGTCTGAATTATTTATGGTCTGTTATTCTATGCCAGTGTTCAAAGGCTCTGCTTGAATACCTGTTTCCATGTCTTGTCAATTCTTCTTTACTGTTCTGAAATATTGAATGTACTACAATCATTGAAATTGTATCCTGCTACTGTACACATTCTGATTCTAGATTCCACGTTCTTTAAACCCTCCTAAATCCAGATTTACTGAAACCATCATGCAGTAAGAAGGGACTGTTTGCTACCATTTACTGTAAATTGATTTGGTATTCAAAACCATTAGAATATGGAGGAATGGTTGTGATGCATTTATTAGCCGTTTAATTAGTCCTTTTTATTTAATGTAGTCTCTCCCCCCCCCCACACCTGAATATTTTGATCTCCATCTGTTTGTTTTTTCCCCATCATATCTATTTCAGAAATGATTGCTATCTTTGTACCTGTACTTAGACCTAAATAGCCTTTCAATAATTACAAATCAGTGTCAATTACATTCACTTTTATTTTAAAATTGTGCCATCATTTTAAGATATAATGATGGTGTCTTTTCAGTGATTTCATGGATTAAATGCTCTTTGAATCTGGTGCAGTCACATTCTCTTCAATTCTGACTTTCTTTCTTCTCATAAAAAAATAATTTAATTAATAAATGAATGGTTTCCAAAATAGATTTGGTCTACTAATACTAATAGTTTAATTTGATCTCATACATATTTATAACTAATTTCTAAAAGGATGTAAAAACAAACAAACAAAATAATAATAATATTTCCAGGTATTTTTTATATCACCCAGGGTTGGTTATTAGAATTGACAATGGCTTTGGCAGTTTCTGAATTTGAATTGGGTAGTAATATGAAGAACGGTGTGTTGTAAAATTGAGGAATTAGAATTAAAATGGAATGAAATAAGAAATTTATTCAGTGTAGTTTTTAATAATACATTATATTTTCCATTATGAATAACCCAAAATAACCACATTATCATAAACGTTTGAGGTATTTCAACAAACATTAGATATAAATATAAGATAATACAATAATTATAATGTTTTGACAATGACATATTATCCATTTAATGAATGCACCATTATGTATTTTTATTCGTTGAATTGAAACAGAATCACCATTGAAGTTAATTTCACACATGTGAATTAAAAGGAAGGCATTTCTTATTTTTGCCCACTCCTGAGTACATCGCATATTCAAAACTTGTATGCAGCTGTATTTATTAAACATTTATTCTGTTTTACCCAAGTGTACAAATCGACGGAAATACGTCACTTGCCGCGGGTGTCAAGGGTCACGATCGCGCTTTCTACTTCCTTTCCTGTTGTCGTCGGCCATTGAGCACCATCAGTAAGTTTTATACACGAGAAATAATCCATGAACATCGACAAAGATATAAAACCTATGGGGGTTTCTTTCATGTCACTTAGAGAGAGAATATCCCTGTTGCTTATTTGAAGTGTTTATTGTCTGGATATTACGCTAAGACTCGGAGATGATGGGTTTAATAGTCACTCCGTCTCTGCCTTCTTCTAACATGATAGCATTCCTGGCCGTGCCGAGGCACTAGCGGCAGCATACGTTCATCAAAACTCCTGTGTAATATACAAATGAATATGTGAAGAAGATTAAATTGTTCCATTATAAAATGTTTAAGATATTTGTTTAAACTCTGGTTTTAAAGTAGCTGTATAATTACCAGTTAGCATAGTGCTGTAAGCTGCCATATCTAGACTTGTAACATTAAATGTGCTGCCCCGAAGAGACAAGTTACATTTATAGCCTCATTTTAACTATGATAACTGTTATGTAATTATTTTGCCCATTATAACGGTTTTGGAGATGTAAGCAGCTTGTATTGTGCTACTTGGTGTCTTGTATTCTGGTTTTGCTTTTAGTGCTAATGTTACATTCATACTCATGTTTTTCAGAGATGGGCAAGTTTATGAAACCTGGCAAGGTGGTGATGGTCCTGGCTGGACGTTATGCCGGACGCAAGGCTGTGATTGTCAAGGTACTTCCATTTAACATCTCTCCATCTTCAGGGAAAGATGGCTTCCGGGGATACATGTGTATAGACTCGTAACATCTTGATGATTGTTTATATTGACAGTGTTGTGCTCTTCTTACTCCTCCTCTCAGAACATTGATGATGGCACCACAGACCGTCCTTACAGCCACGCTCTGGTCGCGGGCATCGACCGTTATCCTCGTAAAGTCACAGCAACCATGGGCAAGAAGAAGGTTGCCAAAAGGTCCAAGATCAAGGCCTTTGTGAAGGTCTTCAACTACAACCACCTCATGCCAACCAGGTATGCACATCCTGTGAACAGTGTGCAATAACTCGTACAGGTTCAGAGCAATGCTTGCTCTCATATGAGTCAAGTCTCTTACACTCACCAGGGCTGTATTTATTTGATCAAAAACAGTAATACTGTAATATAATCTAAATTTGCTGCTCAAGAAACATTTATCAATGTTGGAAAGTCATGCTGTTTATTATTTTGAAAACCATGAGTTTTTTTTTTCCAAGATAAAAAAAGAAGAAAGTTCAAAAGAACAGTGTTAATTTGAAATAAGTCTTTTGTAATATATTTCTTTACAGTCACTTTTTATCAATTTAATGTGTTACTAACCACAAAGTTGAGCTGCAGTCTATATAGATGCAACTTGATGATGAATGATTGAGGTTGAAGTATGGCTTTAGTTGTGACTGTCTAGTTGGTGGACTATTTATGATCTAAGTGCTCCTTGCTGACCGTCACATACGTTGTGCCGCTTTATGGATGGCGCTTATGCAGTTAGCACTAAGTTCACATAACAGGATTTTAAGCCCGATTTGCAAGTCAACGACCTCGCCGACAGGTCGGGCTGTTATCGGGGGCAAATCAGCGGGTGTTCAGCACTCACCAATCTTTGTGCAAACTACTCAACGATGCATCAAAGAGGCTCGCTGACGCCAGACAAATATCTAGCATGTGAAAAATTAGGAGCTGTCGGCCGACTTGACATTTTGTGGTGGCAAGCGTCTACAGCCAATGAGAGAGCAAGGCATGGGTTGAGGTCACCGAAAGAAAAACGGCAGAAGCAACATGCCAAACCATAACACGAGCAGGCAGCTACTTTTTCATTATAAATATTATTTTACTCCCCTCCAACTCTCTCTGTAGCACAGACGATCCCTGCTGACTGCGTGTGCTTATCCATTCTTTCACCTGTATTTTTGTTTTTTCCTTTTTCTGGGTTTTTCAGAACAGATCATCACGCTAACAGCTTGCATCGCTAATTTCTTTCCGACGTCCATTTTTAAATAAACCACTCTCGTTTCCCGTCATTTCCCTCTCCACTTCTCGCGCATTTTCGTGATAAAGCGTGGTTTGGGGATCAGAGAGTCGTTGGGTGACAGTTGTCAGCTCGTGTAGTTTTTGCCCCCTGTTGCGGATCATTACGTGTCACACTTGTGACTGAACCTCGTAACTTAAGTGGATCCTCAAATGGAAAAACTTAGTACAGCAGCTCCAGCCACCTCAATCCTGAATGAAGTCCTGCACGCATTTTGGAGACTGTCTTTGCTTGTTTGCAGTGCAAGGCTAAATAAAAAAAAAAACGTTATTTGAATAAGTAAAGCATTTTCTTTATTTGAAACGCGATGTGTGTAAAGGCTAGGGGTTGTACGACTACTGATTTCTGCTAGTCGATTTCTTATCAAAACAATACTCGAGTTACTCGACTACTCGTCGTTCATGCTACTGTAAATGAAAAGACATGAAATAGCTAGATCTTATCAATAAACATTTATTAATTCATAGCCTAATGCAACAATTACATAAGTAAACTCTCCAAACATTATAATTATGACATTTAATTTTTAATTTTCATGTAACAGTCTAAAGCCAAATAAATAGCCGTTCTTGCCTTTCATTTCAGACGTCTGCTTCTAGGGGCCGTTCACATATCGCGTCTTTTCCGCGCTCAAGGTCTTTATTTCAAATGTAGGCGCGCGGTGAGCTCGCTCATAATGAAAGCAACATGGTGCGCTAGTTTTTCCAGGCGGGTTTTTCCTTCTCATCTCCAGAAATATATCTAGTAGTAAAGCTAATGCAAGGGCTAGAAATAAATTAATCCTTTGCTGAATGATAACTTCTTCGTCCTCATCATGGAGAGCGCAGTTTGGTTGCATAGCGACGACAGACGCCACGGGAGCGCAAGCGCTTGTAGGAGACAGCGGCACGGCCGCGCACTTTCCACACGTTTTTAGACGCAATATGTGCACGGCCTCTTGCAGAGTTGGCCAATTACAATATTTTTGTCATCCTTGATGAAATACTTCCACACATCTGGCGTGTGGTGTCTGTTGGTGACGTTCGCCATTTTTAATTCATTTATGGTTAATGGACGCTCGAGTAGTCGATTGTTTCCGACAGCGTCGACTAGTGGTTGAAGTAGTCGATCTATCGACTACTCGACTAGTCTATGCAAGCCCTAGTAAAGGCTAATGTTTCATGTATTTGAAGAGCGGAGAAGTGACGTGGTCTGGTATTTTTCGTGTAGTCATAGCCAATACAGCCTGTGCAAAACGCTTCATCTTTTATAACAAGCTTTTTGCCAAATATTAAACGACAGTAAAAACTGAGCGCACATTTAGTTGCAATATCCTTTGTAACCTGTAAGTTGATAACTTGATGCAGTGCACTTAGTGCCTCAGATGTGACTGTTAACAGTGATGTACAGAACACAAATCTCTCTGATATTTGCTGGTGAAAAACCTTGCAGCTCCATTTGAGCTTGATTTTGGGAAAATGTTAATATAATGACGCATGCATGTCTGACCGGCAATGTCACATTCGCATAGGCTGTACTAATTCATGATTGGGTGACTGCCAAATTAAAATATTAAATGGAACGATAAAATAATGTTAACCGGTTATTGGTCATTTCAAATAAGTGTTTCTGTTCAGAACGTTTAAACTTGATTTCGTTTTTGTTTTTTTCTTTGAACCGGTTCATAGCCCTGTTACGGGGTTTACATATATTGTGAATGTTTTTAAATGTAGGGTTTCATTTGACCACTTTAAACACAGTGTTACAGTTGCAACAAGAATATGAGAGCAAATGAGTGAATTGAAATCACTTTGGCTCTACATGCACACTCAATTTCCTCTTGAAGCCAAAGTGTTTAAACCAGGACAGGTTTTATTTTTTGTCACAGCATGTTTTGTCTCTGGGTCTTGACTGGCACATTGTTTTTTTTTTTTTTTTTTTCCCTGTCTAATGAATGCTGACTATAACAAGGCACATTTTAATTTTGTACATTTGTTTGTCTAATCAATGCATCATCTCTCCTTAGATACTCTGTTGACATTCCTCTGGACAAAACTGTTGTCAACAAGGATGTTTTCAGGGATCCTGCTCTGAAGCGCAAAGCCAGGAGAGAGGCCAAGGTTAAGTTTGAGGAGAGGTATGTGTTTGTCAACAGATCCATCTACTTGTTTGATCTTTAATGCTTACATGTTACATAAAGGATTATCGTGTAGTGCACAGATAATTGGCTTCCTTAATTTTATCCAGAAAAAAGACTGTGGCAGAATTTGACTCGTAGTGTTGTGGTCATGTATTCCAAAGCCTGCTAACTCTAGCTTCTGTTCAGAATGCTGACTGTAGAAACAGTCTGATCTTGTTGTGCACTAGATGTAATATTCACTTTGCTACTATCAATATAAGCACGTATTGTCCTACATGTGGTGATCGTGATGGTAATGAATGTTTTCTTTTACAGGTACAAGACAGGCAAGAACAAATGGTTCTTCCAGAAGCTCCGATTCTAATCTTTCATTGGTTTCACAAATAAATCTGTAAAAATCCCAGAGAGTGTTCCTTGCCTTATTTCTTTTGACTTTGGTTGCTTATCACTTTGTATTATCATGAGTCATGCTAATCACTTTCAGAAGAGAATTACATACATTGTCTGAAGTTTATAATCTCATAATAAAAACAGAATGAAGCAATATCTTCAAGGTTGATACTGGTTATGTCTAATTTGACATTGAATGATGACACATCCTTACAATGCTAACATCAGAGTATTACAGCACATAAGATATTTGTGAACAAAATTAAACTGTATAAACACAATGGATAACAAATAGCCAAGTGGAAATGCAAACTTTTGCAGAGTGGAAAAGTTTAGTTTCCGTTGGACAAAAATAAATAGAACAATAGAAACAATGGAACAATAGAAAGTGCATCACAATTGTGACCATATCCACCTTGTGACATGGCCACATAAAAAAATGAGTGACCTCACCTGTTGATGCTGTATTTGACAATGAACTGCAGAATCAGACACACTTTAATATCAACTGTGGAGTGAGATCGCACTCTAAAATCAAGACTAGCTTACAGTTTTAATTGGCTCATTGCATGCTAGTGTGAGGGAAGTGATCTCTTAAGGACTTGAGAGTGAAACCTTTAATAAACCTCTTGAGGTTGTGAAGCTGAAAGCAAGGCTTTGTGTTTCTATTCTGCATATCTTGCTGGGTTGTAACGGATTTCTGATATTGTATATGCAAGTGCACTTGAATATAGTTATAGTTATAAGCTTTATCTCTACATGTACACAAACCTCTGAAATTTAAAGATTTTTACTGCTCTAAACTTTGACAATTTTCTGCAAGTAAAAATAATTTAATTTCAAATTTTCCAGGTCTGAAAAACATTTCAAAATTGTTTTTGAATTGCCAGCATATAAAACTATCAAGGATTTTTACCACAGCCTCCCAATTTGGGGACTTTTCTAATGTTTGGGGAAACTGCTGAGGAAGCATTTTGTTAGCACTTTATTTTAGCCCAGTTCCCCATGTACATACTACTACTTATAGTAATTGCAATAACTGAGTAATAACTAGGCACTAAGCCTGAATCTACCTCTAAACCTAACCTTAACCCATGTATTTACCAGTACTTTCTTAGGTAAAGAACTAAGAAAACTGTAAACTAAAATATAGTAGTGTTAAATAAAGTGCAACCAGCATTTCATATTTCCCTGCAACCTTGATGGTTGGAAGATAGAAAAAAATGATTTGTTTCCTCAATCTAATAAAAGGTACAATTCATATATGTTATGTCATTAAGAAACTATTATGTAACTTTTAATGTAAATCCTTTTTTTTAGAAATCATAAATCATGCCTCTATGTTATGCTGTCTTATAATTTCAGTTGATAGCAGACATCCTGCAGTATAATTAGGTGCATTACATTTACTTTTATCCCATTTCTCATTGCCTAGAGGACGACTTAAGAAAAACGTGACATACTTAGCTGGGCTGCATTACCAGAAAAACAACCCTAAACGTGTATTTGGCATGAGCTGGGCCGCCAGGGGGCGCCGTCGTGTGTTTTTCATGGTCACCCGCTCTGCGTGCTGCTGGCTGCTGCTGTGCGCATTGAGAGTCTCACTGACTCACTCTCCGACTGCACGACGGAGGAGAGACTCGCTGCAGAATGTCACGAACCGAACAGATGCACGAAAACCCTCCGGTTTAGACAAAAGGTGAGTTATCTGCATGAGCCGTACTATTATTTCTTAACTAACCTACCCTTTCTGCTGCATTAGCTTCAAATGGTCTCTGCTCTGTACACAGTGTGCCATGATCTTGCGCCATTGCGTTTAATGCGATCAGCGTACAGCTCATGAAACTGTGCAGATGGTGGAAGAGAGCCGTTAGAGCACAGGTATTGGTAATCGAGAATGTTCGTTCCGTAATGGTTTTGTTTTTAACCAATTGTAGCAACTAGGAAAATTATATTGTGCTTTGTTCTGGACAGGCAATATTTTAGCTACCCAAGACTTGATGATCAACTTCCCATCATCGCCTACTAGTGTTTTGTTTTTGAGTTGACAGCACGTTTTGTTCTTTGTTTTTGAATTTTGGCTGTTCAGTGGTGTTTTTTAGGCTTAAGGATAACAGCCATAACATTTTGTTATGCATAAAGTGCATATTACTCTTAATGTAATATAACTGAAATGTTAGTAAAATATTCTGATGTAGATTAGAAAGTACGGCTATTAAGTGACTTACAACATTGACTGATAAAAGGCATTGCCTGAATTAATTATTTTCAAAGTAGATATGTTACTGTTTGCAAAACTAGTGGTGTGTTTCCCCACGTCTCAACAATCTTGTTTGTATATTGGGGTATGGACCATAAAACAGAAACCACAATAATTTGTCAGTATAGTGTATAGGGCCTCCTTTTGTGGCCAACATACAGCATCAATTCGTCTAGGGAATGAGAGATACAAGTCCTGCACAGTGGCCAGAGGGACTTTGAGCCATTCCTCTTCCAGAACAGTGCAGGTCACTATGTGATTCAGGTGGAGGAAAACGTTTTCTGTCTCGCTCCTCCAAAATACCACAAAGTGGCTCAAAAATATTTAGATCTGGTGACTGTGCAGGCCATGGGAGATGATCAACTTCACTTTCATATCCATCAAACCATTCAGTCACAAGTCTTGTTATTCATATTGGTGCATTATCATGCTGATAAACGGCACCCCCTTCAGGGTACAATGTTTGTACCATTAGGTGGGCGGTAACAGTCCGGGTGTTAAGCCTATTTGGGGCTTCTCCACACTGTAACCCACATGGATGTGGGAAAGACTGTGAAGGTGGATTCATCAGTGAACAATACATGTTTCACATTGTCCCTTTAAGACTGCTTCCTTGACAGTCACTCCTGTTGGATGTGGTTCGTCCTATGTGGTGGTATGCCGACATTACCCTGGATACCATAGCTCTCCATACACCACAGAGACTTGCTGTTCTGGTCACAGATGAGCCAGCGAGACAAGCCCAACAATTTGTCCTCTTTTGAACTCTGATATGTCTCCCATTATGTTGTGTGGATTGCAATATTTTATGTACAACGTGTGCTATTGCTCTGATAATTCAACCTGCACACCTCGCTTTTACTGATGAAATGTAAAATCAGTGAAGACTGGCTACCAGGCCGCGAACATGTAGGCGTGAAACCTCCAACATATTGGCCAGTGTTTCAGTCTCATTATCCAACCCCTGTATATATGAAGGGATGTGAAGGTGTGGGATAATATCTGTTTGGGTTTTGTTTTGTTGCTCTAGAGCAATTTTCTGTCTTTTTTTCAGTCTTATAACACAGATGAAATAAAATGAGCATGTTTACACTGATCAGAAACCCATTATGGAGTATTATCATTAGCTTCCTGTTCCTCATAAATGTGTCAGGCCAACATGAAGGTCAACTTTGTGCTCACAGCTGATTATCTGCTCTCTGTTGATCTTTATCTTATGGATTTTCCTTTCTGTGTTACTAGCCTGAAGCTGTCATTTGTTCTAGCTTATGCCAGTTTTGTAGGAGATAGCACCAGTTAATGTAGTTAAAAATCTCCAATCCACAATTTTTTTCCCATCTATTGTATTCCATTATATCCAGTCATACGCCTTGTTAGATGTTGTACTCTCAATTTCTCTTTCATTTTAAAGGGATAGATTCTGTCATCATTTGCTGACCCTCATGTCATTCCAAACTCATATGACTTTCTTCTGTGGAACATAAAAAGGTATTTTGAAGAATGTTCGTTATGGAACAGTTTTGGTTCCCATTGACTTCCATTGTATGGACAAAAACAAAACAAAACAAAAAAGCAATGGAAGTCAAAGGGAACCAAAACTGTTTAGTTTCCAGTCTTCTTCAAAAACAAATACACAATTTTCATTTTTGGGTGAACTATCCCTTGACTCTCCTAACTACCCCAGTTGACACTGAACATGTTGCATGCTGAATGCATCCAGGCGGCACGCTTGGTGTCGGTCAAAGTCTCATGCTAGATTTGTTTTTCATAAGGTAGTTTACTGACTTCCGCAGGAGTAGTATAGGGTACGGGGAGGGTGACCCACCCCATCTGTGTTCTCAATAGATAAGATATCAATATATGCTGTGCAGGGCCATTATAATCATGCCTGCCGCTAGGAGTTACTTTCTCTTAATATCTATGTTTATTTTTGCATAAATGTCGTTATTTAAGAGCAGATAATATTACGTTGTCTTGCAGAGGACTGAGAAGGTCAATAGGTTTCCCTGATGACAGGAGCTATAAAACAGGACCATAAAAATAAATACAATCTAAGCATCTTGGATGAATGTATTCATATCCCCTCTGTTCTGTCTTTCAGGTGGGCCGACAAGATGGGGGAAGGGCCTGCAGTCAGGCCTTTGGCTGCTATTACGCCCGTGCAGCAGATGCTGGCGTCTGGCACTGGGGCTGTGCTAACATCTTTTTTTGGTGAGGAAAAGAATTGGCACAATCATTTCTCTATTTAGAGAAAATTCTGTTTTTACTGTTATGTCATTTCCTTGATTTGTCCAGTTTTAGCTGGACAAAACATTTTATCAAGAGTAAAAGAGTAAACATTTTATCAAATACAAATGTTTTAGTATTAATAAATTGCATAGGGCAAAAATATAAAGCAGCGCAACTGTTTTCAACATTGGTAATAATAAAAAATGTTTCTTAAGCAGCAAATCAGCATATTAGAATCATTTCTGAAGGATCATGTGACATTGAAGACTGGAGTAATGATGCTGAAAATTCAGCTTTGCATCACAGGAATAAATTACATTTTAAAGGGTAACTCTCGCCAAAATGCAACCTAGGGTCTTTTTGTTAATCTAGTGGAGATCGACTATGTTTGACTGACAAAATGCCAGCAGACACTGCTACAGTGAGTTGTTTAAAATCTTTCTTTTTAGTAAACTCTGTGTACACAAACAATGTTCTCAATGCTCGAGTTCATGTGTAGAGCCTCTGGTGATACTTCGAGCAAAGTTTCATGTTGTGTCGAGCCTTCTTGGTGTTTTAAAAATAGCGATTTTTGATGCTATCATGGTAGTGCCCCAAGCACTCCCATTCAAAAGGCAATTTGACCGAAAATGAAAATACGGTCAAACTTAAAAGTGCTGTTTCCACTATAATTATGCTCGGGAAGATTAACAAAAAGACCCTAGGTTGCATTTTGGCGAGAGTTACCCTTTAAAATATATTCAACAGGAAACCGATTGCAATAATATTTCCCAACATTAATATTTCACTGTTTTCTTATCAAATAAATGCAGTCTTGGTCAGCATAAGAGCCTTCTCTCAAAAACACAAACAAAACCTTACTGACCCCAAACTTTTGAAGGGTAGTGTATGTTGGGATATAATTATGTTTTTCTAAAGTAACTGGGTTGAAGGATTTACAGTTTAATTAGACATTTCAAGCTTTGTGCCTGTGCTAGTGTTGTGCTTTATATGTAGAATCAAAATCCTAACTTTTATACAAGGCTAAACCTTAATTTTTCTTTTTCTCCCTCCCCCAGTCACACCACTGGATGTAGTGAAGATCAGACTTCAAACCCAGCAAACTCCCCTCTATCAAGGTACAGATCTCAAGCAGCTCTTCAATTCTTGATCACAGACAGAATTTCAGATGATTGAACAGTAAACTTCATGCATTTTCTCTTGACATTATATAAGTCACACCAGTTCAATATCAGTTCCAGTGTTTCTACAACCAGTGCTTCAAATTTCCCTTCAAATGCTTCAAGTTAGAATAGATCCAAAAGCTGGTCTCATCTGAGGAATTATCTCTTGCTGCTGTACTCTGAATGTTTTTATTTTCTCTTAAAGCTAAGTGAATATTTTCTGTGCCACTAGCATTGTAAAAATCACTGATTCCAAACAGGTTTTTCAAATACGCCATGTCTTCCATTGTTTGCTAAACTCAGTCCTGCCCCAAACTCTCACCATTGGTTGAGTCGGCGTCATGTTGGGTTGGTCAGGGTACAATTAGAGCTAATGTTTTGATAGCTACAAATGGCTTACTCTCTGCCTAACAAGCTGGAATAAAATAATTAGAACTACTTGAGCTTTATTAACAGTGAAAATTAAGCTACACTAACGTTCAAAAGATCTTTAAGGTCTTTAAAGTTGGCATAAAACGGAAGTAGTGGTAATCTTTTCTTCCCTATTGTGACGTATATCTAAGTGAAACGGCTTCTCAAACTAGAAAAGTGTGGGCGGGACTGATGTGATGTCATGTGAGTGACAGGTTGATCCCGCCCTCACGCCATTAAAGACGTCATCAGAGAAGACAAGAGATGCCACTGCAAGAGGGAGAGGAAGATATTTTGGTTAAAAATTACCAGGGCACATGAATAAAAAAAAAAGTGGGATAAATCATTTATAATAAATACTGCAATATTCCGTTAAATTTTAGCAAAAAAAAGTCTCTTTTGCTCACCAAGTCTGCTTTTATTTGATTAAAAATACAGTAAAAACACTAACATTATGAAATAGTATTTCAATTTTAAATTTCAAATGGAATTTTTTTTAAGTAACATTATAAATGACTTAATTGTCACTTTTGACAAATTTAATGCATCCTTGCTGAAGCCAAACTGACCCTAAACTTTTGAACGTTAGTTTGTATCTAAAAACCTGCTGTAAGCCTTTGATAACACAAACGTCATGCTGTTTTGCATTTGCTATATGCACTATGAGCTATCTTTCTTTCTTTCTTTCTTTCTTTCTTTCTTTCTTTCTTTCTTTCTTCTTTCTCTCTCTCTCTCTCTCTCTCTCTCTCTCTCTCTCTCTCTCTCTCTCTCTCTCTCTCTCTCTCTCTCTCTCTCTCTCTCTCTCTCTCTCTCTCTCTCTCTCTCTCTCTCTCTCTCTCTCTCTCTCTCTCTCTCTCTCTCTCTCTCTCTCTCTCTCCTCTCTCTCTCTCTCTCTCTCTCTCTCTCTCTCTCTCTCTCTAGCAGCAGATTCAAGGCCCTGGGCTGGAGTCATCCGCCCTTCAAAATGTGAGTATGTGAAGAATGAAGATGAATTGTATCTGTGCTCATGGTCCTCTCCCAAAGACCAGCAGCTTGCTTCACTAACTACCACTTAAATTACAAACACATTCTGCAAAACATCTAAATCACATAGTGCTAACAACATTTTGGCTTGTATGACGCATCTCTAAAGGGGTAAATGCAATGACACGTGTGCACAAAACACCCCAACAAGTTGAAAAATGCATTCAGAAAATATTTCGGAGGTCTACTCTGCTTGAATATAAATGTTTATTCAGTGTGTTTATAGCAGTGGACCATTTACTGAACTCATGAGGACAAGCTAAAAGCCATGCAAAGCAGATCTACCTTGAACCTGTCTTGCGTAATGTCCAAAAATAGTACGGTTGTTTGTGCCAAGGCTGGAATTGGTTAAACTGTCGCGGCATGGTCAGTGCCATGGTCACTAATATTTATAGAGCCTCTTATCTAAGACCTCAGTCATAATCACCAAGTCCTTTGAACTGAATGCAGAAAATTATTCAGCTATTATCAGAAAAGTCTTGCTTGGAAAACTCAGTGTCATCACATGGCTGTTATATGTCTGCAAATACAACAATCCAGGAGTCATTGAGGTTACACACTGCATAGACAATTAGTTTTTTTGTCTTTATGTTTTTATTAACTGTATTGTGGCAGTACCACCCCCCCACCCAACATTTGGATTTAAAATAATGGCATGCATGAATGAGGAGTCATTCACAATCAGATCAATAACATTCATTTACAAAACAGATTGGGTGAATTTTCATTAAATGTCGACTTAAACTCACACATGTACAGTGTCAGTGTACAGTTGCTGTCCCAACTTTAACCAATCATACTCAAAGTTTCTACTCAAAGTGCTAAAACAGCCAATTGCAAGATTAAAAATGAAGTGTTTTGTAGTTGAAAATAAGTTCACAAAAATGTTTTTTTGATGTCCATCACAGTCCCTTTCAAGGAAAGTTCTGTTCACTTGGCGGCCATATTTGCAACACCTCTAGGCATCTATTTCAGGCATCCAAGACCAAGTCCTGTCTACTTGAATGGGGGAATCCTGAACTCTCAAGAACTGCTTGCTGAACTCACAATTAAATAACATTTTAAATCAGCAAGCAAAATCTGACATGAACTGTCCCATAAATGTTTCTTATGCCCAAATAGCATTGAAATATCATATTTTTTCAGGCTAAATGTGTATGCGCAGTCTTAAGAGCGAGTCTCAGAACAATAGCGGTTTCTAAAGCAACCGAAGCTTCTAACGGCAGCTGCAGTGACGCGATGACTTTATCAATCAGCGATTGGGTCTTTTATTTTAGAAGGCGGGACATATTGCATGTTGCCCTTTCTCCCATTCATAAGTAATACAATAGAGACAAAGACTTTAGAAATACAAAGAGAGGTATACTCCTGAGTACTTGGGTGCTTGTGGCCACTGGCAATGTATTTGCAGAAGTATTACAAATAAGGTTTACGCTACTATATTTTCTGGCTTTTTAGGGAAATGTTTCCTCTATTGTAACGGGTTGATGGACCACGTCTATGTGTGTCAGAATATGTCAAGCTGCTCCAGCTGGTACAAAACCCCCACCCATTTCAGTGGGACCGTGGTAAGAATTTATCCGCACATTTACAAATTGTGATTTCAAGTTTTTGTAATGACACATTCATGAGTAATTTACTTTTTGTTTTTCAGGATGCATTTGTTAAGATCACACGTAATGAGGGGATCAGGTCTTTGTGGAGCGGACTTCCCCCCACACTGTAAGTCCAGCATCATGTCAGTGTATAGTGACATATAAACTGCTTGACTTGCATACTTTAATTGTACTTCATCAGTTTTATAGGCAGAACTGTAACCGGTGCGATCAGATCTAGTCTAGTCCTGTTTTAGTGTGCCTCTATTTTTAAAGTGTGTGCTGTAACTGCAGCTCATTCGAAAGACTTTGATTCAGCTGTTGCTAAATGTAATGACTTGTAGTTTTGTAATTAAGTTAAGTTAAGATTTTAGAAGATCTTAAGATTTAAGAAGAAAAATGAAGATTTTAATTCTGTAACTGCTTTGACAGATTCAAAGATCATTGAGTGAAGGATTCTTTAGGATTCAGACAGATAACTCTCAGATAACTTAGTCATTAGTTGTGAATCCGACTACAGTGGTCATGCTGTTTACTGAATAACTGAAATGCTGTGTAAGCGTATTTAACTTTGTAAATTTATAAATAACATGTTAATGATTAAACGTATGAATCAAGTTGACTGTAAATAATCTTTTTTTGGGGTCAGTTGACTTGAGCGGATAGCCTGACAAACCAGCAAATAAAAACAACTCTGAATCCTTGAAAATGACACACATTTGTAATTCGTGCACAAGCTGTTTTCTGTGAATGCTCATTGGTGTGTTTGTGTTTAAAGGGTGATGGCGGTTCCTGCCACAGTCATCTACTTCACCTGCTATGACCAGCTGCGAGACTTCCTGCGTTACGGCATGGGCTATCAAGGGGACCATATTCCCCTTATAGCAGGAGGGTTAGCGAGATGTGAGTATTTACTCGTCCTTCCTGTCTCATACAAGCATCTTTTACAAGACTGCAGTTTTGTAATGTGTATTATGAAGATCTTAAAATGATATAATATGCGTCCCTAAACAAAGCTGAAAACCTGCATAATAAATCAGTTATTGGCATATTTAACGTATCTGTCACTATTGGATATTTACTTATGCATTATCATTCCCCTGTTTTTACCTTTAGATTTGCTGCCATCTTATATATATATATATATATATATATATATATATATATATATATATATATATATATATATATATATATATATATATATATAAAAATATTTTTAACATTGTGCATTTAATACTGAAGACATCCAAACTGTGAAAGAACACTTTTGGAATTGTGTAGTAAAAAAAAAAAGTGTTAAGCCAGCCAGAATGTTGTATATTTTAGATTGTCCAACGTGCCTACATTTAGCTTTGATGACAGCTTGGCACACTCATGGCATTCTCTCATCAGATTAATGAGGTAGTCACCCACAATGGTTTTCCAACAATCTTGAAGGAGTTCCCACAGGTGTTAAGTACTTGTTGGCTGCTTTTCCTTCACTCTCCGGTCCAACTCATCCCAAACCATCTCAATTGGATTTAGATCGGGTGATTTGTGGAGGCTAGGGGTCTCATTTATAAAACGTAGGATCCTTACTAAAAATGTACGTGCGCCCGAAAGCCAAAAATGGCGTTCGCCAAAAAATATTCAGACTTATAAAATCGTTTGTACGGCAGAACCTGCACAGAATCCACTTTATAAATCCCAGTCAGCGGAAGATTGTGCGCACATGTGTCTCCACCCCGAAATAACCATATATGGAGCTTACAACACCTAGTTTTACTATGCAGATCCTCATCTGCATATCATTTGCATATGATTATTCGTCCACGTGATAACGTTTAACGGTACAAGACATTAGGAGAATATGAAATACGGATGTGCCGTCTCATTACATTAATTAAAATCATTTAGTAGCCTATCCTTGCCTTGTTTTTGTATACATAGATAAAATAGTGTAAAATACATTTCAGAGAAAGTTTTTCTCAATCTTTTCCACTGGCCAAATTGAATTTTTAATTGATTTATATTTTTAATGGAAATAGATAGGCTTTGTGCATTATTTGCACAAAACTATTTTCTCAGACAATCTGCTATTATCATAAGCAATTATCTCTGTAGTTAAAACATTAAAACACAGCATGCCAGAAGAAAAGTTTTCAAAAACATCGCATCCACAACAAATATTTCTATTGATTGAATATAAAAAAGTTGTAACTTCTCAGTAATGATTTCATGTTTAAGTGTTGAACTCCATTAATTTGAATGGCATATTTAATTTAAATGTTTATATCAGAAGTAAAACATAGTTTAAATCATTATTTTATTTATTTAAACTGTTATTTGCGTCAGTTTCACTAAACGGCCCAACACGCTCGCTGGCACGGACATTTAAGAAGGGATGGATATTTGCTTCAAGTGATCGCTGCAAAATGCTGTGGTAGCCTTGCTGGTTAAGTGTGGTCTCAATTTTGAATAAGTCACCAAGTGTCACCATCACACCTCCTCCTCCTCCATGCTTCCCTGTGGGAACCACACATTCAGGAACTGTCAGTTCACCCTCTATACGTCTAACAAAGACATGGTGGTTCTCTAATGTCTATTCATTGTTTTTTTTTGGCCCAAGCTAGTCTCTTCTGCTTGTTGTTCTTCCGAAGTAATGGTTTCTTTGCCTCAGTTCGACTATGAAGGCCTGACTCACGCAGTCTCCTCTGAACAGTGGATGTTGAAATATGTCTGCCACTTGATCTCCGAGAAGCATTTACATGGGCTGTAATCTGAGGTGCTGTAAATCGGCGGTTTCTGAGGATGGTAATTCTTAGGGTTGTGCCGATGAACAATATCATCGTCCATTGTGATGGCTGACCGACATCACGATGGAGAGCCACCATCGTGATGCCACGCCCCCCACCCTGTCAGATCAGCCCAGTCTCGCGGCAGTTTGTGAAATTGTCACGTAATTTAATCTATTGATTCGTGTACACGGACACGTTTATCTGTTGTTGTTTTTTTACGTGATGGTCAGCTCGAATCCGTAGCATTAAGAGCGACTACGGTAGCGAGTAGTATGAAAGGCTGAAAATCCGGTTGGTTGGGGTGGTGGATGGGTCAAACAATACAGGACTTTCACCTAGGAGACCGGGGATCGTGTCCTGCGTGTCAAGTTTCCTTAACCCAACCGTCCGGTTTCATCATAGCATTTGATGGTTTTGGCAACTGCACTTGGGGATACATTCAAAGTATGGATAATATGGATTTGTACAGTAGTTGTAGTAGCATTAATGGGGCTATTGACTCTTTGCCCACCCTTCCCTCTGCACAAGACAATGGTATGGTCTAAAGCACTTTTAGGGGCTGTTTACACGACACCATTTTCAACTAAAAACTGAACTTTTTATGCGATTTGGCTGTTTGTTTACACTACAACGGCGTTTTGGGTGCCTGAAAATGCAAACTTTTGAAAAGGGGTTTCAAAGTGCACGTTTTTGAAAACGGTCTCCGTGTAAACAACAAAAATGCTAATCTCTGAAGATGATGACATCATGCACATACGTATTACGTGTTCAGTCTACAGTGTTTCATCGCCATGATTCATTATAAAACATAAAACAGTTGTGCTGCTTAATATTTTTGTGGAAAAAAGTGATATATATATTTTTTTTGATGATTAGAAAGTTCAAAAGAACAGCGTTTATTTGAAATGGAATCTTTTGAAACATGTCTTTACTGTCACTTTTGATCATTTTAATCAAATAAAAGTATTATTTCGTATTATAATAAAAGTATCGACCTCAGTGCTGCATTTGACACTGTCGATCATAACATACTTCTTGACAGGCTGGAAAACTGGGTGGGGCTTTCTGGGATAGTCCTAAAATGGTTCAGGTCATACTTAGAAGGGAGAGGTTATTATGTGAGTATAGGAGACCATAAGTCTGAATGGACGTCCATGACATGCAGAGTCCCTCAAGGCTCGATTCTTGCACCACTCCTGTTCAACCTGTATATGCTCCCAATGAGCCAAATAATGAGAAAGAACCAAATTGCTTTGCACAGCTATGCAGACGACACACAGATCTACTTAGCCCTATCGCCTAACGATTACAGATCAACAGATCACTCAGATCATTAGGATCATATCAGCTAGAAATACCAAGGGTTCACTCTAAACATGGCGAGTCCGCTTTTAGCTATTATGCCAGCCGCAGCTGAACCAGCTTCCAGAGGAGATCAGACGTGCTCCTACAGTAGTCACTTTCAAATCCAGACTCAAAACACTTCTGTTTAGCTGTGCATTTACTGAATGAGCACTGTGCCACTGTTCGTCCGACTGTTTGTACTGTACTGTATTTTATTTTATTTTCTAAACTGTTTTAATTATTCTTATTTCTTTTTATTATTTTAATTTCTTCTATGTAAATCACTTAGAATTGCCATTGTGTATGAAATGTGCTATATTAATAAACTTGCCTGGCCTTGCCTTGCCTATTAATTTCTTATAATTACTGATCACAAACCTTTGAACAGAAGTATATACAGTATTAAATGTAATCTTTAGTAAATCTCAAATTGTGCATTATAATGCTGTAAATTCACATTTAGTTTTTTAAATGATTGATTTAAATGTTGTATTTTAGACAAAAAAAACCTGCAAAATGTTGATGCATCCCCAGTTTTGTACTTTTTTTGAGTGTTCTGTTTGATCGTGACTGCTGTGTTGTGATCTCTGCTGTCACATTATTGACGTCTCCTCTCTGTGCTGCTCAGTGGGAGCAGTGTCTGTGATCAGTCCTCTGGAGTTGGTTCGGACTAAGATGCAGTCCCGCAGACTCCCATACAGCGAGCTGATGGTGTGTATCCGCTCGGCTGTGGCTCAGGATGGCTGGTTATCTCTCTGGAGAGGCTGGGGTCCCACTGTCCTACGGGACGTGCCCTTTTCAGGTCAGTGACCTGTACATTCTCTGGCAGCGGGATGTTCCACAGATGCAGTGTTTGACTGTTTTTTCCCCCCCCATTAGCTCTGTACTGGTTTAACTATGAGCTAGTGAAGGCACAGCTGTGTGAGCGGCACAGTGCACCACAGACCTCCTTCACCATCAGTTTTACAGCCGGGGCCGTCTCAGGAGCTGTGAGTATCCCAGTATCACCTCACTCTCAAAAGCCAGATATAATTGATGACTTTTACTTTATTTTAAATGACGCATTAAAAGAAGGAACTCAATAGCTGTAAATTAATATGGATGAGTTTATGAATGATTACATAAGACTACAGTGAGAAAAAAGATTAAGCAATGTGAACAGTGTGATATCTTATCTGGCCTGACTGATTAACAATAAAGGCTTTTTACATGAGAACGAATGCTGGGTCGACTTCTGTCCCAGATGAATGTAGGACATGTGTGAAACTGATCTTTTGCATTGAAATTTTTGCACTTAACTAATGGTCAAGTGATATTTTGTGTATTATTTTACTACATGCTTAAAACGCTACATAGTTGAAGTTCTTTATAATGGAATTGGATTTGCAGTGATAATAGAGTTGTATAATTGTGAATATAACACTATAATTAAATTTCTCTTCTGCTCACCAAGGCTACATTTATTTGGGGAAAATAAAATAGAAAATAAATGTAATTTATTCCTTTAATAGCAAAGCTGAATTTTCAGCATCATTACTCCAGTCTTCAGTGTCACATGATCCTTCAGAAATCACTCTAATATGATGATTTGCTGCTCAAGAAACAATCAATGTTGAAAACATTTGTGCTGCTTTGAATATTTTTCTGAAAACCATGAAATCATTTTATCATGCAGTACTGGTCTCATCAGAATATCAATTTTCTTTTTGACACAGATTGCTGCAGTTCTGACCCTGCCGTTTGACGTGGTGAAAACGCGCAGGCAAATCCAGTTAGGGGAAATGGATGCTGTCGGAGGTATAGCAGCTTCTGTAGTTTCACTTGTTAAAGGGGAACTTGGCAACTATTTCAACTTAATAAACCCATTTAGAAATCATTTGGATGGTTAAATAACTTGTTCTGGTGAAAATGGTGACTTTCCCCGCTCCCCCTAGCGTTCCCATGCGGAAAACCAACCTTGCAACATGGGGACTAACGTCCCGGTAAGTTGGAAATAGGAAGTCTCGTGAGAAGCGAGAACGAGCGAGAAACATTAACTGCTTTACGGCAATTTGACATAAACACAATGTTCTGTGATACTGTGTATGATGTATTACCCACCTCGGTAGACATGGCTCCACACGATAAAATTGGCCGGCTCCGATAATAACAACATAACATGAGAGCAGCGGTAGAAAGGGGAAGGAGGGTGCTGCAATTGAGTTTTTTTACGACAGTGTTGTGAAATATACGCCCCCCAGCAGCTCGTTGAGAGAACATGCGACAACAAAAGTGGAAATCAGCGAAGAAATGGCTAGAGTTACCAAGTTTCCCTTTAATATGTTAGAAAGAGTGTTGTAATTCAACCTGAAGGTTGAGTGACATATGATCTCATAGATGACTGCTCACTTTTAAAAACAATTCAGTGCTGATTTTAGTTACATTTTATCAGGCAGGGCTGCCAACTCTCACGCATTGAGCGTTAGACTCACGCAATTGACACTTTTCACACGCTCTCACGCCACACATCCATTTTCTCACGCACAGAAAAATTGCGGAGCAAAGAGGTACTTTTAATATTAAACTAATTCTCAGCTCTTAGATTCCGTCAATTTTATTACGAAATTCAGACAAAAATACGTTTGGCGCTTGTAAATGTGACGTGAGAGATCGCTGAGCGCCTCAGTTCAAGTGCACGTGAACCGATCATCTGTTACTTTTTTATTTAAAGATGCAGTACAACTTACCGAAAGTATACATAATATCGACCAATTAGTGTTTTTCAACCATGGAAAGAGGTCAATATAACAGCAGGAGAACAATTATGTCACATAACGTTACATTTACCTCAGGAAAGCCATTTAATGACCATAGCATGTTAATTGAATAGAAAAAATAGCTAGAGAGGAGATTTTGCTGAGCACTATATTACATATTTATTATATTTTTACTTATGTCATTAAATAATTGTTATTATAACAAAAACAGCATTATATTTAATTTAATTTGTTATTTTTAACCTTTAATAATACCAGCAGATTGGGCCCTCTATGTTTACAGCATTAGGTGAGATTATTATTTTTTAAATAAAATTTAAAATAAACATGTAACGTTATCCAAATTAGTCAATATTGAATCAAAATCGGAATCAAATCACAAGAATGGAATTGAAATCTTGAAATTTTTGTCAAGCAATAATAAAAACTGTATCCTACTAGTCATTGTACAATGTAGCCTAAACATTGTATGTTGTCACTAAACTTCATAAAATTCTATTTAGTTACCACATGTTTTGACAATCACAATTACACTTATTGTGATGCAATATTTGTTTTGCATACCCCACCAAAAGAAAATCTCACTCCAAGCTAAACTCAAAAGTTGGCAGCCCTGTATCAGGTATCAAATTTCATGACATTTTGACCTTTCTCAGCAATCTCTATGAAGAAACCGGCCTCTACATGGAACATGATGAGGAGTATCTGGATTGACATGGGATACAGAGGTTTGTTTGCAGGTAAGCTCTAATTTCTACAGTCTACGCACTTCCCTAAAAGCACAATGTGCTCTGATTGGTTGGCTGGACCAGTGTGTTGTGATTGCTCAACTGATTCAAGCTTGTTTCGGAAATGTCACGGCCCTTACCATAACGGCAAGTTTCAACACGCTATTAACGATGAGGAATATTGTGACATGTTCGTTCCCAAAACAGGATCAGATTTTACTGATATAGAGAATAACTCCCTTTGGAGTCACTTTGTGCTTTGTAACTTTGCAGACCTTTTCCATGCTCAAACAGTAACACTACAGACTAAAAAAAAACATTGAAAATGTTACAAAGCATAATAGGATAAGGATTTATTTTTTTTCTTTTTATTTTTTTTCTACAATTTCTGGCTGAAACAATGTTTTGGTGCAGGACCGAACTGGATTAGAAATTACACACCATGGCTTTAACTTTTTATTATTGAAACAGTGATGTTGTATACATTCAATAATCCGATTTGCTTTTTTTCAGGTTTCCTTCCAAGAGTGATCAAAGTTGCTCCCGCCTGTGCAGTCATGATCAGCACTTATGAGTTTGGGAAGACTTTCTTTCAGAAGCATAATCTGGATCAGGCGAGATGCGGTCTTTGAGATGGGCAAAAGGACCCGTGGTTTGTCCAGGATCTAGCCCTGAGGAAGCTGAGAGGGAGTCATTGTCAGCTACTGCAAACACTGATGACTTATACCAGCTTTGTAATGAGGTTTGGGTTTTTTTTTTTTTTTTTAATGAAACTCTAATTGTTGGGTGATGTGCCTACTGACTGGCACAAGGAATTATAAGCTGTGGGACTTTAACTAATACTTTGCGTCTGAGATGTGGGACTTCAGTTAATGCACAATCCTCCCCAAACCCTGTGATGCCTTAGGGAACAATACCAAAGCATGCTGGCAGAAACACTACCTCCCCACTAATGCCCCACTTATTGAAATGGCTGCTGGTTGGGTGCAACATCCAGGTTGTTTAATCTGCAGTGTTTAACTTGAGTCCCTTTTATTAAAGAGACAGTGCTGCCCTCTGCTGTTCATGTTGAGGAAACCTCAGAACGAATGGATAAAATAGTCAGTACTGAGCTTTACTGTCTTTTTCAGCAGGGGAAAACAAATATTAAAAAATGATTTTTATATGTGATTTTTTTTTTTTTTTTTTTTTTTTTCTTTCTTCAATTTTAATTATTCTTATTTACAAGACTAGTCCTTTGTATGGGCACTGTTTTTTTTTATTAGTATTATTTTATAATTTTTTTGCAAGGGATGTCCTAGTGTGGTGGATGGATCTGTGCTCTTGTCCTGTGTACTACACCTGCATTTAGTTCCGATACAAACAATATCTACTTTTGTAAACATACTGCTGACTTGAAATGATTAGACAGTTCTCACATTTGATCTAATAAAAGACATTTAAAAACCACTTCATCTTATAGGTTTAATTTTTAGCCGACTTTACGTGCATCATTTCTGCGCATTTACTGAAGCATACTACATAAATGTGTTATAGATTGCATTTCTGAGTGAATGTGAGAGAAAGTATCTAAAAAATAATTGAATATGTCTGTGATGGCCCTTGTGGGATGTGAGCAGAATGATTGTTCTCTCAAAAATAAAAATTTTGTCATCGTTTCCTCAACCTCATGTCGTTCCATGCCGTGATACGACTTTCATTTTTTGCAAGTAACACATCAAGAGTTACCCAGCAGCAGAATGTTTAAATGACTGTTTTCTGTACAATGAGAGTGAATGGTGACCACAGCTGTCACCTGTCCCCATCCACTTCTACTGTATGGCCAAAATAACAATAAAAAAATAGTTTGGACACTGCTAAACATCATCTTTATTCCACTCTAGACAGACATACAGGGTTGGACCAATGTGAGGGCAAATAAATAAATGATCTAATTTTAACTTTGGTGGGAACTATGGTAGACTTGGTATGATTTTATATGATTGCATTTAGATTCATCTCACTCCAATATAATTCATCTGACTCCATCAAAGCTGTTATTCTTTAAAAGTAGAAGTCTTTATTAGAACTGATAGGAACATTTAGGATTTAACCTGAATGCTTAGATAACAAAAGTTTTGATTTCTTAAGCTTTCAACATTATCAGTGTAAAATTAATCTTTAAAGCAGGCAAAGTTATTTATTACGTAACATATTTAAATACAGACATTAGAATGGAACAACATCCTGTATAGAACAACTTGTAACAAATAACACACTGCTGTGCAGGAGAGGGCGTAAAAGCCTTTCTTGTAGTTTGAGGTTACGCACTGGTGTGCGGGAATGGCAGGGTTAAAGCCTTTCTCCCCGATCAACAGTTATCTTTCCTTCTTATACCCTGAGCAAAGCATTGTTAAACATGAGTGGAATACCAACACCAAAGCCAACTGACAGGAAACCAAAAGATATGGCAACTGATTGGTGATCAAGAGGGGGAGAAGAACATTAACATATTCTCCTCAATGCATGTTTAACCCTCATGCACTGTTCGATTTCTGTGTACACCCTTTTATGGAGCGGGTCAAATTGACCCTAATTGGATTCAATACAATTCCTCAAAAACCACACTACGAAAAACAACAAAGATTCAGGTACAAACTAAACTTTTAATATCAAGATTTGTCAAACATTATAAAAAAAATATATCTGAAAATTTGATTTATGAAAATGCTTTTTAATCATTTTTTAAAACCGTTTTGACAAAATTTGAAAATAAACAGTATACTGACTTTTTTACGTTTTCATTTTTTTTTTTTTTTTTTTACATTTTATGCTTAGAACATCATAACTGAAAGATTAAATTTAGCTGTATAAGGAAAATAATGTTTACTTCTCCTAAGTTAACTTTCCCTAGTTTCCTAAGATTTAGTTCCATTCTTTTTCTGTATCTTCAACAACATTTTCCTCAATCTCTGAAGCATCCTCTAACTCTGAAACATCTTCATCTGTATCAGTATCACACTCAAAAACCTGTGAAATTACTTATTTTACTGTCAATCTTTGGGAGCTCATTTTTCCTGCTGTCTATGTCAAAGTCTCATGCCACACTGAGCAAAAGTGTGGGAAAGCTCTTTATTCACTCGCAGGGGAGTGAGAAACAAAACAACAAAAACATACATCAAATAAAAAAAAAAAATCTTTTTTTTGGCTCTGCAAAGCTGCGTTTGAAGGTTTGGTTAAAAGATAGGTATTTCAGATATATTGAATATAGAAATGAGAGCTTATTTTACTCTCTGTGTCTGACAAAGATCTGTAATTTGCAATTAATTCTGAACACCATGATTTAGCTTTTTCAAGTGTGTTTGGTTAGGGTTAGAGCACTTTTAGATACACTTGCACTTTAGAACTGTAGTTGAAGTGCCCTGACATACATAAAATAAAATGTTTTTTTTTTGTGTCTGTACTATTGCTTTTGAATAGCTGTCAAATTGACCCGTGAACATCACAAACGTAATAGTAGCCTACTTTTTTTTTTATATGACAAAACACAGCATGTTGAAACTTTGCATGCATGTTCATGATGATAAATGAGAAAAAGTCACAATGTATCAAGAAAAACAACAACAAAGGTTTAATATTATTTCAGGTAGCTTGAAAAAATAAATGATAGCTCATTTTTACCATCTGTGGCTGACAAAATATTTTTCTGTACTGAAATAAGTGTGGAAAAAGCTCAGTTTTAGCTTCATAAGGTAGTAAAAAAAACCTAAATAATAAAATATAACCAAGAAATTGTATTATTTTGGGTCGGTACAGTTGAGCGTTAAACTATGTGGGTCAAATTGACCCGCGAACATCACAAACGTAATAGTAATTTTGTTTGTATATCGTCCCCTTGGAATTATAAGGTTCTATCTGACATTTTTGCCAAAATTTAGTTATTCACATATTCTTATTCTGTGACCACTTCTTTACATTATGTGATGTTGTTTTTTAAGTTGTGTACATTTTGGAACTTTTTATTTAGAAAATAAAAAGGTTCTTCCTACACAGTCGAATGGAATGCAAAAACTTTAAAGCTCAATATCTCAAAACTGCTCAGAACGCAGATAGAACCTAACCTTATAATTCCAAGGGGACGATATGTCAAAACACATCAGCATGTTAAAACTTTGCATGCGTGATGATAAATGAGAAAAAGTCACAAAATATCAAGAAAAAACAGTATTTCCAACAACTAGAAAATATAAACTGGTCAAATTGACCCGCAACGTAACACAAGGGTTAAGCAGTAGGACCTAGATTGTACATTAGATACTCTCTATTAAGTTCACCACCTTTCAGTTCAGTTTATAAGATGTCAGATGAGACCAAACAAGACATAGTTATACATTAGAACACAGTAGTAGATAAATAGTAGTAGAAAGCACATGTGTCCTGTGAAGCAAATGGTACAGATGAGTCATTGAGGTGTAATCGACTCAATGAGTGTCCCAACAGTCCTCAACCAGCATATTGATGAAGCCCTTGCACTAAACAGGCATTAGCATACTGTGATGAAGAAGGCCATCGTGCCACGTTTAATTCACATGTAGCCTACATCTTTAAAGGGATTTCTGAAGTAGCCTACTAGTACTAAGGCAGTAAAGAGTTCTACCCATGTTCGCTCAGCCCTACATCAACCTAGATTTTCCATCTAAAAATTGTGCAAAGAAAAGAAACATTAAGTAAGATTGGTTGCATATTATAGATTTTCTTATTTGTGTTTGATATTAATCTTGGCACAGAAGGAATAAATGTGAAAATTTCACATCGTATGGACTTCACCTACATTGAGCACAATGTATTGCTCACCAATAGATGGCGACGCCACTGAGGATCGTAACGTACGAGACGCGTATGCCGTGACGCACACGCGTATTCGGTGACGCACACGCGTCGAACGCCCGTTTTGCTTTATAAAGAAGCACCGCCTCTCAGACGATCTCTTTCAATCGGACCGGAGACAAAATGGTGAGTTCTTGACTCTTTTTCACAATCCAACCTGAATCAAAGGCATCCTGCTTATTTTAGACTCATCATGTTCAATATATTACACATAGAAGGCAAGCGACTGTTTTGCTGTGTTTATAGATTGTAATTAATCTCTGCGACTGAGTTTTTTGCACATGGTGTGTGTGATTGACCGTAGGGGAAAATGGCCGCATTCTTCTCTGCTTTGAGCTTTAACACAAACGATTTGAATGTTTTTGGAAACACGAAGGTATTCGTTAGATATTACAATCCTTTCTGATTGTTAAATTGGCCTTTTCTGAGTTTCATTGTTCTCATTATGGTTTCTTTACGCGGTTCTCTGTAGGGCCTTACTGTCTCTTGAGGTGACCAAGTAAATTTTACAGCCGCAAGTTAAAGGTGCAGCCAGTAATTATTTACGCTGTAGTTTATGCTCTTGGGACCCAGTAATAGACCTTTGTCCTCTAGTGGATTTCATTTTTTTTTTTAATTTTTTTTTTTTTTTAATTTGTCATTATTCAACAATTCAGTATATTATGTTTTTTAATCAATATGATTGTTACAAAACGGGCCATTCATTTTCATGTCCACTGTAGAGGACGCAGGCATGACTTGCAGCATGTTCTTTAGGCATTCTGGGAGACAAGTGAATGTGGAAAGAAATGATATCAATATTCCTATGAAATATTAGGTATGAAAATGTTGCTCATTACCATTTCCGTTACATTTTGCCCCAAGAACACAAGTAAATTAGATGCATTGTAATGTATGGGACTACCCATTTATGGACATTTTTAACCACATATTGCATGAAGTAAAATGGTTTATCAATTTATTCTGTTATCTTTCATAACAGCAACATAATCATCTTTATACAAAGTTTGGTTTAAAAAAAAATCATCAAACTTATTTTAACCAACTGAGTCTTGGTGTCCACTACAAGAGGACATGGCATAACATGAATAAAATAGTTTAGTAGTTTTTCCATTTGTGTCTTATGCTTTCAACAATGTAATGATAAATTTAAAAATACTAAATTTAAAACTTTAATTTGCGCATCTCCTCATGCAAGAGACTAAGTAGTGCAGTGGAATGGGGAAAATGCATTGTTTGAGCTGGGCCTCTTTATGAAATTAGAAATTGCTCTTTATGAACGAAGTTTTAAGTTTGTATCCAGCATAATTACACCAGTTGTGGAATTTTACAGATGTCAGAACACTGGGAGTTTTCACATTCAAAACTTACGAATATGATGCTGAATAACTTTTTTTTTTTTTTTTAGTCTCACCGTAAATTTTCGGCCCCACGCCATGGATCTCTGGGCTTCCTGCCACGCAAGAGGTGTAAACGCCATCGTGGTAAGGTGAAGAGTTTCCCTAAAGATGATCCCAGCAAGCCTGTTCACCTGACTGCTTTCCTTGGCTACAAGGCTGGTATGACCCACATCGTCCGTGAGGTTGACAGACCTGGCTCAAGTGAGTTAAAGTTTTTAAGTGTTCAGATTTTGTTGCATGTAGAAAAGTGCTCTACTTTGCCTGTAGTGTGCCTGCCAGTGATGAAATCCTCGACGGGCGGACATATTTGGGCTTCTAATCCCTTGCTGAATGTCGAGTACTGAGAGCAGTTGCATAATAAAGTCTTAAACCTGCATTTTTAAGTATAGCTTGGTGTTTAATATTTAAAGTCTTATTGTTTGCAGCTAACTAGCTTGTCCTTGTTCTTAGAGGTCAACAAAAAGGAGGTGGTTGAGGCAGTGACCATTGTGGAGACCCCTCCCATGGTTGTAGTGGGTGTTGTTGGATACGTCATGACCCCGCGTGGCCTGCGCTCTTTCAAGACCATCTTTGCTGAGCACATCAGTGACGAGTGCAAGCGTCGCTTCTATAAGAACTGGTAAGGCTTGGTTTTGAAAACGTATGATTGCTTGCATGTTTAGTCTGGAGCTAATAGATGTTGGCCAGATTAAACAGTCATGTTTTCCTGAGCCATTCTAATGTGTCGGTGTGGTGCAGCTCCGCTCAGGTGCCTTGTGCCCTGATGAGCTCCGGGCTCCTCTGGCCGGTGGAAAGGGCTCCTTAGAAACCGTGCCATGAGCCAAAATTACCTATTGCTGTCGACGCCTCCCCTTTACCATGAGGATGGGCAAAGCAGCTATGCCCAGTCTCCTTCCACTGGCCCGCTAGGCTATGAAGGGGCTGTGCCAACCTTTCTTTGTGCTTTTCCCCTGCCCTCATCTACCACGTTCAGGTACAAGTCCAAGAAGAAGGCCTTCACCAAGTACTGCAAGAGGTGGCAAGATGAGGAGGGCAAGAAGCAGCTGGAGAAAGACTTCGCCTCCATGAAGAAGTACTGCCAGATCATTCGCATCATTGCCCACACACAGGTGAGCTTGGAGTAGACCATCTTTTTAACTTGGGGTCCTGTGAAATCTCTTCCCCCCTCCCACCCCCACTGAAGTTATGTTCAATTCAATCTTATAAAATGTAGTTACTCAATTTACAATGAAATTGAGCATTGTCAAGCTGGGGCGTACACAGAACTGTATAAATTTAAAACCTGGATTAAAGTCTTGGTTGTATGATTACTTTTCTTATAATTGGATATGTTTTGTCATGAAGATTTACCAAACATGTTTTGTCTGTAGATGCGCCTGCTGCCCCACAGACAGAAGAAGTCCCACTTGATGGAGGTTCAACTGAATGGTGGCTCTATCGCTGATAAAGTTGACTGGGCCAGAGAGAAGCTCGAGCAGTCTGTTCCCATCTCTAATGTCTTTGCTCAGGATGAGATGATTGATGTTATCGGTGTTACCAAGGGTCATGGATGCAAGGGTAGGTGGATAGCTTTTTGTTCAACATCTGTCCGTTCCCATGATTTTAATTTTGACTTGACAAGCATTGTGCACATAATGATGAAAGACATGGATTAATCGCGTCAGGCATGGCGCCCGAAACGCATGAGGAAACTCCCATGCTGCCTTCCTTCTGACAGCACACTTGCCATATTATAAGCAAATGAGCTTCAAAGAGGCCTTTTCTGATCAAAGATGTGTTACTGTAGGTGTGACGAGCCGTTGGCACACAAAGAAGCTGCCCCGCAAGACCCATCGTGGACTGCGTAAGGTGGCCTGTATTGGAGCCTGGCATCCTGCCCGTGTGGCTTTCTCTGTTGCTCGTGCCGGTCAGAAAGGCTACCACCACCGAACTGAGATCAACAAGAAGGTGAGGCCTCAGAAATACTCAAGTGTTCCTTTGGCATTACTTTTGTGCGCGTCTTCTCTGACATAATTTTTATTTTATATTAGATCTACAAGATTGGTGTGGGCTTTCACACCAAGGATGGAAAAGTAGTTAAGAGCAACGCCTCTACTGATTATGATCTGTCCAACAAGAGCATCAACCCCCTCGTGAGTGTCTAGATGTCTATCTGATGTGGTATTTGGTTACTTCAGATTATGTAGTTGCTTTTTAAACTGACTCTTGTGTTTCTCTAGGGTGGATTTGTGCACTATGGTGAGGTGACCAACGACTTCCTCATGCTGAAAGGCTGTGTGATTGGAACCAAGAAGAGGGTTTTGACCCTGCGCAAATCTCTTCTGGTCCAGACCAGCCGCCGTGCTCAGGAGAAGATCGAACTCAAATTCATCGACACCACCTCCAAGTTTGGTCATGGACGTTTCCAGACCATCGAGGAGAAGAAAAACTTCATGGTGAGTGCGTGACAACTTTGTCTGGCTTCTCGCTGCACCCTCTCAGACTGCAGTCTAAAGATGTTGGTCAGAATTAGGCCTGGGTCTAGAGGGTGTGTCAGTGCATGGTGAGACTGACCTGACTCTCATCGCCGCTCTGTGGTTGATGCGCATCATGGTTAGCTGGATCCTTTAAAGAAGCTTTAATTGGTAGCATTTAGACCTCGATCCCATAGAGATCAAATTGAATGACATTGCGCATACTTGGTTGCCTGCAACTGACCTGAAGTGACAACCTTAGCTGAAGAATGTAATGAATCTGCTGACTCATGATCCTAGGCACATCAGTGCACTGTTCGTAACCTGTTTCAGCCAATCAGTCTGAGATTTGGGTTCCATTCCAGTGCAAAATTAAAACTCGGTGAGGCAGGGGAGTAGTGCCTCCTTTGTGCTTTCTCCCTGTTCACTCTCTGATGACATTACTCCTGTTGTACTTTTAAAACGTGCAGTAATTAGTCTCAAATTTGATTTAGCTGGTAACAATTTTTTTTTTTCCCTCTTCTCAACAGGGACCCCTCAAGAAAGACCGTCTCGCCAAGGAGGAGATGGCATAAATGTGCTCGTCCTCTGCTCTGTCTGGTGTTGTCATGCAGTACTGCAGAGTTGTTTAATAAAAATGAACAAAAAGATGTCTGTCTATTTGTTTAATATTAATTTATAGTCCCTCTATATATAGTTCAAATTTTACACTGAGCTGATTGTTCTAACAGGGCTCTTAACAATTGAATGTGACGCTTTTAATATTTTAATATGCTGATTAAGGTTTTTAATTTTAAAACTTTCTTCAGCCAAATGAAACATTTTAAATTGGCAATACATAATGCATGTTAAATTTGATCACTTTTACAGGACTAGAAATCAAACTTTTAAAATGAGAAGCCTTAAATTGATGTAGCTGAAGATTGTAGTGTTGCTGGTTCTTAAAGGGCTAGTTCACCCAAAAATGAAAGTTCTCTTGTCATTACAAACCTGTGAGACTTTCATCTTCAGAACACAAATGAAGGTCGTTCTGAAGAAGGCTTTCTGGCTGCACAACTGACCCTTTGATGCTTCAAAAAGTTAATATATACTCAATTCATATGGATTAGTTCTATGATCTATAAGTCTATTTTCTGAAGAGACTTATTTGTTTTATATGACCATAATTGGGCTTTTATTCATGTATAAACTTTGATCAGCAACCATAAACGGAAGCTCAACCGAGCCTTCTTGACATGCCGATAGTGAGAATGAACCTCATTGTTCTTGCGGCAGCTCAAACGTGCTGTATAACACGAGAATGAACCTGATTGGTTCTTGCACGTCAAGTGAGCATGTTTGGCCTTTTGTTTACCACAATTAATGTTTGAGATTAAAAGCCTAAAATAAATCTGTTCATCATATAAAGGGATCGTGTCTCTTCAGAAAATGTGGGCTAAACTGCTCAATATGGATTACTTTTACAATCTCTTTATTTCTTAAAGTATTTCTCAGTACTTTTTGAAGCGTCAGTTGTGTAGCTGGACAGAAAATGCTCAGATTTCATCAAAAAAGATCTTCATTTGTGTCCTGAAGATGAATAATAGTCTTATGGGTTTAGAACGACATGGGGGTGAGTAAAATGAATGAATTTTCATTTTTGGGTGAACTAAACCTTTAAGGGGAAACTATTTTTTATTTTATTTTTTGGCCTAATGCTTCTGTCTTGTTAAATAAGTCATTTTGAGGGCCCATTCATTGATAAACACTGGTGCTCGACACTTCTAGTTTGATCAGCTGTTTCACTTAGATATAAGTCACAATAGGGAAGAAAAGGCTAGCACAACATCCTTTTCATGCTGACTTTTAAGTTTAAGTCTTCTCTAAATGCTCAGACAGAATTGAAATGTAATGTTGTGTCCATTAAAACTGAAACCAAATAATAAAATTAAAAGTTGCCATAATCTTAGATCTGTGGACTCAACCAAAGTGGCTTTTGCCAAGAAAAGTGGTCTAACTTTGTTTTCTGTGAATGACCTCTGTGAAAGGTTGCTCCACGAAAGCAATGCTGCAGAGCAGAAAGTGGATCAATGGCACCCTTGTAGAACCCCCCGACTCAGCGAAAATCCTGGCCTTCAGGTGCTTGGTCAATAATGAATGCTTTATATACCTTAATTAGTGTTGTACATTCACATGGCTCCTGGAGGACAAAAGCTGATTCAGAACGAGGTTGGAAAAGTCTACACTGAATCTTAGCTTGAGCCTTTGACAAAATACTTTTTCTAAGTGCAACTTTTTACAGTCTTCCATATTTGACAAGCTTACATCTCAAAGCAGGTGTATAATATTCTGCAAAATCACTTTAATGAAGAGCTAATTGGCTCACAGATTGACGGCAGCATTGTAATGAGAGATGATAGGACTGATGAGGGCTGTGTCAGGAATTCTACCTTCCTGAACAAACATTCATCTGTCCAACAACTCCCCACAGCACTCATGCCCAGATGTCCACAGCAAAGAAACAGCTGGCTTTCCCCACTCCCTCTGGCCTCCCAGCCAATCCCACCATTACATCACAGTTGGACGAGAGCTGCTGAGGACTTTCATTGCACCTCTGCCTGTTTTCCATGTGTGTAAATTTTGCTGTAGCGATCTCAAGCAACAATAGTTTAGTTACGCAAGGCCTGTAGGTTTTGTCCTTGAGAACCAAGCATCCCTCTGTGCATCAGGGGGTGTCAAGTTAGGATTGAGGCTTTTGTTTATGACAGAGTCCAAAGGGAGCTCACCTAATTAAGACTCTTTGTCCTCACTGACTCGTTGCAAAACTGCTTCCCCCATCATTTTACAGTGTAATAAGAACCCTGGAAGCTCTTCACACACTATTTAGGCCTTTCTCTTTCCTCACATGGTAGATTTTCTGCACTCTTGGCAAGAATTGCTTCGCCCCTCACCCACAACCCTTACGGCAATATTCATAAGGATTTATAAAGGATGGCTCCGTCGTTTTGTGATGAGCTTAGACCTTGGAGTGTTGTCATCACTTTTCTGTTGCAGCTTGTCTTTTTTGTGCTTTTTCAAAGAGAAAGGCTTACTAATACTTTAACTGGCCACTTCAAGCAAGCATCAGAGAGAGACAGGGGAGATGAAAGACGGTTTTGATTATTAGACGCATGAATCCTAGAATCGACCTGCACTGTAATACTAAACTCCCCAACTCAAACTTTTCTAGTGACTGGTCACATCTAAATTTTTCAATTGGCCCAAGTGAAATTCTGGAAATTATAGAATTAAATTTACAGAATTTCACTTGGGCCAATTGAAAAATTTAGATGTGACCAGTCACTAGAAAATTTTGAGTTGGGGAGGTTAGAATTTTTTTACAGTGTGGATTTCACTGGGAAAAACCAAGGGGTCAAGGTTTGGCTAATTAGCATGCTGGCCTGATCACATGGCATTTGCAGCAGTGATTGGCTCAAAGGGTGCTTTTCAAATGGAAGACTGAATGGCATTCTAGCTAGGTTGTGTCCTCAGCAATGAACACTAGAATGAGATGGTCTAGTAAGTCTGCTGGCTACATGAAGGTTTCCACCCACGCGGTCACGGCACAAAAATACTATTAAAAATCAATTTGGGAAAAATACTTGGTAATAAAAATGTTTATATTATCGGAATTTCTTTTAATGCAGGAGTTCAGTGTCGACTCGTTTCCCGCCAAATCTAGTTCGTGTGCAAAGGATTGTGGGTGACACAAAAGATACAAAGCCTTCCAAAGATCCTTCAAATAGACCTTATTCACAGCAGCGCCATCTTTGATTTTTAATGGGAATGAAAGCGAGGCTGTGAGGGACAGACATGCATCTCTTCAATGGGCTGTACTGTTATTTAATGTGTTTTTGGATTGTTCTGCTCATGAAATACTGGAAAAATATCTTTCCAAGAAATTTCAATTGACAAAAAACTCCCGACAATATAAGCTGTGGAAAATTGTAAGTAATCTAGGCGCTTTATACAGCTTTTTACAGCGGATGCCATTGGAAACACGGCAAGTCTATCCCTCACAGCCTCACTTTCATACCCGTCATGGCGCTGCTCTGAATAAGGTCTATTGAGATGGCTTTCGTCAGAGCTTGATGATGTGGCAGCCGTGGTATACAACCTTGGACTGCAGTTATACAGATTTTGAAGATAGACGTTTTTATGCAAGCGTCACATTAAATCAGATCCTCCCTCAAAATCAGGGTTTCCATTGGGACCTCAAGCGATCCCATTGCCTTAAATAACTTTTAATGGGTTTAAAACTTTAGCACCTACAGTTCCTACAAAATCACATTACATTTGTCATGTTAACTACGTTATAATGACTATTAATGTTAATCTAAGCTAGCTTTCTTACTCTCATAGCATAAAGATACACAATTTGCCTGACAACTTAGCTAAAACATACATTTCCACATATTTACAACAATCTTTAATGCCATTACCCATATATTTCAGTTATTAAAAGAAAGATGTTCAATTATTTGTTTATTATTCATTTATTACCAGTTAGTCAATTCAAACAATGTACATTATATCCAGTTAGTTTTATTATAAACTATATAGAAAGAAATGTATACATAATTTAAATTAATGTTGTTATTTAGTATAATAGCTATCAACTAATAATAATTGAGGGAGGACCAGATGTTTCTGTTATTATACAGACCTCCTTGTGAGGTATAATAATGGAGTCAGTTGTAAAAGAGAGAAGAGCAGGGATGAAAGGGCCGGAGCAGTATGTCATTGTGGCCAAGGGGCGAGTGTGTGTTGGTCTCCTCTCTGCACAGTGCTCTTACGTAAGGAGCTCTAGCAGGGCAAACAGCTATTCCCCTCACTGTCCTATCTTCTGCTCTCCACCCCTCCTCCTCTTCCCCTCTCATGTCATAACTATACCCTTCATTATTGTTTATGGTCTCTAAATGTGTTGTTTAACATATTCAATAATATCATTGTTTATAGTGTATGACTCATGCAGAAAATATATGTTATATATTGGTATGTTTTTGCAGGTTGAAATTGTGAATGTATAAATGTTTATAAATATTTGTCCATGGTTATTTTGCCTTGCATTTCAGGAGGATACAATGCCCAAATACACTTTCAACATAGCACCACTATTGCCATAACACACACAGATCAGATGTCTTCTAAAGTACAAGAGCATCTGCAATATAAAGAAAACATGCTCTGGAAGAATTGAGAAATCTTTTTTATGTCTCCTCAGAATATAATTCGATGGTAATAAAAGCTTAAGGAGGGTCATATTCTATTTCTGTCTTGACGTTGTTTTTTTGTTTTTTTAGGTTATTATTGTTTGTAGTTTATTATCTGGTTGTATTTAAAAAAGCTCCTATTTGCTGTCAATTTCTGGTCACAGCATGAGTAGAGCATATCTTTAACCATCTTTTGTGTGTGTGTGTGTGGTCATATGTTGCCATAAATTGAATTCCAAATATAATACACATTTGTTTTATCTTGGGAAGAGAAGGAGGTAAAGACAGTGGACAGTCCTTGGCTAGAGTCTGCCTAACTGCAGCCCCGATGCACAAGTGCTGCACTGTGGAATCAGTATTCTGAGCTGGTTCCTATGGACACAGCATTCTTAAAGCCAGCAACAAACAGCATCACCAGACTCCTGAGCAGAAGACAGGCCCAGCACGCGCTTTCTCAGCTAACCGCTAGAGGGCGAGTGGCGCACTACAACTGCACGACATCCCACCTTGTATGTACATGTGAAGAGAGACAAAGGACAGGGTTGATCATCGTCGCGCTGAGCAGCAATGGGTGATATGACTACTAATTAGCCACGGTCTGTTCATTGTGTGAGTGAGAGAGAATTTGTTGGTGCTGTGTCATAATTTACACTATTTACATTCTCAAAGTATATTTTATCACGTGAGCAGTTCTTATTACTTCATTCAACCAGTAAAGTTCTCGTTTGCAGAGTTGCTTTACGGTTTTCATCTGTATGGTTTGCATCTCTACCTGTGGGTGCATATAGTGTTGCCATAGAAACGCATAATTCCCAGTACCAAGACGTGAACAGGTGTGTACAATTTGAAGTCATGAAGTGGCGCTGCGCAGACCAATCGGTGTATGACATCAAAGACATTGAGCGATTCGAAAGCGGACCCTGCTCTCTAATAGCTCTCGCGGTACTTTTATGTCATACACCGATTGGTCTTTGCAGCTCTGCTTGAAGTCGAACACACCTAACAGCTCAAAACTGAACTTCACCCCTTGTCATTTTGAGACTAATTACGACATGGCGTGATGCAGCATTGAATGCAACAAGCTTGTAATCACAACTTCAAAAGTGTGAAGTAGGACATTTCCGATAACACGTGAAGGCAGCATTATTCTAGCTATGGAATGCCGATAACCACGATAAAACAAAAAATCAGAAGATGCTTTTGTTTTTATGAAAAAGGCGGAAAAACTATTTCTTTACTATTTAAGACATCATATAGGCAGGGCCGGATTAACCATTAGGGCAACTGGGCACTTGCCCAGGGGCCCATGAGATCTAGGGGGCCCTGACAGGTAGGAAATTCACAGAAATTTAATAAAGTTATCAAACTCTTTTCAGTCTTCACTGCATAAAGTGCATCTACGCGGGTTCACGCAGACTTTCCTCCCTCCCCGCTGAACGCCAGCGATTACTAATTCGTGAAATGCTCTCCCGCTGGTTGAGCGCAGTAAAGTTCATTTCAGGTCCGATATTAGCCGGACATTTGTTCTATAGGGTCGGTAGTCTAACAAAGATATCAATAGCAAGATTAGTTTTAACATTATGTGACCATTGTATATCGACATGATGAAATATTCGTTCAAAATCATTCATGCATTAATGCTGCATAATTATACCTGAGAATGCTTTGACTCGTTTCCACAGCGCACGATGCTTAAGGGAACGTCTGCCAATTCCACCAACTGCGTTAAACGTAGTCTATAATTTGTATTATTTAAAATTATACTGACTTAGGCTACAGCTTTCCTGGTAGCCTTGAGTAAATTAACATGTCTAAGAAAATGATTCATAAAACGTATAAATATCAGTTGAGCCTATGTTTACTTTCGTCACTGACACAGACGAAAATGAAAAGACTGTCAGTCATAGTTCAGCTTTAGGAGGGGTAGAAATAGGCCAGGATAAGAATACTGAGAGAATAAGAAATATGAAGATGAGGAGAGAGCAGGTATTGACAAATAATCTAATGACAAGGTTTTAAAGCTAGCCTATTTCTTATAATTTTTTGGCCTTCAAAAGTCCTAAATTGCACATATGTAGGTCAGAGAAATCCAAATTTTCTCGGGGAAGCATGCCCCCGAACCCCCCTAACTACGGGGGGCCTTGAGTCTTGTTGCCCAGGGCACAGGAAATTGTTAATCCGGCCCTGCATATAGGCCTATCATAATTTTTTATTTTTTTTTATTTTTATATAATAGTTATATATTAATATAACACACACACACACACACACACACACACACACACACACACACACACACACACACACACACACACACACACACACACACAAACACCATTCAAAAGTTTGGGGTTGTTAAGATTTAATAATTACAAATAATTAGTCACTCCAGAGAACACATCTCCACTGCTCTAGAGCCCAGTGACGGCGTGCTTAGTTTACACCACTGCATCCAATGCTTTGCATTGCACTTTTTGATCTAAGGTTTGGATGCAGCTGCTCCGCCATGGAAATCCATTCCATGAAGCTCTCTACACACTTTTCTTGAGCTAATCTGGAGGCCACACGAAGTTTGGAGGCCTGTAGCTATTGACTGCAGAACTGCAGAGTTCTGCGCACTGTGCGCCTCAGCATGCGCTGACCCCGCTCTGTGATTTTACGTGGCCTACCACTTCGTGGCTGAGTTGCTGTTGTTCCCAATTGCTTCCACTTCATTATAATACCACTAACAGTTGACCGTGGAATATTTAGTAGTGAGGAAATTTCACAAATGGACTTATTGCACAGGTGGCAACCTATCACGGTACCATGCTTGAATTCACTGAGCTCCTGAGAGCGACCCATTCTTTCACAAATGATTGTAGAAGCAGTCTTTTTATACAACTGTGGCCATGGAAGTGATTGGAACACCTGAATTCAATGATTTGGAGGGGTGTCCCAATACTTTTGGCTATATATATACAGTGAGGAAAATAAGTATTTGAACACCCTGCTATTTTGCAAGTTCTCCCACTTAGAAATCATGGACGGGTCTGAAATTGTCATCGTAGGTGCATGTCCACTGTGAGAGACAATCTAAAAAAAAAAAATCCAGAAATCACAATGTATGATTTTTTAACTATTTATTTGTATGATACAGCTGCAAATAAGTATTTGAACACCCGAGAAAATCAATGTTAATATTTGGTACAGTAGCCTTTGTTTGCAATTACAGAGGTCAAACGTTTCCTGTAGTTTTTCACCAGGTTTGCACACACTGCAGGAGGGATTTTGGCCCACTCCTCCACACAGATCTTCTCTAGATCAGTCAGGTTTCTGGGCTGTCGCTGAGAAACACGGAGTTTGAGCTCCCTCCAAAGATTCTCTATTGGGTTTAGGTCTGGAGACTGGCTAGGCCACGCCAGAACCTTGATATGCTTCTTACAGAGCCACTCCTTGGTTATCCTGGCTGTGTGCTTCGGGTCATTGTCATGTTGGAAGACCCAGCCTCAACCCATCTTCAATGCTCTAACTGAGGGAAGGAGGTTGTTCCCCAAAATCTCGCAATACATGGCCCCGGTCATCCTCTCCTTAATACAGTGCAGTCGCCCTGTCCCATGTGCAGAAAAACACCCCCAAAGCATGATGCTACCACCCCCATGCTTCACAGTAGGGATGGTGTTCTTGGGATGGTACTCATCATTCTTCTTCCTCCAAACACGTTTAGTGGAATTATGACCAAAAAGTTCTATTTTGGTCTCATCTGACCACATGACTTTCTCCCATGACTCCTCTGGATCATCCAAATGGTCATTGGCAAACTTAAGACGGGCCTTGACATGTGCTGGTTTAAGCAGGGGAACCTTCCGTGCCATGCATGATTTCAAACCATGACGTCTTAGTGTATTACCAACAGTAACCTTGGAAACGGTGGTCCCAGCTCTTTTCAGGTCATTGACCAGCTCCTCCCGTGTAGTTCTGGGCTGATTTCTCACCTTTCTTAGGATCATTGAGACCCCACGAGGTGAGATCTTGCATGGAGCCCCAGTCCGAGGGAGATTGACAGTCATGTTTAGCTTCTTCCATTTTCTAATGATTGCTCCAACAGTGGACCTTTTTTCACCAAGCTGCTTGGCAATTTCCCCGTAGCCCTTTCCAGCCTTGTGGAGGTGTACAATTTTGTCTCTAGTGTCTTTGGACAGCTCTTTGGTCTTGGCCATGTTAGTAGTTGGATTCTTACTGATTGTATGGGGTGGACAGGTGTCTTTATGCAGCTAACGACCTCAAACAGGTGCATCTAATTTAGGATAATAAATGGAGTGGAGGTGGACATTTTAAAGGCAGACTAACAGGTCTTTGAGGGTCAGAATTCTAGCTGATAGACAGGTGTTCAAATACTTATTTGCAGCTGTATCATACAAATAAATAGTTAAAAAATCATATATTGTGATTTCTGGATTTTTTTTTTAGATTATGTCTCTCACAGTGGACATGCACCTACGATGACAATTTCAGACCCCTCCATGATTTCCAAGTGGGAGAACTTGCAAAATAGCAGGGTGTTCAAATACTTATTTTCCTCACTGTATATATATATATATATATATATATATATATATATATATTTATATATATGTATGTAGCCTATGTATGTATGTACGTGTGTGTGTGTGTGTGTGTGTGTGACACTAACTTTAAAGAAAGTTTACATTTCAAATCAAGGCAGCATACCACTCTTTTTCCGTGTTTTTCCAAGTTATCATTTCAATAATCTTCGAGTCTCCTAAACTTTGCCCGACCTGGGTGAACTCAGCTGAGCTCAGAATCAGATGCCAGCTGCTTATTGAGCATCACAAGCTCGAGACCCCCCAACAGACACAGCACAGCTCTGTGGCGCATCTCAATCCCGACTGTCTGAATGGATGACAGAGACATGCTGAATTTTAGGCTTGCTGGACAGTTGGCTTTGTAGTCTGGGCTTATATAAGTGTGGTCAGGGGCTAGAGACACAAAGGCAGCAGCTGTGGGATTGTGCCTTTAGTATTCCCAGCCAGAAGGGGACAGCATGTTCCTCGGGTCTCGGAGAAACCAACCACACACACAGTCTCTCTCTCTCTCTTGTGCTCACTCTCCACTCTGATCACACAGCACTGCAGAGAGACACACAAGGCACGTTTGATCACCACAACAGGAGAGAGAGAGGGAGAAGGAGAGAGAGGGAGAAGGAGAGGGAGGGAGAAAAACAGATATGCGTGGATAGACATACAGCGACAGTGACGGGAAATAAGAATGAAGAGAGTGAAAAGGTGTCAAAAGGAGAGGTAGGAGGATAGAGAAGGCTGGAGATGGGCAGACAGACACTGACAGGTACACAGCAAGAGGCTAATACCTAACATCATGTCTCACAGCATGATGCAGATATTGACACTCGGGTAAGAGAAAGAGAGAGAGACGGATCCAAAAGAGAGAGATCCCATGCAAAGAGAATATAAAAATCATTTAGACTGATAATGATTTTGTTGCTGGAGGTTACCAGGTCGCTGGATTGTATTTTCTTGCTGGAGGTCTGCATATGGCCAACTGGGCTGCATGACATTGCTGCTTAATATTAACATTTTGCAGAGAAAATAAACATATAAATTGCAGCATGAATAATGCATTGTATCTTGAACTAGTTGAACGATTATCACAAACAATTTCACAAACTCTGACATGATTTTGCATGCATCATTATTTTTCTATACGTGGACAGAGACAAATCATATACATATTTCATTAAATGTTTTTAAAGGGAATCCCATTTCCAAAAATGGAAATTCTGGCATGACTTACTCAACCTCATATCGTTCCAAACTTGTATGATTTACTTCCTTATGTGGAATGTAAAAGAAGAAATTTTAAAGAATGGAAGTTAGACACACTTTAGATGTGGAATATCTCTCCTTAATACTCTAATTCAGAGCTGGCAGTTTGTGCCTCCCGGCCACAGAAGGGAATCATTGGACAGGGAAATGTAGGTCTCGCTTTATGCCTTCAGCCATGACACCAATGTCCACACACACACACACACACACACACACACACACACACACACACACACACACACACACACACACACACACACACACACACACACACACACACACACACACACACACACACACACACACACACACACACATCACTGCAAACCCTGCACACTCAAATCAGTGCAAATCAGTGCAAATCAGCGCCTGCTGTGCATTGTTACTTTGAGTAAATCAGAATAGTTTCAATATTTTAGCCATTTGTTTACTTATTTGAATTGCATACGTGCAATCCCAAAGGGAATAAAAATCATAAAGAAAAGTTGCAGTATTTTTTTTCCTTTTTACAAAAAAGTTTTACACCTAAAAAAATTAATAGTATTTAAAAAAAAATTCAGACAAGGCCAATGCAAACAAAAATGACAGATAATTTTGCTGCATTCTAATTACAATTTAATCGTGTTTCTATTCGTGTTTGTATTAATGAATTTAAAGAGAAAAATCGGAGACAAAATTGACACACTTTAGGATTTACATGAACTTTGTTTGTTTAGTGTGACTAAAATACCACTCGAATGAACTGTAATAGATATTAACACAGTGGTTTTCAACCTTTTCAAAAGTCAGAATAGTAAGATTTAAATACAATTACGAGGTTTAAAGTCAGAATAGTGAGATACAAACTCACAATTTGTGAGTTATAAAGTCAGAATTCTGAAATATATACTTACAATTGTGAGATTTTAAATAAGAATAGTAAGATCTAAACTCACATTTGTGAGGTTTAAAGTCAGTATAAGATATAAACTCAATTGTGAGTTATAAAGTCAGAAAAATAAGATAAACACAATTGTGAGTTATAGTCAAAATAGTGAGATATAAACTCACAATTGCAAGTTATAATCGCATCCAATATTGTTTTTTATTGTACAATATTGGATGACCCCATGACTTTTCCATTTTTTGGGATTAAGAATGAGGATTGAAAATAATGTACTCACAATTTCTACCCAATATTTTTTTTTAGAGCTTGGTATAATTAGAAAAATGTAAATTCACTATATATATTAAATATCTATGGTATCTACAGATATTAAAAATATCTATAATTAAAAATTTCTTGTTTTTTTTACTTATTACCTGTTTTTACTTCATTTTAAATCATCCCGCTGCCCCCTTGGAAGTTTACTGATGGCCCCTATTGGCCCCCGGCCCCTGGTTGAGAACCACTGTATTACAGTTTTTCTGAATTGCTAAAACACTAAACCCCATTCTCTGAACCAAATTTTCAATAGCCTAAACCAATTTGTCGAATAAATCACTCTTTCTGTAAAACATTAAATAACTTCAGGTAGTTAAAACACTGTTAGCAAATCTTATGCACTCTTTTTTCAAAACTCTAAACACATTCTCACTCACTAAAACACATTTCGCACTGTGATGCACTTATGTTTTAAAAATGCTAAACACAGGCAGGCAAAAGTCAAACACAACTACAACACAGTTGTCATCGTTTACACCAGCGTTTCTCAAACTCGGTCCTGGAGGGCCACTGTCCTGCACAGTTTAGCTCCAACCCTGATCAAACACACCTGAGTAAGCTAATCAATGTCTTCAGGATCACTAGAAACTCACAGCTATAGGTGTGTTTGATCAGGGTTGGAGCTAAACTGTGCAGGACAGTGGCCCTCCAGGACCGAGTTTGAGAAACCCTGGTTTACACACAATGACTCAAAATTGTTCACACATATTTCTAATGATGTGATCAAACCATTTTTGACTCAAAATGTTGCTCTGAATGTTGATACCATGGTAACAATATTAGAGAGAGAGGAGGAAGAGTATGTGTGTAAGAGGTGGTGAACAAGGAGGAAGAGGATGAGGACGAGAAAGAGCAGGTGTGGAGAATGTTGCCAAGGCTGGATCTGCTTTAGGGTTTCTCCCTTTGCCTGCAGAGATGACATTGTCTGTGATGTGGACAAAGTCCTCTGGCCGGACCAAACATGAAGACATGATGCTGAAGCAGAATCAATCTATCATTGACCTTGATTCTGCAGTTGGACAAATCTTATGAGTGACTATATCATGCTTTTCATTTACTGAGTTTTTTTTACTGTAACCTTTTTGGCTTTTGCAGTTGGGTCACTGTATTTTTACAGTATGCAAGAGCTGAATATACAGACATTCGATGGGCCTACTATACAATATCCATTACTACACTTGCAGTGCATACAGTTTACCATTTATTCACCTTACTACTGTACGTTTTTATGTAATTGGAAAATTAGTTTACTTTGTTACAATATACTTTTTTTCCTGTAATGGCATGCTTTGGATTCTGTGTTCTCCATTTTTTTTTGTAGTGTCTAACAAATGATCTGTAGTGTTTTATGATTTTGGCTCGCTGTGTGTATGATCTGAAAGCATTGTTTGATTTTGAGCACAGATAAAATGGTTTTGAGGCAATTGTTTGATTTTGCCAGAAGAGTCAGAGGTTCTCTGAATGTGGTTTGAAAATTTGGCTTTGTGTTTAATTTTTTGAGAAAGTGAGTGATGGTTTCAAGAAATGTGTTTTAGCAATTCAGAAAAACTGTAACAGATACATTTGCAAGATAAAACATAATTTGCAAGATAAACACAAATTAGTAAAGCACAGAAAAATCTAACATGCTGCTTCAGTTTGTACTGCCATGCCACAGTCAGAGAGACAGCAGCTCATTTAGAGGAAACTAAAGAGTGAGCGTGTTCATTCATCAGCCGGTAATCTTGATCTCCCGAACGAAGAGGCTATTACCTGATGATTGATTTGTCTGTTTAAATCTGTTGATTTTTTTTCCTTTTTCCACAATATCGTAATGAGGAGAGAGGAAGGTGGGGGATAGAATTTGATTTGCCGGATGAGAAGAATGGGAAAGTTGATGCGAGAGACGTCGGAATGTGATGAAGGAGAAAAAGGACAGAGCGAGTGATGAATGTGTAATGGAGAGGAGGATAGATGGAAAAGAGAGCGAGAGGAAAAGAAAGGAGCAAGAGCGATAGATGGGGGAGGGGGTGTAGTATGCAAGTAGATGATTCACAGAGGGAGGGAAAAATGAGGGATTGTGCAGGGGAGGCAAATTAAGGACAAGCATGTTGGCCCAACAAGATGGATGAGGGAATACACGGAGTGGGAGAATGAGGGAAGCATTTTAATTCAGAGAAGTGAAAAAAAGGCATAAAACACTGCTTGTGTGTGGTTGTAATTTCACACTCTCTCTGCCTCCTCAGTCGAGGGAAGATTCACAAAATGGCTGTCGCTTATGATGCGAGTCAGATTTCGGCATATATTAAGAAGGCATGAATCCAATATGTACATTCATTCCTCCCAGGAAAGCTTGTTGTCTAGATTGACATATCCTTTTATTGAGCATGAATTCATGCTTATATGAACTAATTCTCAAAGTAAAACTCAAGCCCTTTGCTGCTCTCTGAGGCGATTCTGTCCTACGCATGAATCCGGACCTGTTACACGCAAGTCTTGTGAAGTGATGCTTTTAGCATGCTGGTTGTAGGAGAACGCTTGAGTAGGTCACGTTATATTACAAACCTGTGTTGTTTCTCGGGAACATGGCACATCTTCTCGTCGGTGTTTTTTTTCCCTCCATTTTTTCCGGGTTCGCTCCATCAAAGCCAAACATACTGAATCATTCACACTCATTATTAGCGCAGCAGATACATTACATATTTAAGATACCGTTTCCCACTTATAGATGAGCCTGGAACAGATGAGTAATTACGTGGCCTGTTACTTCACTTCCCTACTGTTACTTACTCACGTCTGACTCATTTGGAAAGCCTCATGCTCGCTCACAACACGGCCTGCTTTCCCGCTGAATAGTGCTCGAGACTTCGTCAGGTGCGTGAGGGTTCGCAAACACAGAGAAAGAGCGAGTTTGTTCCCCCTTGGGTTTGTCTGTTTATTCATCAGGACTTGATGCATCCAAGTTTAGGATCATTCTGTTTTGGCACCTTTAGATTTCATTTCAAATAAAACGACACGTTTAAAATGAATCCAAAGAAATACGAAATGACTAAGGCGTGTGTTTCTGAGAAAAAAAGAATGAGTAAAAGAAATACATGTGGATACAAAGAAACAACTCAGCATTAAAAAAGCAGTTTTGTCGTAATTTGTTTGTTTGGCTTATCGCCAAATGTATGTTATTATAATGATGAATAATAATTAATAATAAAAACCAAAACAGAAAGAGTACACAAAACATTAATATTTAACATTTTTAACATTGCTTTTCCCTTTATAATTATCATTATCCTTTAAAACTTAAGTTTCAAGAGCAGGTTTGCTGTAAATTTATAGCATGCATTTAATCTTTGTATTCGTGAGTCACTTAGCTTCGTTTCTCGTAATATTTCGTACTTTATTTGTCGCTTGCGTTCTTGCAAGTATTTATTTAGAGTTCAGCATCCTCTTCTTTTCCTCCCCCCCTCCTCCTTCCTTTTTTTTCGTCTTGGCAGTCGTTTCTGGAGTCTTTCAGCGAACTCCGACCCCTTTTTGGTCGCTCGTGTCAGCGAAGGGCGTTGCGTTTGGTTTTCTGTCGTTCGCTCCCATGACGACCGAATGCGATAGTAGAGAAAAAAAGGAAGCAAAAAGGGACTGAGAAAAAGATGAGAAGGTTCTTTTAAAAGAATAGAATTTTGTCTAAGGTTGAACGTCTTTGTCAGTCTCGTGTTTCAGCAGCTTTGCAGTGAAGATTCTCTGTGCATCGTCCATTCGTCCAGCCACAGTCGCAGCTTAGGGACACAGAGTCTCTTTTCCAACAGATCATTACCCAGCAAACAGGTTTGACTTTTTTTTTGCCTCTGAAAAATCTTGATTATTATGTTAATTTATTTATAAAATTAATAGCCTACATACATATATATATATATATATGTATATATATATATATATATATATATATATATATATATATATATATATATATATATATATATATATATATATATATATATTGTACCTTTTGAAAGAGATTGCAGACCAGGCTATTTCTTACTGAATACCCTACTGCTGTGGTTCACAGTTTTTTTTTTTTTATGCAAATAACAAATTAAAAATATAAATAAATATGGTGAATATAGTGGAGAGGGGAAGAAGACTTATGAGGGAGCAGTAGCTTGCTGATCCATGTAGACCGACGACGGGTGGTGAAATGTTTTCTTAACAAAAACATGTCAAATCAATGCCACAAGCTACAGCTCCCGTGTCACGGCACGAAAGAACCCTTCTGCAAATCTCTTATCGCCTCTCTCCATTTCAAACCAGCCTCATTTTGTCAATGGCAAATGGCAAAATCATGCATACATGTGTAATCTTTGATCGAAACGTAAAAATCCTCCCGGTTCCTCCGAATCGTGAAAACGCATGGTACATGAAGTTTGATCTGTAATATTCCAGGCCTCCACCCCCTCTGCCCTGCTCCCGTCTCCCTCGCCCTGCTATCTGTAGCCTACAGGGGGAGGTTGTGCCTCATACAGGGGTGGTGCGTCGGTTGGCTGTGTTAGTGTGGGATGAGTCTTTCAGGTCCTTCTGGATGCAGTTGTGGACCTGCAGGAAGTTGTGGTCCCTCTCCGAATTGTAGGTGGCAGTGGGGGTGCCGTGGCCACCCTTTAGGGTGTCGCCCCCACGGGTGAGTGTGTACATGGAGATCTCGGTGGAGGGCAGAGCCCCGAAACCCTTCAAGCCCACCGGCGAGGTGTCGCGGGAGTGCGAGGGGTCTGTGGAGCGGGACGAGGAGCGGGAGCGGCGTCGGTAGCGGTACCGGTAGCTGGGGATGCGCGTGATAGCCGAGCCCTGCAGGTAATCTGCAGCCCGCGCACCCGCCCGCAGCTCCCGGTGCCGGTCGATGAACATGTGCACGGCCAGCACGCCCACCATTTCAGCCATGATAAAGGACAGAGCACCAAAGTAGAAACTCCAGCCATACGAGTAGCTGTTCTTTTTGGAGTCGCTCTTTGAGGGATCCCCCGCATTGGCTGATATGTACACGATCATGCCAATGATGTTACTGAGGCCTGTGGGGAAGAAAGCAGAGATTTTAACCCCCTAGCTATGGCTAAAATACTTATTCACAATCTAGCACGTCTTCAAGTGACTTTTATAAAAATAAAATAAAAAAAAAAGTGCCATCCCTGTAAAGTCAAATATAAAGTCATTGACATGTCAACTAAGGTTACTAGGCCTCTAACACCGTGTCCTAACTACAAGCGACGCGCGATAAAAGGTATCTTTTCCATGTTAACCAGAGTTTTTGTCCTAACCAGCCGCAACACGCGACGATTCTATTTTAGAAACGGTTTCTATTTTTCTGCGACGTCGCGCTGGAACAACAAACACAAAAAAGGGTGGCAATGATAATCTCAGGTACTGTTTATGTGCTTTATTTAATGTTTAAAGCATGCTATGTGACTTTGAATATCATTTACTGCTCCCAGCTTTGTTGCTGTAGCCTAAAAGCAACAATGGATAATTCACCTCAGATCTTGAAATTAAACAAATGGAAGCAAGAACGTTCAAACTGTGAACAAACAAGTGTATTCTTTGACAAAGATTGTTTTAGTAACTCAGTAACCTAAGTATTTTTAATAATGTTTAAATGGTGTAATATTTGTGAATTTGATTATGTAGCTACCAGTGTTGGGGGTAACTCATTACAAGTAACTTGAGTTACGTAATGAGATTACATTTTTTTCAAGTAACTAGTAAAGTAACGCATTACTTTTAAAATTTACAACAAAATACCAGAATTACTTTTTCAAACAAGTAACGCAAGTTACTTTGTTTTCTTTACTTTCTTTACTTTACTAAGTTACTTGTCCCCATGTTGAGACAAATCGAAGTGCAGAGCGTTGTGTGTATACATGGTGGTTACTGTATTTCTAGACTAAATGTGAGTGTGCATTTACTCATCTCACTTGCACACAAAAAAGATTCATCAATATTCCTCAAAATGAATAAAACCAGTGAAATGCAGAATCAGAATCCTATGCAAACCTACAATAACTAAATATATTAAATAAAACATACATTTTTATGCATTTCATCTCCTGACCTTCGATGATTCAGTTAAACCATAAGCAAAAATGACTATAGATTTTTTTTGTTTTTATTGTAAAAGTAAGTGTTAAACTTTTTCTCCTTCATCTAATTCTTCAGCTATCCAGAATAACAGCAGAACTGAAATATTTACTTGAGCTTCGCCCTCTACTGTACACGCGTGAATTTGCATTTCCTGCAGCCTGAGGCTTATTATTTCACCTTTGGGGTGAAAGGGTCTTCAAATTTGCCCAAAAATATAACTTTTTTGTTATAAAAAACAAGCCAAGCCCAGGTGAAAAAAAAGTAAAGCAAAAGTAATGTAACCCATTACTTTTCTAAAAAAGTAACTAAGTAATGCAATTAGTTACTTTTTAAGGGAGTAACGCAAATTTGTAATGCATTACTTTTCAAAGTAACTTTCCCCAATACTGGTAGCTACTTATCCATTTTCTTGCGAGTGCCACTCTGTGCTGTGCGAGTGCTCTCTGGTGCTGTGCGCTTGCCGCGAGACTCCGCCCACACGCTGTTCTGATTGGCTGTGAGTTTTGATTGATTTTGACGCATCTCGCAGTCGTTGCGTCTAGTGTGGACAGACAAATTATTTGTCGCTGGAATTTTATCGCATCGCGTCTGGTTAGGACACGGTTTAAGGGTGCTGTGCAGTGATATACACGCCAATAACAAGGGTAAGAGATATGATGAAAAGAAGAAGAATCATTCCACAAAATGAGAGCTATTTGTGTTTGAAGACGTGTACTAAACACAAACATTTGCTATTAAGTGTTTTGCAAATTAAGGACAAGCATTTACCATGAGCACATTGCCAGTCATAGTATAATTAGTTCTAAATAAAAAATATAACCTGCAAAACTTTATAATTAAATGTATATATATATATATATATATATATATTTTTTTTTTTTTTTTTTATTAAAACAGGATCATTAATTTGCCTGTGTCTGTGAGTTTTGATGCTGCACCAATTATTTACCTCAAAAAACAGTGACTTGTCCCTTTAAATGATCTGAGCATGAGGAAGTGACATCAGTCTTCAGAGGAGCCTTCTTTAAAAGCTGGTAAGTTTGACTCTCATTCAACAGTTATAATTTGATGGGTTTTAAAAAAAATGTTTGACAAGTTTTGTCCAGCCCAGCATGACAACATAGAAGTAAACTGTGTTTATTAATGCTAATGCTAGGAGGCTGGGTTCTTGATTACATAGATTAAAATGTAAAGTCCCACCACTTTCCATCCTGGCATGAATTCAGGTACAACACCTATACACTTCTGACTTTAATTCCTACAAAAAGTGAACATATGAATTTTAAATCAGAAATTGAAAAGATGTTCCTTATACAAGAGGTTTATTCAAGTTATTGTCTGTATGAATGTTTGTGGTTTTGAATAGATCTGAAATATAAGAATTGCAATATTATAAGCCATACAAAGACATACAAACTGACATTTAAAGAAAACCTGACATGCTGTGCTTCTTTAAACAACTTATACCCCAGTGGCACAGTTATCATCAGAAGTTGATCTTTCATCATTTAGATGATCTGCACTGTGTTCCACAAAGGTGCAAGGATGAAATAACTTAAATTAGCCTATTATCATAAGAAAAAATATGTAATTTCAATATACAAATAGACAAAATATAATATAATATATATAATAGATAAAAAATTTTCACATTTAATACATTTTCTTAATTCATCATTAGTTGGCAAAAATAAATAATAATTTTAGACCCTGGATGTGGCTGAGGATGACAGAATCTTCCTGTCATCTCTATGCCTCACAAAATAAACTCTGACTGCCCTCTAAATGGTAAGGTTAACCTAAATGGCAGTTTCACAATATCCTTAACCCCTTAGCCATAAACTAAACACTGAGTGCCTTAATTTGTCTGAGGGAGCAAGTAAATGAGAAGATCAGAGTGAAGAATTGAACTTATAACAGGGACTAGAGTGGGTGACCTCACAGGAACATGATCTGTGGCTCACTGCTGACTTCAGTCACACTCTGGTGGAGTTGTCTGTGACAGAGTGAAACCACCATGATGGATCACTGGGAAAGTGTGTCAGGGACACCGTATTTTTAGAGTTTAATCCCAAATGGCCTTTCTAAGCCTAGCTACAGAATCAGGACCAAAGTGAGACAGAAAAAAAGAAATCGACTTGCTAACTGGCTACTGTATATCACTGAGGCAGCTTGTTCAAAAAAGTCCAGTGCAAGACTGTTTCTAAGTGATACCGTGCTGATCTGGGCATTTAGGTCAAAGGTTTGGTTTCAGAAAATCTTTGTTTTACTGAATTGCACTGCTAAACCGTATCGGGGGCCAGCTGACTGAACTGTCACCCTGTTGAGTCAGAGGGATACATGCATGTACATGCATTATATCTTGCCAAGTTAAAGTTTTCTTTTACATTTAGTTGCAAATTCTGCTTGTCAACTTGTTGGCTTGGTAAAATAAACTGGCTAAGATCAGGCTGAAAGCGATTTGTGGTAGCATGTGTAAGAAGGGGTTGCAAATGACAAACTAATTAGTAATGTTTATGTATGCTAGGGGTTGGGCGATATGACTTGATTTTATTTCACGATAATAATATATATCACCATATCGTTTATTTTATTTTATTTTATTTTATTTTATTTTATTTTATTTTATTTTATTTTATTTTTGTCATAAAAAATAAGAACAAAGAAGCAAATTACATACAATAGGACAAATTCAATATAAAAATTTAAATTAAGTTTTTCAGGTACAATAGGTTTATTTAACATGTAGTTAGAAATGCAATTGTAAACAATGGGCATTTTACCATAATTGTGTGTGTATTCGACCATTCAAGTACAATAAGCACAGCATCAAGTTTTTTTTTTTTTTTTTTACAGTTTATTGCGCTTAATTTTTTTTAACATCAAGTACGTCCCAAATTCATGATCGCCTTCTGAAAGAGGCAGCTTTCTGTGCGTGCACTTTGGCAGTGTGCCACGCATTGCGCTTTATAACTCTTTTTTTTTTTTTTTACATCAATCATGTCCCGCTCTATTGTCTCATTCATGCGTTTCATGACTCTAAAGTGTCAATAGTGCTGTGCTACACATATATATTTACATACCGCGATATACAAGATATAGCAACATCTATAACGATAGACATTTTATACCGTCGCCACAACATATACCGTCATACTGCCCAGCCCTAATGTATGCAGTTTCTGTGTAACTGTATAATGTCCAGCTATAATGCAAACTTTATTTGTAAAAAAACCCCATACATTTGACAAAGAAATGTGTGAAAAATCTATAATAAATAACTTTTACAAATAATTTCATAATAAAATATAATATAGACTACCGTTCAAATGTTTTTTTAAAGAAATTAATACTTTTATTTAACAATGATGCATTAAATTGATCAAAATTGACGCAAGACATTTATAATGTTACAAAAGATTTCTTTTTAAAATAAATGCTGTTTTTTTTTTACATTTTAAAATATATTCAAATATAAAAGGTCATTTTAATTGTAGTAATATTTCAGTAAATGCAGTAAAAACATTTTTTTTACTGTATTTTTGATCAAATAAATGCAGACTTCTTTCAAAAACATAAAAAAGTCTTACCAATCCCAAAATTTTGAATGGTAGTATATGTAAATGGTAAATGATAAATGTTAAAAGTATACATATAAAAAGATACATAAAAAATGTAAATATACACAAAATTGATTAACTGGTGGGCAAGTAGAAATTTGCTGGCATGAGTTGGCCAGCAGGAAAAAAAAATCCTCACTGTTGAGCCCTGATTGGGGGTAATGCATTACACAACTGAAAGCCTGTGTTGGGAGAAATAAGGGTATATCTGAGGAATGCAGGCATTGTAGGAGTTGTAGTATGTGTGATCATGATGAGTAATGTATTTCTAGAGAATGCGTGTGATGACTATCCCCTTGCTCAAATTTTTTAATTGTAGAAAAAACAGCAATTTTTCTGTAGAAAGACAAACATAAAAAGTGATGAAAGCCAAAATATTAAATGTCACAGATGTATATAGCCTGAGTAATCCACTATTTTGTAGAGGGGGGTCAAAATGACAATTTTCACCTGAGATTTAGACAAATTAGAGGGGTGTAAAAATTACTTTTAAAATTAGGATGGCAGCATTATTATTTTATTTTTACACAGAGATTGGTAGGTCTATTAGTAAAATCTTTTGACTTTAGCAATCTTTGTTTCATTATATGCTAATGGTGACAGTTCAAAAATGGCCAAAAGATAAAAGTGACCCAAGAAATCTTTCTAAAGTCTTTTTTACCCCTCTGTAATTTGGCTTCAAATCTCAGGTGAAAATTGTCATTTTGACCCCCCTCTACAAATAGAGAATTTAGTAAATTTAATCATTTAATATTTTAGCTTTCATCACTTTTTATGTTTGTCTTTCTACATGAAGAATATTAACAAAATAAAAAAATTGAGCCGGGGAAGTTTCTGAAGTTTGTTTGATTTGACACAGAATGACCCATCAGTGATGTACAGGATTCAGTAAATGTTGGTCAAATACTCTTCCTTCATTCATTCCATAGTCTCACCTGCAGACACAAAGAGGATTCCTGCGCTGAGGATGATATTGTGGCGGGACTTGTAGAACTCGCTGGCAGCTATACACAGGCCACCCATGAAGAGCAGGATGACGCTGAGGATGGGGAAGATACTAGACGCTCGCACGGCCCCTACAGATGGAGAGACAGAGAAGAAGGTGGGGTGAGTATAAGATGTTCTGTTACTTGTTGAATGAATCCGTGTAAAGAGCAGAGAGAGGGAATGAGACGAATGAAGAAAGCTGTCATTTCGGGTGATTTTAGCAGCTGTTCTTCTCTGAGCACATTGAGCATAGCCAATCAACACTTTGCCAGTAGAGTCAACAGCTTCCACACCCTTTAAAATGCCTGTGGAAGAACAATCAGAGGTCAAGAGCCTCACCAAACACTTGTGCCTAGCTCAAACACTCATGTAGTCCAGGACTGAACGGGACAAGAGATATTAGGCCATTTACAGATGCCTCTATTTGCACGCTTTAACATAGTATGTTCGTAGTGAGACTTCAACAAGACTTGGCTTCATCCGAGCCATGAAATGACAAGTGAATGTGTTGATGAATGTTTTTAGGCCTGTCTACCAAGCCTTCAACTCACCAATTAGTTTTTCAACTGAACGTTTGTGCTGCTTAAAGGGATAGTTCACTCAAAAAATTACAATGTTGTCATAATTGTCTAATCTTTGTGCCATTTTAGACCTGTTTTCCTTCTTCTGTGGAAATCAAAAGGAGATACTTTGCAGAATGTCCATGCAGCTCTTTCCTATAAGCACACAGTAACCAGTGCCAACCTCCAACCTTTCATTTTTTTGCACTGGGCAGAGACTTTTATCCAAAGTGAGTTACATTGCATTCAATGCATGTATTTTTATACTTGTCCTGGGAATCGAACCCTTGAACCCATTGATAACACCATGCTCTACCGTTTTGAGCTGCAGGAAAGCTATAGTGACCCAAAAAAAAGTGCTTCATAAAAGTGCCATGCATGTACCAATCTGTCTCTTTCCCTCAGGTTTTTTTATTTTTATATTTCAGGTCTTCTGAAGCTATACAATTGCTTTGTGTGATCAATAGTTTGAAATTATAGACATATTTCACTTAAACTCTTTGCTGCCACATTGTTTTGCAGTGAACAATGGGTGAGAGTGAATAATCCTTTTAAGATTGTCAACATCATATAACTCAAACACTTAACAGTTCTGTTAACTTGTTCATGGGTTTATGTGAAGAATGATGCCTATGCAGTATTATGAGCTGTGACATTAGAGTACAATATTTTGTAGTTTGAGATGATTACTGTACATATATGTTTGTACACTGTAAACCCTAATGCTCAAAATAATTAATTGGTTTAAGTAGGGTAAACTTAAATTAAACAAATTAGTTAAATCAAATTAACATTTGAGTATTTAGAACTTTCTTTTTCTTTGAGTTCACAAAACTGACACATTTGAAGTAATCTGAATTGTTTCATTGTTTTATGAACATTTTTTTCTTTTAATTTAGACAAACTTAAATTGAACTGAAACTGGGCATGCTTCATTTATATGCTCTATTCACTCAATAGCTGGCTCTATTACCCAGCATGCTTTGCCATGACAATCGAAAGGGAGAGTAAATGCTAAAATTAAGTGTTATATAATGTTTTTTGTGCAAGATTAATGTTAAGTTGGAGATTTAGTAGTGTTTAATGTTTTGCTGTGCTAATTTAGAAGAGTTTAGACCATTATGGTGACGAGTGAAGCACGAGCTTGGTTTGAGAACATATGTAATGTGTTATATTGTCCTACTCATTGCTATATTATGCGAATGCTATCAAAGCATTGTTACACCAATTAGCAAATTAGCATTTATTGAATTAGTGAGTTAAAGCAAGCCAAGTTTCCACAACTAAAAAATTATAAATTGAGATTACATGATAATTTGAGGTTAAAATGTATGGATTAGCTTCCTCAAATAAGTTAAGAACAATTAATATATATATGAATTCAAAATAAAAAAAACTGCCAGTTCTGCTTACTTAAACTTTAACTTAAATTTTTTTCTATAACTGATTACCACAATTTTTTTTGAGGTTTTTCCAACTTATTCAGGTTTAAAGTGTACTGTATGCGCGCAGCTCAATTTTTCTAACCGTGTCTGTACGCTCATCTCGCACATGCACCTTGAATTTTTGCACTAATTTGTTGGTCCACAAGGTGGCAAATCTGGTTCGGCCCGTTGTCAAAAGAATTTAATACAATAATGAGAAGGGACAACAACAAACTACTGGAGATGGCAACAACAATAGATGTGAGAGCTTGTGTAAGAGAATCACGTAACTCAAGTTTAAGCAAGTACAATTTTTATCAGTTGTAACTTCTGGAAAGAAATGGAGCAGGAAGTGGACAAATCTTTCTAGTGTGCATGTGTCAAACGCCTGTGTTTGCTCATGCAAAGTATCAATGGAGTATACTTTGAAAGGCTATGCATTTGGTTGTATGCATATGCTAAGCATTCACGTCAAAACTGAAGTATACTTTAGTCTGCTTTTATCATGCAGTACTGTTGTTATCTCATGTCCTTTTCCTTTCACAGTCTTTCTCAATTCTTACTGCTTACTCATCTTTTACCTCTTCTCCTTTATCTATCTCCGTTTATAAAAAATACTTGATATGCAAAGTTATGCTTTCATCTGGCTAGTTAAATTTTCACCACTCCATCTAGTCTGCAAGCACAGCAGTTTTTTTCTGTCTCTCTGTCCATCCCTGCTGTGCTGTAAACCCTGATATGTGGACAGTATGACAGGACTGTGAACTCTTGCTGGCTAAAGCGGGGTCTGAAGGTCCCCTGAGAGGGTCATCTGCTCTCTTGTCCTGTCCTGTCTGCCCTCACCTTCACCCTATAACCACTGCACTTGTGCCATCTGCTGCAGATCACACGAGAAGCCAAAGTCAGCTACCACAAATGTGCGTCAGTTTTACTGCTAAAACAACTATAGTGCAGTTTTAGCCAAATGTTGCAAGATAGAAATACCTAAAGTTCTTAAACTGTTCTTTTATGAATATTTTACTTGGTAAATGCATTGAATATGCACTGTGCTAAATGGCGATATCTGCTGCATGTGTTATATAAGGTGAGATTTTTTTCTAGTGCCGCAGTTCTTCTCTCCCTCTCTGAGAAAACTAAACGAGACTTCACTCGAAGTGATGAACGGCATTTTAATTTTCTTGTGCTTTGTTCCGTCCTCTCCTATCTGTCTCTTTCTCTCTGTTTTTCTCTCTATCCACTCAATCTAAGTGAGTCCCTAATAATTCTCAGTGTCTTGTTCTTTTGCTACCATGTTCCACTTGTAAAGTCATATGAGGTCAGGAATTGCCATTTGTACATGTAAATTGGTGTATGATCAATTCCTTTGCAACCAGGGTCCAAGGGTCCATTCTGAGAATGATTGTCACTCATCAGGGGAGTTAAGGGAAGCACCCAATACCCCAAATTCCGAGGTGGAAAATGGGAGAAGGCCGATTTAAATGTTATTAAAATTCTCAGAATGTGAATTTCTTGTATGTAATTTCACCATTGTAACATAAAATATAACTGATGTCAGAACCACCACTGTTCTTCCCCGAACGTGGCGAATCTGCCATTGGCGCGTTGGAAAAAACAAAACAAAGTAGCCAATCACTACCATATTTCACTTTCAGTGTTGAGAAAAAATACATCGTAGAGGAGGCTAACCTCCCTTGGTATTTCAACCAATCATCGCAGAGACGTAAATGAGTTTGAGAGTTTGAGAAACTAGTTTGAGATATTAGTTTGAAATGTTCCTGCTGATAATCTAGCAACTATACCCTTAATTACTGAGAGTAGAGATATTGAATATTTGATTGCCGACAAATTTACCAAGATGCTATTCAAGCAGAAGCTCAAATGAAAACTCCACGCCTAAGTCAGATATAGGTAACAGCAATCCGCTTTACTAAATGGCCGAACATGTTCTTTTAACATGGACATTTAAAAAGACAGAAGGATGGATTTTTTATATTTTATTTCTAAAAGTGACCCAAGAAAGCCATTTTAAAGCAGTTAATAAAAAATAAATAAATAAATAAAATAAAAAAATCCTTGAGAGAGGATCCGTTAAAATTAGTGTGCCTCTATTTTAAAATACAAGAGCAGCCACTGGTCACAACTCTACAAAGAATAGTGAAGACAGACATACTGACAAACTCGGTAGCAAAATTAAGCCAGTAATAAACTTATGTTCAATGATGAGGAATTAAAAATATATATTTTAATATATAATATGTACATTTAATATATAAATGTACAGTGAGGAAAATAAGTATTTGAACACCCTGCTATTTTGCAAGTTCTCCCACTTGGAAATCATGGAGGGGTCTGAAATTGTCATCGTAGGTGCATGTCCACTGTGAGAGACATAATCTAAAAAAAAAAATCCAGAAATCACAATATATGATTTTCTAACTATTTATTTGTATGATACAGCTGCAAATAAGTATTTGAACACCTGTCTATCAGCTAGAATTCTGACCCTCAAAGACCTGTTAGTCTGCCTTTAAAATGTCCACCTCCACTCCATTTATTATCCTAAATTAGATGCACTTGTTTGAGGTCGTTAGCTGCATAAAGACACCTGTCCACCCCATACAATCAGTAAGAATCCAACTACTAACATGGCCAAGACCAAAGAGCTGTCCAAAGACACTAGAGACAAAATTGTACATCTCCACAAGGCTGGAAAGGGCTACGGGGAAATTGCCAAGCAGCTTGGTGAAAAAAGGTCCACTGTTGGAGCAATCATTAGAAAATGGAAGAAGCTAAACATGACTGTTAATCTCCCTTGGACTGGGGCTCCATGCAAGATCTCACCTCGTGGGGTCTCAATGATCCTAAGAAAGGTGAGAAATCAGCCCAGAACTACACGGGAGGATCTGGTCAATGACCTGAAAAGAGCTGGGACCACCGTTTCCAAGGTTACTGTTGGTAATACACTAAGATGTCATGGTTTGAAATCATGCATGGCACAGAAGGTTCCCCTGCTTAAACCAGCACATGTCAAGGCCCGTCTTAAGTTTGCCAATGACCATTTGGATGATCCAGAGGAGTCATGGGAGAAAGTCATGTGGTCAGATGAGACCAAAATAGAACTTTTTGGTCATAATTCCACTAAACGTGTTTGGAGGAAGAAGAATGATGAGTACCATCCCAAGAACACCATCCCTACTGTGAAGCATGGGGCTGGTAGCATCATGCTTTGGGGGTGTTTTTCTGCACATGGGACAGGGCGACTGCACTGTATTAAGGAGAGGATGACCGGGGCCATGTATTGCGAGATTTTGGGGAACAACCTCCTTCCCTCAGTTAGAGCATTGAAGATGGGTCGAGGCTGGGTCTTCCAACATGACAATGACCCGAAGCACACAGCCAGGATAACCAAGGAGTGGCTCTGTAAGAAGCATATCAAGGTTCTGGCGTGGCCTAGCCAGTCTCCAGACCTAAACCCAATAGAGAATCTTTGGAGGGAGATCAAACTCCGTGTTTCTCAGCGACAGCCCAGAAACCTGACTGATCTAGAGAAGATCTGTGTGGAGGAGTGGGCCAAAATCCCTCCTGCAGTGTGTGCAAACCTGGTGAAAAACTACAGGAAACGTTTGACCTCTGTAATTGCAAACAAAGGCTACTGTACCAAATATTAACATTTACTTTCTCAGGTGTTCAAATACTTATTTGCAGCTGTATCATACAAATAAATTAGTTAAAAAATCATACATTGTGATTTCTGGATTTTATTTTTTAGATTATGTCTCTCACAGTGGACATGCACCTACGATGACAATTTCAGACCCCTCCATGATTTCTAAGTGGGAGAACTTGCAAAATAGCAGGGTGTTCAAATACTTATTTTCCTCACTGTATATATGTATATGTATGTAATATAATATGATAAATATGTAGTGACTGTACACAATATATATTCATTATAAACTCTCTTTCTGTAGTCTAATATTTATTCCACATTTTACTTGTATGCCAAACTAATGCAATGCTTTTAAACTAGCTTTATTTGGATGGTTAGGGTTAGAAAATATTACTATATGCATTTAATTGTGATGATTTGATGAATTATTCAGCATAATTCAGTTGCGTTGATTGCAGTTTTAATCAGTCGACAGCATTAGCATTTTTTTTTTCCGTTTTGAAAAAAGGAAAAATACAGTTTCATGGCCTGTAAATATTGTCTATTCCGACGCCATTGGCAGAAAAGTTTATTTTGGACCCTGTTTGCAACTAAATAAAGATGGATTTTTTTAGATGGATGTCCTTGCAAGTTCTCTTTATCCTGCCTCTTTTTCCTCATCCCTCTCTCTGTAGGGTGTAGAGTTGCTGGGAATGGTCTGATTAAATATTAAGGTGTGCTGGGTGCTGACCCTGGTCCTGTCTCCCAAATATCTTTCTCTCTCTCTCTCTCTCTCTCTCTCTCTCTCTCTCTCTCTCTCTCTCTCTCTCTCTCTCTCTCTCTCTCTCTCTCTCTCTCTCTCTCTCTCTCTCACTCACACACACTCACACACACACACACACACACACACACACACACACACACACACACACACACACACACACACACACACACACCACACTCCACTCACACACAGGATGTGACACTGGGAAAGGAAAATATAATAACCTAAATCTATTGATTGTTGACACAAGCGTTTAAAACGACAGGCTTGAAGGTGACAGATGTCCTCGGAGACCGTGTTGCTTTTCAGCAATTGTGAATGGGATTCGCCGCTAATGTTTCAAGCTTTAAGGTAACGGATATTTTCAATAGAGAGAACATGCTTTACAAAAGTCATTCCAGAATACCTAATAATATGTAATATGTTCTATAAGCTCAGTGAGATGCTTAGACATTCCTAGAAACAGTGTGAATCTCACACACAGACTTCATACGTTCCTAATCAGCCCTGTGGACTCACGTGGGCTCATAGAGACATGCTTTCACTCATAAAAATCTCCGGTCGGCCCTCGCAGCTCTGTGACCTTGGCTTTGACCTTTCGGATCAGGCAGCAGCGCTGTATCCATGGCTGCAGAGGCTCTGGAGGAGGAAGAGAGAGAGGCGGATTCTCCCCAGGCTCCCTGCACTGATCACAGCCGGAGACTGACCAGCCTGAGGGCCTTTTCACACATTTGTTGCCAAATTTTCATTGCAAACAAAATTTTGAATAGAAACAATGGGTTTCCATTCTACCCCGTGCACAAATATTAGTCTGTCATTAGACCAATTTTTTTTCTTTACGAAGAGTGGTGCAATTTTCTTTGTTTGTCCATTAAAAAAATGACTAACCAATAAGTGATGAGCTTTTGATCATGATTCTTGAGCCAGTTCATTACATGAACCCTTAGTACTACAGAAATTGCTGGTCTCTTTTGTAAATCTGGTAATATACTTACTTAGGTTCTTTTGAACTTTTTAGTAATAAAAAAAAAAAAAAAAATATTAAGAAGCACAACTGTTTTTAACGTTGATAACAATAATTAATGTTTCTTGAGCAGCAAATCAGCTTATAGCAATAGCATCATGTGACACTGAAGACTGGAGTAAGTTTTTTTTTTTTTTTTTTCTGGCACTTTGAGTTAATCTTGCTATTTCCCACAAAGTATTGAAAAATGCTATTAAGCTTGTTAAAATGTTCACTTTGAAAGGTGTGTGTGCACCTAGTCTCACGTAGCCAGAGCTTCAGACTGATGGCAGAAGGTCTGGACTCCATCGCAGCTTTCATTGGCCAAGGACCGACCCAGATGATGTCTGACTGACATGTAAAGCAACCAATCAAATCAAATCAAATCAAATCAAGTATATTTGTATAGCGCTTTTCACAATACAGATTGTATCAAAGCAGCTTCACAGTATAATAAAATAATACAACAAAGTTTGTTTCTAGTGGAATTTATTGATTGATAGAATAAAATTAAATATCCCCAAAATATCCCCAACTGAGCAAGCCAAAGGCAACAGTGGCAAGGAACCGAAAAACTCCATCAAAACTCCATCAAAACAATCACAGTTTGTTTTGTTTCCGGGTCATGTTTAGAGGTGTGAAAATGTAAATTCGATGTCCCTACAATAACAGACAGGTGTGTAAAACTCTTGGACGTATTTTAAAGAGTCTCTGCTGCGTCTTTACATATAACTTAACATACATAAATCCAGCGTTAAGTTGATCCTGATAAGCGCTCATTGACACAGTTGTAAACATGACGCAGTTCTTCTTCCATGAAGGGGTTTGGCATCACGGCATCTTTATTTCCAGGCGGGCCATTAAAGAACATGACACACATGTCTCCCGGCCATCCTGTAGAATTTAACCAATTAGATGATGACTTTGAAAATCCACGTGCCACATGCATTGGACGTTCAGCCAGCGGTCTGTGCGCAGGATGTATGAAGCTGAGACTACCTGTTGTAAATTGTCACAACTTATTTGTCAGTCAGCGCCACCTAGTGTACAGGAGTGAATTTAATTTTAATTTAGCCCTCTGAATATTAATTTCATCTTGGTGTGAATATACTTTTTGTCTGTGATCTATTGCACTTTCATCTTTCACATTTGTTATGACTTTGGCTCCATTCTGTAAAGTTACATCAAACACATTTTCGTGAGCTTTTCAATTTATGTATGAATTTTCATACAAGTATATTTTCATTGTCTTCTGCTCTGTGTGTGAGCCTGTGAGGCTATTGTGGACCGAGGATGGAGGTTTGTTGGGGAGCTGGACTGATAATGTTGCCCCAGGGTAAGCGCGTCTCTTTCGGCAATCTGCCCAGACTCCCCAGGCATGACACTGGCACGAAGCACAGGGAAATTTTCACACAAGCCCTGTGTAGCGTTTGAGGGTCTGTCAGGGGCAGAAACACTGCCTGCGGGGTTGTTATTAACATGGTGGAATGGGCAAAGAGGAGAGAAGAGTCAGGGGCAAGTCAAGCCTGAAGCAAGGAAAAGAGGAGCAAAGCAGCAGTGTTTTTTTTATGCTGCCATCTATTAGAACGCTTTGTGCTGGTGAACTGGGGCTTTTATCAGAGGTTGTTCTAAGACTCAAAGCTGTACACAGCCGGGGCTATTGATTAAGTTATATTACCAGTCATTCTTTCATTTATGCTTTTGAAAGAGGTCACCCTAAAAAAAAAAGAAAAGATCTACTCCTTATAAAAAAGTACTGGGTTTTGATAGGTTGTAAAGCTATCCGCTAGTAATACTATTGTGCCTATATATATACACCATAGTACTGAATGATTATCCTATTTATGGGCCATGCTATGGTACTTTAAAAATTACCATATGGTACTGTGGTAGATGTCCAAATTAATACAATACTCTACAATGTTTTCATAATAGCTCTTTTATCTATCTTTATCTATCTATTTATTTTCATAGTAGCTGATCTGCCTGCCTGCCTGTCTGTCTGTGTTCGTCCATCAGTCCAGTAAACCTTTAAACCCGCTATACGCATTTTTCAAAACTTTCAAAGAAGTCATTCAGTGTGAATTGTACTTGTGCATCCTGTTGGCCACGCCAATTCAAATGCAGTTAAAATGTTGAAGTCCTTCTCAGTTAAGTTCTGAATGGCACACAATCCTGGTAACAGTCTAATAAAAGTTCCTTTGTAAAATAGCCCTTTTTCTAAAAGACAACCCTCATGTTTCCAGCAGTCACACCGTAGCGCAGAGTACGTGAAGAATATCCTGTCACTCCCAGACTCTGTGCCACAGCTAACACTGACCTGGGCCAAATTAGCACTTTCACCTCTCGCCCTGCTAATGGCTGGTGTGTGAACTGAGGTTCTTGTCCCAAAACAGATAAGAGAGGGAGATCTGATCAGAGAGGAGGTTAGGAGACATGCGATTATCTAAGAGGTCATGGTTTTGATTTAAGTGGAGGTCAAAGATGCATGGTGGCTCGAGCAGATCCTTCAGGGGGATGCTGCTCATGATGACGAGCGGCTTGCACAGCACAGGACTTTAGGTTTAGGTATCTGTTCAGAAATCTGTTAGCATCCCTATTCACCTCAAGTTATGGTAGTTAGTGGGGGCTAACTAGGCTATGCTGACCAGCCAAACCTTAAACCTTAGGTGCAACACACCAACCAACTCATAGATATGCCTTCATAATGCTGCATGTATGAAATAACTGCTTATGAACAACTGCTTGGAATTAGCGGGAGCTGCTACACACGGGGCATACATAATGCTCTCTCTCACACTAACATGATGAATGCACACACTTTCTTTCTGACAGTGGCTGTCTTTGAACATTCTATCCATTGCTCGCCGTCTTTCCCTCACACTCTCTCTCACACACTCATGCTCATTGACAGCATTGTGGAAGAAAATTAACATTCACACTTAATCAGCCTCCCACAGGCTTGAATGTGCTGATGTGCAGGACAGGGTCATGCTAATCAGGTGCTTTAGCTTGCAGGCACATTGATTGAATACTACAAACGCTTATTAATCTAGCCCTGCCCCAGCACCTTGCCCTCTCACCACACACACACACTCACACACTCACACACTCACACACACACACACACACACACACACACACACACACACACACACACACACACACACACACACACACACACACACACACACACACACGCACACACGCACACACACACACACGCACACACACACACACACACACACACTGCAGCTACATAATCCTAATCACCCATCTAATAATTTGGAATGAACGAAATTGCATATTTTCAAAACCAACTAGTCTGTGGGTTGTCTGTACAACTAGTCGATGAATCAGTTTTAAGGGAGCAGGTTGATTTCAGGTTCATCTGACCCTAATTGAAAGTGTTGGTCACACAAGATGTGTTTTTGTGTTCTATAAAACTAGACAGGCGAGGAGAAGAGAATGCAATGATATGGTGAATGGTTATTAAAAGTTGGACTATTTTTGACTTGAAACTTCAGACGTTCGAAGCAGGTCACTCAAAAAACAGCGTGAGATTTGTTTGCATGCATATTCAGAGAGGCTTAGGTAGCAGATAGGTCATGTTGGTTGTCTACTTTGTCTATTTTGACATTTTTATATATAGCGGTGCTGCTATTAATGTGCATGTTGTGCTTTCACTTTTAAACACTTTGCACGTTTAAATCTTTCAGTAAACATTTGAGATATATTCATATATGTATGTGTATATATATATATATATATAAATATATGTATATGTATATGTATATGTATATGTATATGTATATGTATATGTATATGTATATGTATGTGACCCTGGACCACAAAACCAGTCACATGGGTCAATTTTTTTAAATTGAGATTTATACATTATCTGAAAGCTGAATAAATAAGCTTTCCATTGATGTATGGTTCATTAGGATATGGCAATATTTGGCAGAGATACAACTATTTGAATATCTGGAATCTGAGGGTGCAAAAAAATCAAAACATTGAGAAAATTTCCTTTAAAGTTGTCCATTTATGTTCACGATTGTGCTGCATTCTCTCACAAAAATAAATGTTTTATATATTTATGGTAGGAAATTTACTAAATATCTTCATAGAACATGATCTTTACCTAATATCCTAATGATTTTTGGCATAAAAGAAAAATCGATAATTTTGACACATTCAATGTATTGTTGGCTATTGCCACACATATACCTGTGTGACTTGTGACTGGTTTTGTGATCCATGGTCATATATATATATATATATATATATATATATATATATATATATATATAGATATAGATATAGATATAGATATAGATTAGTAAAATATTATTACAATTGAAAATAACTTTTTTCTATTTTAAAGGGGTCATGAACTGCATTATTTTAGTATTTTATAATGTTTGCCATAATTCAGAAATAAAAGGCATTTTTCCTACCCTGATTTTAGTCCTCTGATTTGAACGCTCTGTTTAAAGTCTGAAGTCTGTGTGAGACTCCAGTGTAAATGCCCACTGCTGTGATTGGCTAACATATTTGTATATGAAGTAGCTAAGTTTTACGAGTGGAACTCTCTCGAAATATTTTAGCATGTCTCAAGGTTAACGAATCGTGAAAAGTGTTGATTATAGCATTATATTTAGATAATGTATTTTCATCTTACTAAGATAAACAATGTGAAGTTGACCATTTAGTCACTGGTTTGATTTACTGACACATAAACGTCAATAAATGATTTTGAGACAGAACATCTGACTGTACATGAATCATTACATATCAGAATCATTTTAGTCAGACACGTACACGTAATCAGTGCATATCAAACGATCTGTAACAAAGCAATAGTGACACATAGTAAACTTGTTTTTACTCACATAAGTGTGTTGCGACATTCCTGATTTATTTTTTATTTCAGTCTCTGCAAATTCAACGTCAGAAGGAAGGTTAGGCTATGCAGTGACTGTTTTTCCACAACATGGCACTGCACAACATTTTACACTCTTCAAAGGCATGTTTATCGCTTAGTTGCTCGATCCAGTGTTAGCATCACGTTATTTACCTACTTCTTGTCATGCGCGAATCAGTGGGCAGGGCTACAGTGGTAATGATGTAAAAGTAGGCAATGATCTACTTCTGTAGAGGCGTTCTTTCAAATATCTATAACGGTGACAACGCCCCCTTCCGGGAAGGTGCGACCTCGCGCCATGATGACGATGACAAGGGAGGTGGCTTTGGAGGAGGATGAAGAGGTGGTGAAGGGAAGGGAAGGGAAGGGAAGGGAAGGGAAGGGAAGGGAAGGGAAGGGAAGGGAAGGGAAGGGAAGGGAAGGAGGATCCAGTAGCAGCCGTAGTGGTGGAGGGACGGAACGCAGTGGACGGCCCGTAAGTCCGGGGTGGAAGTAGAGAGTGATGACTGACCAAGGGACAGCCATGAGGTTACACGGAACGTGAAAATAGAGACACCAGCCACCATAGTCACATGTTTGCCAGGAACAAGACCGCCTGACATCAAAACAAATTTAAAAGTGCTGGCTAATGCTAATCGTAAATTCTCTAAGATTATTATTCACGTCGGCACTAATGATGTTCGACTTCGCCAGTCGGAGATCACTCAAATTAACATTAAAGAGGTGTGTGAACTTGCAAGTATGATGTCAGGCACTGTAATTTGCTCTGCCCCCCTTCCTGTTCGCCGGAGTGATGAGATACTTAGTAGACTGTCCTCACTCAATGGCTGGCTGTCTAAGTGGTGTCCGCAAAATAAGATAGGGTTCATAGACAATTGGAAAAGTTTTTGGGGCAGACCTGACCTGTTGAAAAGAGATGGTATTCATTCCTCCTGGGATGGTGCCGCTCTTCTCTCTAGTAATATGGCACATAGTCTTAGAGCTCAAACATGAATTGGGGCTCAGGTCAGGAAGCAAACAGACTGGCTAAACCGACCGTCTGCTAGCTGTCTCACGTCACCAAGGTCAGATAAATCCCATCACATAGAGACTCTTTCACCTAGATATCATTATATAGAGACTGTGTCTGTTCCCCGAATTCGGAAATACCAAAAACTCCCAAACCCATTTAAGGGAAAAAATGTAATCGATGTTCAACAAATAAAAATGAGATATAATACAGATGAACAAATGATAAAGCTTGGGTTGCTGAATATTTGATCCCTTACTTCAAAAGCACTTATTATTAATGATATGATTACAGATTATAACATTGTGTCTGACAGAAACCTGGCTAAAACCAGACGATTACGTTACTTTAAATGAGTCCACCCCCCAGGATTACTGTTATAAAAACGAGCCACGTCTGAAAGGAAAAGGGGATGGTATTACTGTAATCTATAGTAATATCTTCAGAATTACTGAGAAGTCTAGTTTAAAATATAATTCTTTTTATATTTTGTAGTGTCCCTGAGGAAAAATTCCATTCATTCGTTGCAATAGGAGAGGAAGAATTGTCTAAACTCGTTAAATCATCTAAATCGACAACATGTATCTTAGACCCTATCGACTAAGCTACTGAAAGAAATGCTTCCAGAGGTCATAGATCCTCTTCTTAATATCATGAATTCATCTTTGTCACTAGGATATGTATCGAAAACTTTTAAGCTGGCTATTATTAAACGTCTTATTAAAAAACGCAACTTGATCCTAGAGAATTAGTCAATTATAGGCTGATCTCAAATCTACCCTTTTTGTCAAAGATACTAGAAAATGCAGTATCCTCACAACTATGTTCCTTTTTAGAAAGAAATGATATCTGCGAGGATTTCCAGTCAGGATTTAGACCGTACCATAGTACTGAGACTGCTCTCATTGGAGTTACAAATGATTTGCTCTTATCATCTGATCGAGGTTGTATCTCTCTATATTAGTGTTACTTGATCTTAGTTCTGCATTTGATACCACTGACCACAACATTCTTTTAAATAGACTCGAAAATGATGTTGGCATTAGTGGAATTGCAGTAGCATGGTTTAAATCATACGTATCTGACCGTTATCAGTTTGTAGCAGTAAATGAAGAAATGTCTTATCGATCACAAGTTCAGTATGGAGTACCACAAAGCTCAGTACTAGGACCGTTGCTGTTCACTCTGGACATGCTACCTTTAGGAGATATCATTAGGAAGCATGGGATTAGTTTTCACTGTTATGCCGATGATACTCAGCTCTATACCTCTTTGCTCCCCGACGAAATTTGCCAATTCAAGAAGTTAACGGAATGCATTGCTGATAATTTTTTTTGCATGACTAGTAATTTCCTATTACTTAATTCTGAAAAAACAGAGTTTCTTATGATTGGACCAAAAACCTCTGCACGTACTAACCTAGAATACTGTCTAACAATTGATGGCTGCTCTGTCAAGTCTTCGTTGTCAGTTAGGAACCTGGGTGTGCTCTTTGATACCAATCTTTCATTTGAAAGCAACGTTTCTAGCATCTGTAAAACCACATTCTTCCATCTTAAAAATGTAGGCTATCTAAATTACGACATATGCTTTCAATGAAAAATACGGAACAGTTAGTTCATGCGTTCATGACCTCAAGGCTAGATTATTGTAATGCTCTTATGGGTGGTTGCCCTGCATGCATAATAAACAAACTACAGCTGTTCCAAAACGCATCAGCTAGAGTTCTTACTAGAACCAGGAAGTATGACCATATTAGCCCGGTTCTGTCAACACTGCATTGGCTCCCTATTAAACATCATATACATTTTTAAATATTGCTGATTACTAACAAAGTACTAAATGGTTTAGCTCCCCAGTACTTGAGCGAAGTGTCTGAACTACACGCAACGCTGCGACGTGCGATGTCGTTTAAATGGTGTAATATTTGTGAATTTGATTATATAGCCTACTTATCCATTTTCTTACGATTGCCGTCAAGATTACTCTCTGGTGCTGTGCGCTTGCCGCAAGAGCCCGCCCACACGCTGTTCTGATTGGTTGTGGGTTTTGATTGATTTTGACGCACCTCGCAGCTGCGTCGCGTCTAGTGTGGACAGACAAATTATTTGTTGCTGGAATCTTATCGCATCGCGTCTGGTTAGGACACGGTGTTATAGTCCTTCATGTCTATTGCGATCTCAAAACTCTGGCCAGTTGATAATACCTAGAATATCAAAATCGACTGCTGGCGGTAGATCCTTTTTCTATTTAGCACCTAAACTCTGGAGCAGTCTTCCTAACATTGTCTGGGAAGCAGACACACTCTGTCAGTTTAAATATAGACTAAAAACACATCTCTTTAACCTGGCATACAAATATAAAATTATACATTCCTATTATTCAAATCAGTTAAATGATTATTAGGGCTGCATAAATTAGGTCAGCCGGAACCAGGAACACTTCCTATAACACCCGATGTACTCGTTACATCATAAGAAGAATGGCATCTACGCTAATGTTAGTATTTATGCTTATTCCGAGGTTCACTGTAATCAGCTAGATCCGGGGCGTACCCAGATCAGATGGTGGACCTGCTCCTAGACACGACCACAACGCATGATGTAATCAGCCAGCTCCGGGCCGTATCCAGACCAGATGGAGGACCTGCGCCTAGACACGACCACAACGCATGATGTAATCAGCCGGCTCCGGGCCGTATCCAGACCAGATGGAGGACCTGTGCCTAGACACGACCACAACACATCCCTGAAGTGTCAGCAGAGGTTGTGTCAACTAGACTCTCCCCTGTGAAGGCCTCATCGACACGACAGCCATCGGCATTGATCCTCAACAACCCGTCTCCATACCGGTGTGATGACTCCGATCTTCAACCAGATGGAACTGGATAATATTCTGATTGTTCCAATCCAATCTGCCTTCTGACCTATAATGCTGCCTGGATCATAATCATACACTGTTGGTTCGTTAGCCAGAGGAGAACTGGCCCCTGACTGAGCCTGGGTTCTCCCAAGGTTTTTTTCTCCATTCTGCCACCTGATGGAGTTTTGGTTCCTTGCCACTGTCGCCTTTTTCCACCTTTGTTGCCTGGCTTGTCTTGCTTAGTTGGGGACATTAAATTTAATTAATTAATTAATTAATTCATTAATTAATTAATTCATTAAATTAATTTAATATTCAACAATAATATTGATCTGCCTGCATTGACACTATTATACAAGAACTGAGCTGAGCTGGACGATGAAATCACGGTTTACTCCAGAGCAGTTATATATTTATAAATTAACTAAATTAATAACTTTTTTAAAACAAAAACTTACTTAAGCTGGACTGTGATGCTATTTTCTTCTGGAAACATTTTTTCAGAAGAATGTTGTTATGGTAGTTGAATTCTACATTTTTTTCCTGTTTTGTCTGTAAAGCTGCTTTGAAAAGCGCTATAAAAAAATGTGACTTGACTTGTCTTGACTCAATATTTTTGTGGAAACCGTGATACATTTCCCCCCCAGGGTTCTTTGATGAATAGACAGTAAAATAATTTACTGTCACTTTTGATAAATTTAATGCATCCTTGCTAAATAATATCTTTTTTTAAAAACGAAACTTTAGTGGCCATGCTCAGGTATGTGAGAGAAAGGTATTTTCGCAAATATATATATACTATATTATCATCAGATATTTATATAGTTATAGATTAAAAATTATCAGTATTGTCAGTGAAATTTCTCTGAACACAGCTAAAGCTTTTCTTGTCAGTTATTTCTGAGTAAGTGCAAAACATTGACACAAACCCATTGACAGTCTTTGCATGAAAGCAGTCAACAATTTAGGTCATTTAAAACAAGGAGTGAGTATTGTTCTCAAGATAATTATAGTGAAAACACTTTGGGAGTAGAAAATATCTAAGTTATAAGCATGCAAGACAGCAAACTCCATAGAGCACATGTGGGTAAAAGCTCCAGAAGCTGATGTGCATCTGTAAACCCAGCATTTACCGTCATTTGTATTACTCAGCTCTATATCATACACTGCTCCACAATCTACTAGCCCCTGCCAGTTTACCCCCAAAACAACAATAAATTCAACAAAAAAATGTGCTTCATGGCAATTCTCAGGAAACTGAGAACATTACATTACATAGGCTACTAGATTTAAGGTTTGTTGCTGTAATGCTCTCAAACTAAATTATTAAAAATAAATAAAATATAATTTTCAGACACAAATGGCTGAGAATGACATTATCACTCTAAACGAATATGCTTTTATCATAGTAGTGATAAGTCTAATGGGGATTGTGTGTCTCACATACCTATATGTGACATCTACTGTAGATCAGTGGTTTTGTTTCTAAACCCTGATTAACACTGCACATTCACTGGCAACCCAACATGGAAAGTATAAAAATATTGTTGATCTAAAAAAGTAAACAAATCTCTTTAAAGGGGTCATGAAATGAGAAATCAAAATTTCCTTGAGGTTTTGACGTATAAGAGGTCATCATATTATAAGAATATCCTGAAAGTTTCAGAATTGAAAACGTCCTTGTTAGTCCAAAATCAGCTTTTATTGTTACCAGGCCCAGTGAACGACTCATCCTGGAATGTGCCACTTTATGACGTAATAAGGTCGTGAAAGACCGCCTCTGCAGAAGAAAATCAACTTTGGCCCCGCCCACTGGTGTTGGTGAGATGAGGAAGAGCACAGGGTCACTCACTGGACTAAAAATAACATTACCTTCCAAAGGATCCTAATGCTGGGAATGTTGTTGTTTATTTTCAACAATGTGAATGTCTCAGTTGAACATTATTTATTCGTATTCGGTACATCTCACTGGATTCTTTGGTAAATCAGTCCGCAAATTCTGCGCAGACTTTGCAGTCTTTTTCCATATGGACTCGACAGTATTGCCACAACAGGTAGTAACCCTGTTCATTCTAATGCCTGATCTGTGACCAGTGATTTCTGATGTAATGATTCATGTGGCTACAGTCAGATGTTCTTTGTCGTGTCAGTAAATCAAACTTCACATTGTTTCTCTTAGTAGGGTGTAAATAATCTGTTATTTAAACTTACAATAGCTGTAGCTGTCAATCAAACAGCGCATGTTTATCACTGACTGAGTTCTGGACTCGCGCCAATACTCCCGCAATAATTAACGAATCTCTTTTTTACATTGTGTTTGCACTGTTAGCATTCGTTAGTGTGCAGAAATCGAGTTGTAATGATGAGATCGCTGCATACATGTCTCTGTGATCGGCTATGCTCATCACTGCAACCTTTCATGCCACGATCTAAATATAATGCCATAGATCTAATTGCATTGCTATAATTATCACTTTTCACAAGTAGTCAACATTGAGAGCAGTAATAGTAAAACATGCTAAATGTTTCCGAGAGAGTTCCACATGTAATACTAGCTATTTCATATGCAAAGATGTTAGCCAATCACAGCAGTGGGCGTTTACACTCAAGTCTCACACAGACACGCCCCTTAAATCAGAGGGCTAAAATCAGGCTAGGAAAATGCCTTTTATTTCTAAATTATGACCATTTTTGAAGTAAAAATCATACTAACATTATGAAACAATATAACAGTGCAGTTCATGACAACTTATCCATGATGACATTTGGTCAGAGTTTGATTGCCATCAACATAAACAACAAAATATATGGGAAGCAGTTTCTCCTTTTCAAAAAAACTATTTACAGTATGTTGTTATGGTAGTTGAATTTTATTATTTGCATTTTAGAATTATATTTTTCCCCTGCTATCCTATAAAAACAGACCTGCTGTGACCCATTTTTGGGTCACAACCCACCAGTTGGGAGCCACTGATGTAAGTGCTACCCACTTTTTCTGCCCATTTCACACTAGACATGCAAGCAGAGCGGAAGCAGCGCACGAGCTGCATGTATACAGAGCAGACGCAGCACAGTGCTTTCACACTGGCAGCATGCCGAGCACGCAACTGAACCGCTGCTGAATGTGCAGACCTCCAGTCACGTGCTTTTGTTTACGATCATCGGAATACAGCTAATACAGCTGTGATGTGCATATAACATGTTAAACCATAACATGCTGTGTAGCGTGGTTTTTTTATGAGAAAATGAATCTTCAGCTTCAGCTATACTTGTAGTTTAAATAATTTAAACATGCTTTTGTGGGCTTTGCAACTCCTAGTACAATAGTCTCTTTTGTTGTTGTATTTTTTACACAGTGCTGAAAGTCATATGGTGACTGTGAAACACAGTAGACTTCACTTACATGCTTTTATGGTGAAATTGTTCCGTTTTCATGTCAACCCATGTTTATTTCAACCATGAACAATGCACTGTCACTTTAATTCAGCATGAGCAGCACAGCTAAATAGTTCTGAGCCAAAAAAAAAGGGAAAAAAAAGTGTGTTGTGTGAAATGGACCCTACAGCTCCTTTTTTATTTTTTTATTTATAGCCTAGAAAGCATTTAAGTAATTGATATACTTACTCCAAGCCAATCACAATCATCCTGTATTTACCTTTTTCAATTGCAATAAAGTCTTTTATCTGTCCATGACCATTACATATCCACTAATACCTTAAAACACTCGAATCATTAAGCAAATCTGGTCAGATTCCTCACTTTTTTAAATTCAAAATCCTCCACCTATTTCCATTGAGCTCCACTGATCTCTATCACAGTGTGCAGTATCATCCTACATTTCGTGCCTCTTGAGCCCAATAAGCGGCTGCTGCGGTCCCGGTAATGCTGGCAATCTGGTACAGTACACAGTGATGCAATTCATAAGACCAACTGTGATCAAAATATATCAATAATGCAGAGCATGGCCTTTGCTATTATGATCATGGATCCGCCGGCTGGGCATGTGGAATCTCTATAAGTTAAGCGATGTCATATCAGGTGACACAGGCAGTGGCCTGCACTCTCATGTGTGTGTGCATGGGTGTGTGTGTGTGTGTGTGTGTGTGTGCTCCATGCCCAGGGCCTGAGGCTTCAGTGGCATGTGCCCCATCCCCCCTGCCAGCCCTATGATGGATTGTCATGTTTGGAGTAAGAAAATGAGAGAGAGATAGCGCCAGGAAGAAAAAAAGGTTAAAAAAAGAGGTGGCGAGGGAATGAGGATTAATTAAATCCCCGCTCGTACCGGTGATCAGGCCGGATGGTGGGCCTGATGGTGTCAGATGGTGTCTTCCTCTTTTATTGCAGTCTACTATAGCAGCAGTCCATCCTCTGCCTTGAGCTAACCTACTGCAGCCTCCGCACATGCAAACCCGTTGCTGTTCGGCCAGCCTCATTGATTTTATCGGCCAGTGTTTTGGTATGTGTGCGTCTGTGTGTGTGTGTCTGGGTCATCCAGTCACAGCCAGTTTTGGCCACACCGTGGGCCCGTGAGGGGGAGAGCCATACAGACACTGATACTCCAGAGCACCTGCTGGTAGTCGACATGTTCAGCAGTTCACACCATCGTGATAACTAATGTACAAAACACTTTGTGTTTATGATAAAACTTGCAAAAGCTTTATGAAACTTATGTGTCCCTGTTGTGAAATTCTTTATTTTTGTTGTGATACAATTTTATTTAGTGTAGTTTAATGCAAAAGTGTCATACTTATTCAAACTAGAGGGGGAGATGTTTTCAGGCGAGCTGACAGTTCAGCTTCCTCAAAAAAAAATTTTTTTTAAATGAATAATTAAAATCTGTACTGGGTCAGGATTTGAACCTATGTCCACTTGTACTCTAAACGAATCATATATAATTTTAATAATTTTTTTCTTTAATTTTGTCAGAGCAGGGCTTTTCAAACTTAAAAAATAAGAAGTGTGATAAACACACACACAGCATTTATTTGACCACATTAGTATAATAAAACAGTAATATTGTGAAATATTATTAAATTTAAAATATCTGTTTTGAAATATAATTTGTTCCTGTAATGGCAAGGCTGAATTTTCAGCATCATTTTCAGTGTCACACGAGCCTCCACAGAAATCATTCTAATATGCTAATTTTCTGCTCAAGAAACATTTATTTTAATTATCAATGCTGAAAACAGTTTATCAAAACTTAAACTTAATCACAGTTAATCTTGATTTCTAAATTTGAAATCAAATTAAATAGTAATTTTTGGGTGAATTTGAATGTGTAAAAAATTGCATACATTAATTTTGACAGGCCTAAAAATATATAGTACTTAGTAAAAAACAAAATTGACCCTAGTCATAGGGCACCATGTTAGGACCACCCTCTCAAAATGAATGGGTGCATGATCCCCCTTGTTTAATGGTCAATGTTAGTAGTATATTTTAAACAGAAACAGGCTAAAGCTAATGGCTAATGCTGTGGCTCTCATTAGCTGGATGAAGGCAAAACAAAACTGCAGTGAAAAAGAGAGAAGGCATGCAGTAGAGTGCATAAAAGAATACATGTGAAATTAATTCAGGCATTATCTCTTTTACCTTTTTCACCCTTATTACTCCTCTCTGTCTGTCTCTAACACCCTCTTGTCCCTTCTACCAGCTGGTTCACTTTCTCAAAATCTCTCTCTCGCTCTCACTCTCTCAGTCCCTCTTATTCCTTCTTTTTCGTCCTCCCCTCCCCCTCCTCTCAGCGCTGTTTGGTCCTGTGGAAGATTGCAGCTCTGACACGGCATGATCTAAAAACCCACTGGCGCTTCAGAATGCTTCAGCACTCTTATATAACAGTGTGTGGATGTGTGAAATGCCTGATTCCACTGCCTAGGCTACATACCCATGATCACTCCAGCAAAGAGAAGCCTGCCACTGATAGGGCCTGTGTGAAAGTGTGTGTGTGCTTGTGTGTTTGTAGATGATGTGCTGTTACTATGTCGTATTTTTCTTTCATGATTACCCTCAGCGAGCGTACACCCGTGGGTGCTTGAGAATCAGTGCAGAATTCCCTCATAATAAAATGTGCATGAATCCATACAGTAACTTTGTATGTAAGTATGCAAATGTTGGGCTCTAAAAATACAGGCATGAATATACATGCGCTTTTATGTACAGTGTTAGAACAGATGTGAACACTGACCTGTTTTTATTTCCCCCGGTTTTCCCCAAATCTTCATTTGCACTGTGTGGTTTTTCAAAAAACGTCAGTTCTTTGGTGTATCGCTGAACAGTATGACGCTTTCTATGACATCACTTATGTGTCACTACACTAATGTGGCTCCTCGGTTGAAGCTCTGATTCCTTACATAACGTTTTCACGAGTGGTGGAGATGAGAGCATCCAAACCACAGTGACTACTAAAGCACAAGTCATGATACTAGCTGAAATCTCACTTAAAATTATCCTATTCAGATTTAGTCCAAAAGCTCCTCCAAATGTTTGTAAGGGAGTGAGTTGTTGAGAAGATTTTAGTAAAAGATGCCGTTGTTATGCAAGACCCCAAAGCAATTCCACTAGCCGTGAAAATTATTGGTACTTTCTTTGGTGCCCAATTAGAAATTATAGAAAATCACTTTAATATTTAGTATATTTCAGTGTTCAGGCTAAATTCAGAATACCATACTTGCATGCTACACTCTTCACAAAAAAGATGGTTCTTTAAAGGTTCTTTTACACGTATTCTTTTTTCTGGATTTTCTGGAGCTCAGCTATACAACTAAAGTTACTACACAGACTGTCAACATACTCTCAACAGGTAAATTATTTCTTTCTTAAAATGTCTATAAATTATAACTTTAAAAATAGTAACAATCATTTCCTAACAATCATGTTTTTTTTTTCTCTCTCTTTTTAGTTTAACAGAACATGTAAGTGTGAGCAGCTCTGTTCAGTTAAGGATACTCTTCTTCTCTTCTCCACAAAGTAAGTAACAGAGATATGGAATTTATGATTCATATTGTTTGATTTTTATTTTTTTTAAATTATGGCTTTATGCCTAAACATACACAGTCACAAAAAACATTAAAGCTATACCATGACTTTAAAACACTTTTTCCTTTAACATGGTAAAGGGCTCATTCTGTCCATTTTTGCTAATTTTGGCCTTCATGAACATAATTGTTTTTACATAATCAAATGGAAGAGACACAATGTAACTCTAAATTATGTATTTCAGATGCTGTCACGTATCATAACCTCATCGTCTGCTGAGATAAACTGCCACTCAGAATACACACATAACGAATGACGTAAAGACATCATAGAGGATTGTGAAAATATTTCACTGAAACTTGGTCTTCATTACATCTACATCTTGTTCAATGTCAATTGTTATTTATTAATGTATTCAGCTAACCTCTGTTGTTAGAGCACTGTAATTATTGCTACAATCTGCCATGTCAATAAAAAGTACCTAATTGACACAACATTCTGTTTTGTTTTAATGTAAAACCCAAATAGAGGCAATGAGATATAAGACCAGGCAGATAGGGCTAAAAAAACAATATTCATAAATAATTTATAAAAAAAGAATAGTAATAAAAGTAATATTAATAATATGAAGATACTATTAATGAAAATAAATGTTGTTGAAAAGGTTATTTATAACATCATTAAGGTTTTATATAGCACTTTCCAAGCATGGTTCTTTATGGAACCTTATAAAAAGGGTTATATTTAGCACCAAAAAGGGTTCTGCTATTGCTACAAGCCAAAGAACCCTAATTTGGTACTGTTTAGAACCATTTTTCTTAAGAGTATACTATTACTATTTCTGCAGTTTAGACAGTTGTGTACTACAAATATTGTTGGATCTTATGATTAATTGATTGTGATGTTCCTTATTGTAAGTCACTTTGGATAAAAGCTTCTGCTAAATGTAAGTGTAAATATTGCAGTAAGAGTTGAATGGTAGTATGCTGTTCCAAATTCAGCCTTGGTCTTAATCATGAGAATATGGTAATTCATGTATTTTAAATTACATATCACATTATATTGCCAAAGCTAAAATTGATCAAATTAAACATTTCCCTTTGTGTTTTCAGTCAGCCTTTAGTTAGCAAGCTAACAGCTAAGCCTACATGTTTAGCATAGCGTTAACTGGTAAAGAAAAGCTATCATATAAGATATATAAACAGTGCAAAAGTGACAATACAGACATTTATAATGTTTCAAAAAAATGTCTATATCAAATAAATGCTTTTTTTTTTTCTAAAAGTGTCCTGATTCAAAAAAAAAAATGTATCAGGCTTTCCACAAGAATAACAACTGTTCTCAACATTGATAATGATAATACATATTTCTTGAGCAGCAAATCATCATATTAGAATGATTTATGGATTGTGTGACTCTGAAGACTGGAGTAATGATGCTGAATTCAGCTTTACATCACAGGAATAAATTACATACATATTAAAATAGAAAACAGTTATTTTAAAGTGTAATAATATTTATTACCGGCCCCAAACTTTTGAACAGTATAATCGCTTTGCAGGCTTACAGTTGTAATCAAAACTCCCATTGCAAATCAGGTTTATTGGCAAAATTTACAGACTTTCAGCTGTTTGCAATGAACAAATCAAAGAAAAGTAATTGAAATTGCTCAACACAACATATGTTTCAACTGGTTCTCTTACGAGAGTCCTCTCGTACTGCGTTTTTGTAAAAACGCTACGGGAAAAACTCTTTTTTCACGAAATACTGAAGCAAAAAATGATCCTTTTCCATATATATAAAGCGCGTTGCGGCAGCACACAGCTATGGCGAGACAGCTTGCTCGCTCATTGGCTGTTCTGCGGCAACTGCATAAGCCTATTGAGCGAGGCCTGAAGTGACGTCAGGCCAATGAAGGTGCTTCGCGCCCTCCTTGCCACTTCCCGCCGAAACGGGTGTGGCTAGCCTCTATAAAAGGAGCTGGAAAAGGCTGATTCACTTGATTTTCATCTCTTCAGCGAAGCTCACGCATTGCTGGATCACGAGGAAGCACGCGTCGTCTGAGGCAAGCACTTCAGCGGGACGAGCCACTTGAAGCCGCTGGCCAACGCCGCCTTCTGCTGCCGTACCTGCTGCGCTTTCCGGCGCCAATATCCTTTCTAATTCCTACTGTTCTTGTGTGTGTGTGTGTGTGTGTGTGTTCGCTCTGCGACGCACACCCCTAAAAGAGCTGCGACTTTTTCAAGATGCCTTCTCATGCAGCACTCGCGCTCGCTGACGGCGAAACGCCTTCACTCCGAGCCAATTGCCTATGGTGACTCTGAGGACTCGCCTGGCAGGCTGCCCTTCCTGGAAGCGGATGGCGGGATTAGTTTTTCTTTACGTTACAAGAAAAGCTACCCTGCCTCTGCACGCGTCATTCACCGGCGAAGGAGAAAAGAGTGTTCTTAGTCCCGCCGTTGGTCGGTCTGACCTCTTTTCTCTCACATTTCTCAGTTCCCTGTTCGGCGACTGGAAATATTATTGCAGCAAGTGAGTCTGTTATACACGCTTGCCTGCCAGCAAACGCCGAAGAATACATGTTGACGCCACTTTCTAAAGCCTGTATCCCCCTGTGGCTCAGTGGTGGAATTATAGGTTTTCCGCATGGGAGACCGGAGTTTGAATCCCGGTCTAGCGGCATATATATTTATGCCGCCAATGCTTCCCTCTGTCAGTCCCCTGAAGGCGACTGCAGAGATGCATTTTGCAGCCAGCAAGCGCGTAGTACCCGCTTGCCTGCAACCGAACACCGTTTCTACGGTTCCCGTGCGTCACTGGCGAAAGGAGAATGGAGTGTTTTCAGCCCCGCTGAAACTGGGCGATATCTCTTCTCACATTCTGGCATTTTTCAGGCGTCTGAAAATGTTAGTATTGCATGTTGTGCTTACTCGCATGCCTGCAAGCAAACGCCAGTGTGGATAATACTCGCGCTGACTTTATGTCTATGTATCTTCACTGTGGTCCAGTGGTAGATTCTTAGGCTCTCGGGTCGATCACGCACACAACATAGTGAACGTGCCCACTGCCTAGTGCCCACAAACACTATGTTCTGCATGCCTTATGGTTTCTGTAAAGACGAAACATGTGTGCATTCTTTCTGCTCAGGCAGACAGTGCACTCATTGCAGTAACTGTGCCCGCTCTCCCGCGCCCACACTTACTCACGGCCATTATATGTCCTACGGGACTCGCCCAGCCCTCCTTTGCACGGTTAAACACCGCAGCGGGGTCGAGCGCAGGCATTCTGTCCGCTGTGATCAGCGCGCTTCCCCCGCAGCAGAACGCGCTTCATAAAAGAATTTAAATAAATAAAAATCCCGGCCACGGCCGATGGTGCTTCAGGTGTAGAGCAGATGCCCACTGCCCAGTGCCCATCCCTACACACAAGCACAGCCCTACACTCAGGGCTCGCGCACATAAAATCGACTCAGGTCGATTGCGCTTCCAACATAGTAAAAGTGCCCACTTCCCAGTGCCCACGAACACTATGTCTCACAGATCACAGGTTCTCTGTAAAACGAGACCTGTGCGCGCTCGCTCTGCTCAGGCAGGCAGCGCGTCCAAAGCAGTAAATGTGCCCGTTTCCCGCCCACATTTACTCGCAGACAGCATGAGTCCCACGAGACTTTCTCAGCCCTCCCTCACTCAGTTAAGCACTGTAGTAGAGTCGAGGACGAGCGTTCTGCCCGCTGTAATAAGCGCGCTCCCCGCCTCGAATGTCACAGGCGTAACGCCTATGTTACTGCGCCCCGAAGCACCTCTGTCGCACAGCGAACAGAGCGCACTTCGCATCCAACCCTTAGCCAGCCATGCAGAGGCATGGGCAGCGCTTCCAGGGGTTTCGGATTGGGTGCTAAGCATTATAAAGAGAGGCTTCTCGCTACAGTTTTGTCGACGCCCTCCTCGCTCCACAGCGCGCGTCGAAACTACGGTGACTTTAGAAGTAGCACACCTACTTCGCGCCGAAATATCAAAACTGATGAGCAAAGGGGCGATAGAGCATGTATCCCAAGCTCAAAGCGAAGGGGGGCTATACAGCAGATACTTTCTGGTCCCCAAAAAGGACGGTGGTATCAGACCCATACTGGATCTAAGACGGCTGAACAGAGCATTAGCGAAACGCAGTTTCAGAATGCTCACAACCAGGAAAATCCTCGCGCATATTCGCCGAGGAGACTGGTTTATGTCGATAGATCTGAAGGACGCGTATTTTCAAATACAGATAGCGTCACATCACAGGCGATACTTGAGATTCGCCTTCGAGGGTCAGACATACCAGTATACAGTCCTGCCGTTCAGCTTGTCCCTGGCACCTCGTACATTTACGAAGTGCATGGACGCAGCGCTTGCTCCTCTCAGACTCAGAGGCATGCGAGTGCTGAACTATTTGGACGACTGGCTGATCCTAGCTCAATCACGATCACAGCTCGTGGAGCACAGAACCATTTTACTCGATCACCTCGAGAATCTTTGTATCACGGTCAATTGGACAAAGAGTTCGCTGAACCCCAGTCAAGCGATTTCGTTTCTGGGTACCATTCTGGACTCACAGTCTATGACAGCGCGGCTGTTGCCACAGCGCGTGCTACACATTCAGCGCGCAGCGAGATCCTTCCGCTGCGGCGCGACTACCCCGCTCAGGAAGTTTCAAAGGATGCTGGGTCTCATGGCCTCGGCATCGCCAGTTCTTCAGCTGGGCTTGCTCCGCATGCGCCCTCTGCAGTTCTGGTTGAGAGCGCGAGTACTGCGCGGAGCGTGGGTGTCCGGCCGGTTATGTCTCAAGGTCAATCAGAGCTGTGTGACAGCCCTGATACCTTGGATGGCGGACGACTGGTACCGATCAGGTGTAAGCCTGGGGACTTCCTCGAGAGGGAGGATGGTGTCGACAGACTCATCCACCTCGGGATGGGGAGCGCTGCTCGAGGGCAGACCGTTCTTCGGCCTGTGGTCAGAACGAGAAAAGCTCCAACATATCAACTGCCTGGAAATGCTGGCAGTGCACAACGCGCTGACGCGTTTTTGTCTCCGAATCAAGGACCAGCACGTCGTAGTCCGTTCGGACAACACGGCCGTGGTGTCCTACATAAATCACCAGGGCGGTCTCAGATCCTGCCCCGTGTTCTTTTCCAAGAACGACAGCGCGCTGTCCCGGATGTGGCCGCGCTGCCCGCTATACGCTTTCCCCCCCGTCTCCCTCCTGCCTCAGGTGTTAGAGCGGGTCAGGGAAACGAAATGCTCAATACTGCTTGTAGCACCGTTCTGGAAGAACCAAGCATGGTTTCCAGTCCTGATGCAGTTAGCAGACATCGCTCCATGGCCAGTGCCATTGAGGAGAGATCTCCTCTCGCAGGCCGGGGGCTCGATTTGGCACCCACACCTGGAGTTGTGGTCCCTTCATGTGTGGGCGCTCAACGGATATCCGTTGATCTCGCAGAGGGAGTGCTGAATACCATCACTCAGGCTAGAGCACCGTCGACTAGGCGGCTTTATGCCTCGAAGTGGTCGGTTTTCTCCGGCTGGTGTACAGCTCGGGGCCTATCACCCCTCGATTGTGAGGTGACGGAGGTTCTCTCCTTCCTACAGGAGCTGTTGGATAAGGGCAGATCCCCTTCCACGCTCAAAGTTTATGTGGCGGCTATTGCAGCGTTCTCTGGAACAACGCTAGGTCAGTCACTAGGAAGGAACGATTTAGTCATCCGCTTCCTCAGGGGAGCTAGGAGGCTGAATCCTCCCAGACCTCCTTCAGTCCCTATGTGGGACCTTTCTACGGTTTTGGCGGCCATGAAAGGTGCCCCTTTCGAGCCTATCCAATCTACTAGCCTCAAACATTTGTCTTTTAAAACAGTGTTTTTGATGGCTCTCGCTTCGGTGAAGCGCATAGGCGACCTGCACGCGCTCTCTGTGAGCCCAGCGTGCTTAGAGTTTGGGCCTAATGACTCTAAAGTCATACTCAAACCTAGGCATGGTTATGTGCCAAAATCCCTCAACACTCCGTTTCGGGCTCAGGTTATCTCCCTGTCTGCCCTGCCGGGATCAAGTGAGGAAGGGGACTCAAGTTTTCTTTGCCCCATTAGGGCTTTAAGAGCTTACGTGTCCCGCTCTGCTGTCTTCAGACAGACTGAGCAGCTCTTTGTCTCGTTCAGTGGACGTTCCAAGGGAATGGCTGTTTCGAAACAGAGCCTATCCAGATGGATAGTTGACGCCATAGCGCTGGCTTACACTGCCAAGGGCCTCCAGTGCCCGTTGGGCGTTAGAGCGCACTCCACGAGGGGCGTCGCCTCTTCGTGGGCTTGGTCTAGCGGGATTTCCTTACAGGACATATGTATGGCGGCAGGATGGGCCTCGCCGTCTACATTTATTAGGTTTTACAACCTAGAGGTTCCCGCCTTGCAGGCTAAGCTACTGTCGGTGTAGTCGAATCACCTGTCTAACTAGAACACTGAAATCGCAAGCGCAGCGCGCTACCGACTGTTTTATGGGCAGAATTGTGTAAGACCCACATTTCCCACATTAGTTCAGGTTCCCCACCTTGTCTATGTGATGTCATATTCGCGTCTGTGGACGCGGCCATATAAGGACGGAGGGACCCCCCCTTTTGTCTCTAGACTCTCTCTGTGAGGTCACGTTTTGCGTCTGCGGACGCTACAATATAGGGAATAAGGGTCCCCCTTTTATTCCCAGACTCTCTGTGAGTCTATCTGGTGATTGTGCACTGTATACCTGGGCTAGCTTCCAGTGATCGGTGTTTTATCCCAGCACGCACGGCGCTTTACAAGGGGTTCCCGTAGCGTTTTTACAAAAACGCAGTACGAGAGGACTCTCGTAAGAGAACGTACTCGGTTACTAACGTAACCTCGGTTCTCTCTAGAAGAGGGAACGAGTACTGCGTTCTCTGCCGTGCGTACGGTTCACTCTGGTTCGCTTCGGCGATGAAAATCAAGTGAATCAGCCTTTTCGAGCTCCTTTTATAGAGGCTAGCCACACCCGTTTCGGCGGGAAGTGGCAAGGAGGGCGCGAAGCGCCTTCATTGGCCTGACGTCACTTCAGGCCTCGCTCGATAGGCTTATGCAGTTGCCGCAGAACAGCCAATGAGCGAGCAAGCTGTCTCGCCATAGCTGTGTGCTGCCGCAACGCGCTTTACATATATGGAAAATTAAGGATAATTTTTTGCTTCAGTATTTCGTGAAAAAAGAGTTTTTCCCGTAGCGTTTTTACAAAAACGCAGTACTCGTTCCCTCTTCTAGAGAGAACCGAGGTTACGTTAGTAACCGAGTACGTTTCCTCAAATTCAACTGAAAATGCAACTTTTAATGACTTCCGCAGTCTTAAAATGATTCAACCCCCTGAATAGAATCCCTCACAACAGCACAAATCTGCAAAACAGGTGTTGTAAGTGTGGGTTTGAGGGTTCAGAAAAGCCCTCGAGTGACTGCAAAGGCCTGCAGCAAGATTTGGTGGCAACAGGCACTGCGGTTTCAGCTTACACAGTAAGGCGAGTACTAAACGCATGCGGTTTCCATGCCAGAACTCCAAGACGTACACCACTACTGACCCAAAAGCACAAGAAAATTGCTCAAAATCATATAAATAAGCCATAGAAGTTTTGGGATTCTGCTTTGTATGTCTGGAGGAAGAAGAATGAAGCATCTGCTGAAAAGGACACTCTGTCTACAGTTCAGCATGGTGATGCTCAGTGATGCTCTGGGGCTGCTTTACATCCTCTGGCACTGGAAACCAGCAGCGTGTGGAAGGCAAGATGGATTCATTGAAGTATCAGGAAATCTTAGGAGAAAACGTCATGCCATCAGTGAGGAAGCTGAAGCTTGTCCGTCATTAGACCTTCCAACAGGACAATGATCCCAAGCATATTCCTCATTTCCACCAAGGCGTGGTTGCAGAAGAAGTCCTGGAAGATTCTACACTGACCATCACAATCACCTGACTTGAACCCCTTATAAAATCCAAGGCCATTGCTCATGAGGAATGGGCTAAGATTCCTCAGAAACGCTGCCAGAAGCTGTGGTGTCTGGTTAGACATCTTGGTTTCAGCAGGTCATAACAGCAAAAGTGTTTTCTACTAAGTACTAAAGATGCTTGCCATGAAGGGGTTGAATAATTTTAAGACTTCAGAAGTCATTAAAAGTTGCATTTTCAGTTGAATTTGGGGAAACCACTTGAAACATTTGTTGTGTTGAGCTATTTTGATTATTTTTGTTTGATTTGTTCATTGCAAACAGCTGTTCATTACAAAAGTCTGTAAATTTTGCGAATAAATGTGATTTGCAATGGGGGTTGAATCATTTCAATTACAACTGTATATTAACAAATACTCTGTATTACAACATGCTTTTCAACAAGCAAATATCAATGCTAAAAGAGCACTTGCATGCTGCACTACCTATTCAGCTAGTCAGTTCTTGTGGCAATGCATATAGCGCATATCCCTCAGTGACTGGACTGCTCTTGAAGGATTCAGAACAACTTGGTAGTTAAGGTTAGCTAAAACACCCATTTTATACCCACAATGTTTGTTACCTTGTATTGGTAAAAATAAAGAAAATGTAAATGCATGACTTACTTTTTGAAATCTACACCACTGTATCTGCTCACTTTGTAGATCTCCAGTCACTCAGGACACAGTTGGTGACCAAAGTTACTACAGAACAGATGTCTAAGAGGATAAGACATAGACAGGCAAGGAGAAGAAAAGTAGGAAGAAGAGGAGAGAAAGTGAGAGAGACAGAAAACTGACCTATATAAGAAAGAGGCTGAAATATTTATGGAAGTAAGTGTCCTAATTCACAAGCCACTGGGAGCGTTGCGGCCTATTCGTCCAATTGCAGCTAAGGAAAAGGACAAACACACATGCGTTCATATATACTGTACGTGCACACACACACACTCAGAGCGCGTAAGGTCTGCGGTAGTTCTCTGTCCCGGCTTGCATGTTAACTCGACCACTCCTTGTCCACTAGTCCCAATATTCTCCCCTTTCTCTGGGTGTCGTTCTTTGAGCGGTTTGAACTTGTTATCACAACTGTCTTTATTGCTAAACATATGGGAAGGCACAAGTGATCAAAGCACCAAGACTCATTGGCAAGGCTTTATCTGTGGAGTTAGCATGCAATGTGACTGACTCTGCACCCACCTAGCAGCCCAAACCGCGAGACATGCTTGGACAGATCCGACTCAGACGTTCAGATTGAGACCCGGGCGCTCAGAAAGTGAATGCATCATTATGACATTGTCAATTAACGATCAACCGCAATGGGGTCAATGCTGCCGCATAACTGCGTAACCTGCGCTGTTTAAATGCATGAGCTATAATCACAGGCTTAGTGAAGATTCAATTACAGCAGGTCAGGCACCTGTTTGGGGTGATGCATGAAGCTTTGATACCGAAGAAGGCTCTGTACTGAGATAATTGTATGGTCTTTTATCTGATATCATCATCTAACCAATGGGTGTTCGGTTAAGTAGGTTAAACGGTTCTGACTGGATGGGCAAATGCTCTGAAGGATGAGCCTGATTCCTTGGCTGTGATTCTAAGGCTCTTGGCTGTACATGACATTCTAATATATTATTATTGCTAAATGTTACAGTCTGAGCTGATATAAACAAGAAGTAACATAGTTGAAAATGTTATATGTTGATTTGGATCAGTTAGTGGTCATTCAGCTGGACGAAGCATACGTGAATAGCACAAAACTCAGGTGTCCCATGTGTTTTACTTGACACAGCATTTCAAAAACCTGGTGTTCATGGTGATGCGTCACAACGGCCATGCTTAGTTATTCATTGTCAGTGTTTTTGTTTGTTTATACGGAACAAATGTATTTACATTATGATTTACACATTCTGCATAGTTAAGTTTACTTTATTGTGCATGTGCATAATTTTGACTATGATTGGATTATTCAAAACATTTATTTTCTTTATATATTATATATACATAAAATTGTTGGTAAGGCTCTTTTGCTTCAGCATGCATGTGTATAGAAAAAACGTTTATATCGATATATATTTAATATAATAATAATACTTATAAAAAATAACAAAGAACACAGAGTGAACTGCAGCGGGAGAAGTGCATGATCCAAGTTGTCCAAAACATTAGATTTGCTTTATAATAAGCACTTCAAACTAACCCATAAGCTTGCAGTTTAAAGTGGCTTGTCCTCCTGTCAGATGCTTGTGCTGTTTAATGCATTTGAGACCTTTTTTCCTCAGCGCATAATTTACATTTTACGGTTGTATCATTATCTATAAATGTTAAAGGTCACACAAGTATTTCCATTTTGCATAATGGCTCATTCTGACAGCAAGCGAGTCTCTGTTACACTTCAATAAAGGAGTTGCGGACCACGCAAACAAACGGATTGTAATAGCCTAGTGTTAATTTCAGTAACAAAATCTATGACAAAAAAAAACTTTGTTGATGACCTTTTTTTCCAGGACTAAGGGCAACCTCACACTACAGGACTGTAAGACTACCTGAACTGCTGTGGTGCTCACAGTTCAAGTTTTCTTGTCATCTGTCGTCGTCTTGTCATAGCAACGCACATAGGGGAGAGCGGGGCACAACCTAACATTTTTTGGCTTTCTCAGTTTGTGTATATCTACTTAAGGTTTAGAGTATTTATTTTTTCCCACATTAATTTCCCACATGTCTAGTACAATTATGTTGTTTTGTTTTATAAATACAGTGTATACTTTTTTCTTGATATACCCCGAAAGAATGGAAGTGAAATGTGACAACATGCCCCATAGGTGGGGCACATTGTAACATGACCATATGACAGCTTAAAATGCTATCTGATCTAATCTAAAAATATATATATATCTTAACTGTTAAATAACAGATATAAGATTAAAATGATATCAGATTTGTCTAATTCAAAATATACACCAAAAATAAAGATTAAATAAAATAAAAAATTAACATAAGTAAGAAATTTACTTTTGCTATGGTTAAATAAATGTTCAGTGATATCTTCCAAAGATTTCTGAATTTTGGCACAATTTTTTCTCTATATATAGTGTTGATATGGCAACTTGTTAAAACACTTAGTTTTGTCATGCTAGCATGTGTGGAAGTATTTAAAACAAGGGTGTTACAACTAGCCCAGCGTTAGGTTGTGCCCCGCTCACCCCTACTACACAACACAATGCTGACAAGGTGCACAAACTACCAGAAAATTGGTCAAGAGGCAGTCCTGACCAACAGAGGGGAAAATAAACATGTTCTCAAATAAATTCAAGCGAGAAATTCACGCAAGTGATTATGAGAGCTTTCCATTTACACCATCTGCACTGTGATTGGCTGGATTAGTTCCACCTTGTCGTTGCATTGCACGCACTACAAGATTCACATGGTGATAATATCAAATGATCCGGGGGTTTTGTCGCAGACCTTGGAAATCTGTCTGCGACAGCAAAATCCAGCCAAAAGTCATGTAGCATAAGCTGATGATGAAGAAGATGATGACGAGATGACACCAACGTCATTAAATGATAACTGCTTTACCAAAAACATAACGAACCGTGACTTCAAAAGTCACAATTGCAAACTGTTACACCCTATGTTTTACTTAAAATCCGTGAGCTTAGAATTATAAGGTTCTATCTCCGTTTAGGGTAGTTCTGAGATATTGAGCATCAAAGTTTTTACATCCCAGCTGGCAATGGAGAGATGGAACCTTTTTATTTTATTAATAACTACTAACAAAATATTTTTTTTACAAAAATAACATCACACAGGCATTAATAGACACCTAATGGATCAGATTATGTCAAAAACTCAATTTTGACCAAAAGTGGAGATATAACCTTATAATTCTAAGCTCACGAATCCTTTAATCATCAGTAATTTTGTTGACAACAATAACACTGCTTTAGCACTTGTTCACCCAGTCCAAAAACAGTCCCAATGGGCCAGGACGCGCCCTGTAAATCCAGCACTTAGACTAATTTTTCCTCTCTCTCTCCAGTCTGCCATTGTCCTCTTCCACAACAGTTCCAGAATCTTTAATTACTCTTGGTTGTTGCCATGTTGTTTCCAGTCAATTCAGGCCCTTGTTTTGATGACAGTAACTGATAGTCCTGCTTGTGAGTTTAGGATTGATGCGTGTGGCTTGTTTGACACTCACTTCCTGGGTCTGCTTGCGCAGACGAAAAAAGAGTGGAAATCAATGCTCTGTGTTTACGAGGGAGCCAGTGTACTGTAATCGGGCCTAGTTGAGCTGTACTGTACGAGCTAGAGTCTGCCGCTGCTGAGAGTCTAAACAGAGTGAGGAAACATTCACACTCTCCCGCAGAGACAACAGACCATCCTTACACGGCTGAACAGCATGAGAAAACCAAAGATAGGTGGAACAAAGTAAAAACTAGGATATTACTTGAAATACATCTCTATTGCAGTCATTTAGCGTGAGAGACATTTCACTGCCAGCAACAGCTGGGAAGTAATAACCAGGCCCAGACAGAATCTATTTTTATTTATGTATTTATGTATTGATTGCATTTTTGTTGTTGGTGGGAAATCTGCTAAATTTTGTGAAAAGAATTGACAGTAAACATGGTAAAATGTGTTTCGTGACAGTTATATTACTGCATTGTTATTGGTAGCTAAAATGACCCACATTATTTAATATTTTAATCGAGTTTTAATATTTGATTACATTTTAATTAAAAAAACTAAGAACAAGAATAACTATTTATTTAAACAGCGGTTAGAGTACTGCATTCCTATTTGTAGCTGAAAGCTAAAATAATCCACAATATTTAATATTTTAATTATTAGTACAATTTTAATATTTGATTACCTTTTTTAATTAAAAATAAAAAAGAATGACTATTTTTTAAACAGCTAGTGGTTAGAGTACTACATTCCTATTGGTGTCTGAAAGTTAAAAGTTATTTTTATTTGAATAATAATACAATTTTAACACTTTTCCAAATATTTTGTAATTATTAGCAAAGAATATATTTAAGTCTGTGAATCATGGGAAACCTGCAGAGTTTTGCGGGCCTGGAAATAACCTTCCCCAAACTTTTTTGTTCCCCAAAGATTGTATGTAGTTTAAGGATCCCCCCACCCCAGCAGTTGTTTCAGCAGTAACAGCACATGGGCAAAAATAGCATATCTGGTACTATTTGAAATGCCTCACAGATTGAACAAGGAAGAACAAGATGGTGAGAACATGAATACTGTCACAGAAACACTAAGGAGGCACTCACGTAAGAAGTACTCTGAGGCATCTGCTTCATAATCTGTGTCTTCTGGAAAGTGATCTATCTGCTTACACAATCCTTTGAAGTTTCCTGTAACAGAGAAACATAGTTGCAGAGTTAGGTTTGTGAATTCAAACACCACATTTCCACGTTTTGTATGACTTTATGCGTATTCAGAGGGCACCGAGGGACATGTAGCGCACATGCACTCGGGTTGGGCTCGGCTACTCAAGCAAGCCCGAGGATGCGGTTCGGAGCAGAGGCCTGTCGCGAGGCCACTCCAGCAGCAGGCGGTGGCTTGTAAACAAGAGCAGCACAGCTGGTGAAGACCTGGAGCTGCTCCAACCACTGTGCTATGGGAAGCTCATCTCCTAATGTTCATTTATTAAGTGTGCTAGAAGAACCTGACATGCTAACGCCCAGGTTCAGACACTTTTTGGCCTGCCCAGTGAGGAACCTGCCACCCTCCGCCACCGCTTTGGCCCGTAGTGCATTACAGGTCAGTCAAGGTGAACTGGAGATGTGGGCCTGCAAACAGCAGCGATTACCGCAGCCTTTGATGTGTGTGTGGACATAAACAACGGGCACGGCACCAGGAGCACAGTGCCAAGCTTATGAAGTTGTTCATCCAACCCCCCCGTTACCTCCCCACTCTCCCTCCTTCATCTCCCACTCTCTCTTTTCCGTCCTCCCATGTGTTTCTCTAATGATTTAATCAGTTTTTTCTTCTTCTTCATGGTGCCAGGTGTTGCTGGGGATATTTTGGCTGGGAGGCAGAACATTAGTGGCATGCTTGGTGAGATGAGATGAGAGTAGAGGCCTATCAAAGAAGCTTTCATGTAGACAGATTTACACTAGTCTCTCTACTCCATACAGTCTGTTCCACTAGGCTTTCAGGTCGAGAAGAAAGATAACAGGCGAGCAGTACCTTCTGCTTTTACAGGGTTAGTCGATTAGGTTTTTTTTTTTTTGTCTTGTCTGTCAGTATTGGTTTTCGCTTCAGTTTCAAGATGAGCAGAATAAGCATTTTATAAGAATACTTTGAGGTGAAGTCTGTAATTTCTGTGCCACTTGTGTCACCAAACGGAATTGCAATCAAAATGACTGTTAAACCATTATATAATACCTGGACAAAAAGCTGTCTGTTAGCATTCGCAGTCATCTCACTGGCTGCATGGCTGGAGCTGAAAATGCATGATTTCAAATCTGCAAAACAATTGTGTCTTGAAGCGAGTGGATTTACAATTAGAGTTGTAAAATGTCATGTGACTAATCACTTGAGAACTGAAAAAGAACTATTCTACTTGGCTGGTGGCACCACAAGAACATGCACCCAAACCTGAGCGACTGTGCTTGTGAAAGGTAACAGAGAGGGGGAAAATGTCTTGCTATTTGACAGTCCTTCAAAAAGAATCGCCCACTGGTAAAAAAAATCTACTATAATATATTGAAATAATTGTGATTCACAAAAAATATTATTTTGTCAGAATACATAGCAACTTTTGAATAGTGCTCAATTACAGAAAGATAAATTAAGCCAGTGGTCCCAACCATTTTGACTCAAAATAGACACTCTACAGCCCTTCAATGTCCAAAACAATCTTATAAGGCCATATACAGTAAGGTAAGACATGTCCTCCAGTTTTCCTACTATAATTATGATAAAGAAGCTGGGAAATAATCAGAAATTATAGTTATTAGTTTTCATTTTAATTAACTTAATTTAATGATGCAGTTTTAAGTTAGGTTCTTTAATATATTAATATTAATATCAATATTAATTGTATTAATAATAATGTGTTCATTTGAATAATGAGAAATTGAATAATGGCCCTTGGAAGTTTGCTGAAGCCCTCCTGCGTCACGGCATTTTATTATACTAAAGGATTAAAATCAATTTCACCCATAAAGTGATAGTTCACCCAAAAAAGAAAATTCTGTCATTCTGTTACTCACTAAAAGATTTTCTGTTTTTGTCCGTACATTGGACCCCACATTCATTGCCTAATAAAAATACAGAGTCAAAAATATATTTTGTGTGTTTCACAGAAGAAAGTCATACAGGCTTGGAACAACATGATGGTGAGTCAATGATGACATAATTATACTTTTTTGGATAAACTATCTCTTCAAGTTTTGTCTCAATGTAAAAAGGCTGAAAATGTTTGCTAATAGATTTTATAGCAGTAGCAGCATCTTTTACTCTGTTGGATTTGTCAGTTATTGGATTTTATGCTGCTCAAAGCCATTTGAGGTTGACTTTAATGCAATAAATGAATAATAAGCAAGCTCATATATAGCTAATGGCGTTATGGTCAGATTGATTCAGGGGTTCTGTGAGAAAACCAACAATGGTTGCACAATGGTTGTGTTCGACACCTCTTAATCAACCGAGCATCAGATATGCAAGTGCTGAGTTTGTATGTTTGTGTGTTTGTGATGTTCATTGCTCTGCTTCACCTTCCTGTGCTTTGGCTCACAATCAAACATTGCACATTGATTTCTATCAGTGAGCTCTGCGGCAATTAGCTGGAGCAGGGGTGGGAGAGAGAGAGAGAGAGATAGAGAGAGAGAGAGAGAGAGAGAGAGAGAGAGAGAGAGAGAGAGAGAGAGAGAGAGAGAAGATGAAAGGGAAGAGCAGGACAGAGTAGAAGGAAAAACCGAACAAAGATTACAAACATAGAATGAAAGGGAAAAGGTGGTTTCCTTGAGGTAAAACAGAGAATAAGATACTGTAAACAGTACAAATGTCCTATTCATGTATGAAATGTTATGCACTTTAGGTTCTTTATGTGTCAAAATACATATATGATATTGTTCAAGTACATTGTCTTTCACATACACAAATGATGATGTATAATGACAAACGGCTAAATTCATGAAATTGTTTTGCCATTTTTGCATGTGGAATTGCATGCCACTTAAAGTGCAATTGCTGCATGCGCTGAAAATTTGTGTTCAGAGTAAATTAGACTCATTAAAAACGGTGCCTTTACAAAAATAAATCAATAAATACAGTATTATAAAAATATGGACCAGATTTACTAACAGCTTGTACCAGCACAAACACTCATATAGTGTTAAAAAACTACTGTTAGTATTTACTAAAGACACACACAGTGAAAAATTAGCGCTGAAAAGGCATGAACAGGGTTATTTTTTAGGCTGAACTTTTTGCATATGCATTTGTAAGAGTTTCCCTTTCAGACACAAAATTTACGGGAGGAGAGTGTTTGAATAAATAATGCAACGCTATTTACTGGTATTTGCACCATTATTTAACATTATTTAAGCATGTCTTAACCCATTTTGCGCTTGACATGAATGTGATCGTTGTTGCTGAGGAGGCGCTGCAGAGAACAGAGAACACGTGTTAGAATAGAGAGAATTTTCTGCTCTAGTGTTAATTTACTTGGTTCATTTTACACTATTTTTAGTTTGCTGCGCCTGAGTTGTTAGTAGATTACCCGCACCTGATTATCATTGTCTCTGCTTGTTTGTGACTGCTAAATTTGCTCTTGGTAGATTGTGTTGGTCATAAAGGAAATGAGATGATGGGTCTGTGTTCTTTAATCTGCACATTGTCAGTAGATCGACTGCAGAACTTTCCACTCCCATCTGCGCATTTATGAGACTGCAGTCTCGCGCTAATTTGCTGTTTAGTATATCTGGCCCTGTGTTTCCTTTTTGGCTGGTGCAATTCATGTTGTATGTGGGAAACGGTTGTAAACATATTTTACCGATAGTTATTAATCAAATAATAATAATCAAAAGATGGACAAGAGTCCCCTAACTCTTAACTCCCTTAACTCCTCTAGTGAGAAACGGAGAACAGCCATGCTTGGGTGTATATCTCAGAGACTTCATGAGGACTTCATAAAATGACATTACTGTCATGAATTAAACGTCTATCACTAGCAAAGTTGAGTCTGAAGGTCTGAGTTGACCGTCCAGTTTCAAGGGCTGAGGAAGACTATGATCTGGATCGCTGATGTAGGGACAGTCTTATTTAATCACTGTAATGGCGGAGAGGGGTCGTTGTACCCATCCTATCTTGTGACGTGTAGATGAGCTATGCATTGCCCTCCTGCTTCAGTTCCTCATAAAGCATGCAATTATCATTATGCTTAAAGGAAGGGGGTCAGGGATAAAGAGAAGAGAGAGAGAAGGAGAGAGAGAGACAGAGAGAGAGAGAGAGAGAGAGAGAGAGAGAGAGAGAGAGAGAGAGGGATTGGTAGGGCAATTTATGAGTGCTTGTGCGGCAGAAACCCCCAGTCAGCCCACGCACTAGGCTTTCCCATTCGCCATCAGTCGATGAACCTCCATCTCTTGTGTTCTCCATTTCCTAGCCTTTTCTCTCTGTTCATGTCAGTGGATATTCGGTTTCCATAGACACTGCCTGAGAACTGAGGCTGCCTGGGTACAATCACATGTATGTGGGCGTTTTTTTCAACTACATGCAACAAAATAAATAAATGTTATTCAAATAAAATAACAGGTTCCTTATGAAGGTAACATTAAAACTGTCTTGAACTTACACATGCATTTTTTTGTTGTTGCTATTTGTCAAATGTCTTATATTATTTATTTTTCTCTTGTCTCAGATCCACAATTTCAGCCTTGCAATATTTATTTTATGGAAATTCATATTGTATCATTTATAAACCAAATAAAAATAAACCACTTCAATATTTATTTTGTGAAAAATATTTGATCCTGCCTGTCTGCCTTGTTTGATTAAAAAATATTTGATCAATATCTATCAGTCAATCCATTCCACCACAACTAACAATTTTGACCCAGTAAAGTTTTTTTTCTTCTTTTGTACTAATGGTTGAGAGGAAATACTGATGAATGTGATGTGATGTGATGTGATGAATGGAGGAATAAATGAACAATAAGGGAAAATGTTGTAATCATTTTTGAATGCAGTATTTTTATTGTCTAGGATTTCCAATTAAGCTAATTTGCCAAATTGTCCAAAAATAAAATTGTATTTTACATAGCTGTGTGTATTTATGAAATGTTACCTGTGAAATTAGCTTTATCTTGGTAAAAGAGTCTGCCAGCTTAATCTAACATTTTTTGAAGAATGCTACATCGAAATGACTTCCGATTACTAACAAGTGAGACTGCAAGTGTTTACACACGGCACCAAAAGTGCATGCCCATAGTTGATAACACACACACACACACACACACACACACACACACACACACACACACACACACACACACACACACACACACACACAAATTATATTAGTTTTGGATGTGGAAAAAAATGAACCCTGTTTTTGAGAGATTAGGTATTTTATTAATGAATTCAGTTGGTGTTGAGATGTGAAGTTAATTCCAGCAAACTCTCCCTACAGCAATGTTTTCTTTCTATGTTCAAGCCATTGGGGCCTTTATGCACCTTCCCCCTAGTCTTCTCTCATCCGTCTCTCTAAGTAAGTGCTGGATTGTAAAGATGTACTGCGTGGGATTTACTGCTGGTTAAAAGTGGGACAATTTCTCTCTGCTGAAACTCCTCACTATTCATCTCTTTACTTTTTCCTCCCCCATTCTCTCAGTTATACTCGTTTAATTCAGAACAATGAGTTCAATTCAGTTCAAAGTGAAGGTCTATAGACTGCTTAAAGATATATTAATTACTAACATGATCATTGTGTGTTGGTGTTAGTTAGGTCCCCAATTTGTTATGCTTCCTAACTATCGGAACTAAGCAAGGCATTTATACTTCTAAATATTTTTTGATATTTATATTACATAAATATATGAGCAATTATAAGTAACAAAAAAATATCAAATATTTAAAAATATTTAAAAATAAATTTGTAATATGAATATTGACCTTTTTTGTATATTTTCAGATATATTAAAAAATATATCTTTTTGGCCATATGGAACTTGTTTAAGATGGTCTAACTAGTCTCCCACCCAGGCCAAACTGGTGTTAATATGGTCTAACTGGTTTCCCAACCTTGCCAAATTAGTATTTAGCATGTTTAGCATGACCAGACCTTACCAGGGTTACATTTTAATTCGATAGTCCACTTTAGCCATTCTACTGACAATAAGTAACTTTGCCACTACATGTCAATATTAAGCAGACAGTCTACTAATACTCTAAATAATAAGTGTTTGTTGACATGTACTGTAGTTACAAAGTTATGTATCAGTAGTGTCTAAAGTGGACTATCGAAATAAAGTGTTAACTGTGTTGGTCCCAATCAGATATGTTTCTCCACTAGCATATCCAAGGAAGACATCTTTGGTCAACCATTATCATCAGAAACGCCATGCTGATTAACCAGCTAAGTTTTGCCACATGTCGGACCAGCACTAACCAGCATAAACCAGGTTTAAGCTGGTCTTTTCAGCAGGATGTCTACTGAAAACATCAACTCAGTAACTATATGTATAGCTCAGTATCTGTCCTCTCCTTTGTCCTCATTGTTTCATTCTCCCTTTTTAGTCCTTTCAGCTTCTTAGAGATGAATGACCATAGAAAAAACATAAAGCTCATTGCCCAACGATGGCAGATTACTGCATGGAAAAAATTTGATTTTTACTTTAATTGTAATCTTTATCTTCCCATGCTTTTCCCTTCCGCACAATTTCCATTGAGTGTGAAAGATTACAGAGGGATTATTAAAGATAATTGGGAGCATTCTCCTGCAGTCCTCCTCTCTTCTCATCTCCACCCTTCATGCGGCTCATTAGATATCTGAAGTCGTCTTCCCTATGAAGAAAGTGTCACTATGCAGCCCTTCTCACTCACGGTATGTGTGCGTGTATGCGTTAATGGTTGAAAAACAATGAGTGACCCCTTTCACAGCTCTTTTTCTCTCTTGCTGCTGCTATCATAGACCAAGGATATTGACATTTTTCCTCGCCTGTCACCGACCCCTCGGTGGCCATTGTCCTATCATCGTCTGCTCGACTAAAGACAGGCATGCAGAAGAGCCGCCCACATGCTGCTCCCCTCCAACAGTGATGTCATCCCTTCAGCTCAAGAGAAAATCAATGCCGTTGCCCACACAGTTAAAGACAGAGCTGAAGAGGGTTCGTGTGTGTATGTATTTGATGTATTTGTGTGTGTGAGTGTGTGTAGGGGGTGTCAATCAGCTCAGTTCAACTCAGTGGAGGAGTAGGCCAGATTTTAGTTTTTTTTTTTGTTTTTTTTTTCTGTGAGAGGGAGAGCTTGGATTTTTCATCAGACTCCGCCCCATCTCATCTTTTTTTACTGGCCTGCTGCAGGTGGGTGTAATAGTTTCAAAAAAGTTTACCAGCAGCCTCATGAGCTGTGCATTATTAGTCTGAGTTTCCATGGTTACAGTTGAGGCCTATCAGATGGTTATATCAAGCAGCAATCTAAGCCTTCAATTTGAAAATATATTTCATTTAAATCTTCAAGTGAAAAACTATATTACAAATATCCTTACAAAGTCCAGTCTTCAAATACATTTGGGGTAAATGTTTTACAGTATGTTTTGCACAATATAAATATACAGTATATCATATTTTCTCATAAAGACCTACAAATAAATGTCGCCTTTACCTAAGATGTATTTTAAGACTTGAAATGTATTTTAGTGCCACTTTAAGTACACTTTGTAATATTTATTTTTTTCACTTGAAGGTTTAAATGAAATATATTTTCAAATTGAACAATACACTGTATTTCTGGTGTAAACTAAATGGGCCATCCTAGGCTGGTGTAAGCTGTTCTATATATAAATGACCAACAATATATGAAGAAATATACCTATAAATATAATATAACTAAAACTTATCCAAAATGTTTGGTCACACTTTAGTTTGGGGAACACATATTCACTATAAACTACGACTTTTGCCTCAGTAAACTCCTTCATATTTATTGCTTATTAATAGTTAGTAAGGAAGTTGCTATATGGAGTCTTGGAGCTTGTTTAAGATGGTCTACCTTGTCTCCCAGGCCAAGCTGGTGTTAATCTGGTCCAAATGGTCTCCCAACCTTTCCTAACTGGTATTTAGGTTTAGCAGGCCCTCAACCTGTCTAAAACCATCAAAACAGACCAGACTAACCTAACCATCTTTAAGCAGTTTTTTTGGCAGTGAAGCAACTGAACAATATATGAATGTTACTTTGCTGCGGTTAAAGAGCCCTTAATGTTTGTACTGTATCTTAATAACCAAATACTTTATACCAAAACCACAGTGAGGTGTAGCAAGCACTCCATGGTTACCGTTGCCCTCGGTGATGGGGATGGATGGGTATGGGGTTAATATCTGCCGTTGGTGTGCTAACGATGTGGCCTTAATTAACGACAGTGGCAGCATAAGGCACAACAGACATAATCGATGTATTCATCTTAATAATCACCAGTTATTAATCTCAATAATCCTGCTGGTGAGGTGTGTGCTGGAGTACGTCGCCAGGAGAGCTCTGTTCGTACCGTTCCCAGCAGGTGCTCTGTCTGTGTGTGCATGTGCCTTGGCATAAATAATGATGCTGGATTGGTGAATGGGTGCTGTGTGTTTTGGATCGTTCTAGGTTAGGCGTAACAGCTTCAGAAATTAGATGCTCAGTAAATGTTACAGCCATTTTCCTAGTACAAATCCAGCTAAAACCAGCTTCTGATGAACTAGCTGGTTAAAAATTATCATTTATAATTTATTAGCTTGTTCAACTTGATTTAGCTTGCATGCAGTTTTTCATATGCATCGTACATGTGTGAAACATTACTGTAGTGGTACACCGTACACCTAGTTTAGGTCTTTATGAATACCAGCAAATTTATATAATCGTTAGTGCTGTCAATCGATTAAATTCAGTCAAACTTGTGTACATTGAGACTTGAGACAAAACAATGCCACTGACATATTTTAAGATTTGCCAGTGCAAATTGCTTTAAAACAGCTCAAACATGCATTTTAGTCTGGGACTAGCTTAAGCTTTGTCTGTGAAACCGGGGTAATTGTCTTTAGAAGGCAACATAGTATTTGTTTATTTTGCATATCACTGAGTACATCTCTGATTGGCATACAGTCCACAGCAATAGAATTTGCAAGTGAAATTTTCAGAATTAGAGGCCATTTGCACAGGACACATTCTTGTACTCCTATGTTTTTATAAATTGTTAATCTATGGATACATGAAAATGGCCATCTTTGACAATTGCTTTATGTGGTTTTTCAGTGTCTTGTGCCTTGAGGACAGTGTTTTTTAAGACACATGCTTACAGTTTAAAAGTGTTTTAAAATGTGTCTTTTTACTCCTGTGTTCTGCTTCATTTTTTCCCCTTATGCAACATCCAGGGGTATTTGAATCCAAAATTGTGTGAACGGACATTTCAGCGATTTTCTGAATTTCTCAGATGGTAGGAAAATTGTATAGCAGTTTTGCAAATGGAAACATTATTAATTGTGTTTTTGCATTTATATTTTGTTGATTGACTTTTTTGTTCATATAAATTGACAGATCTAATATTTATATAGTAATTGTAGAAGCTGAACTGGTTTGGTTGGGTTTGTTTTCTTAAAAGGAGACAACTGACCCCTAAATTCCTTCATGGATTTAAAGAGGTCATGACATGAGAAATCATATTTGCCTTGATCTTTTGACTGTAAGAGATCTTTGTACCATTAAAACATCCTGGAAGTTTCATAGCTTAAAGCATCCTCCTAATCATAAAAAAAGCATTTATTTAATTAAGCTCCAGAAATGACTCGTTTTGATATTGCGGGATCTGTGACGTCACAGCAAATATGTATGCATAATATAGAGCAAGACATTAACAAATAGCTATACATCATCGCACCATAGGCCCCGCCCAGTGGTGTTCAGTCACTTAACGGCTGACATTTGTCTACACTGGATGTTCAGTTGCATATTCAGTTTCTGACATACTCCACGCACTTATGTCTGTCAACAAAAGGACAATGAATGCCCTCGTCATTGTCGCCTATCAATGACGTAATATCCACGCTATCCTCGGTTTCTGCTTGTAGAAACCATAGATATAGTATATATACATAGAATCCTCATGGCCGTTTCAATGGGCTGCTATACGTAAGGCGCTAATGAGGATCTGTGTATATATTTCTATGATACAATATCTCGCACACCGCTGTTGTGTCGTTCAGTCATCATGGTTCAGGATTATTGATTGCGAGTACAGCAAACCCCCCCCTAAAAAAGTAAACATAGATCAACTAAGGCACTCACTCACTCCTCACTTTCACTTCGTTTTTCAGGTTCGAAAATGCGAGGTGCACAGTGCTACACCATCACACAGAACGAGCAGTGCGCTGTGTTTTTTATGTTGCTAGGCAACCACTGAAACAGCTGTCCTGTCAGTCAAGTAAACGTCAAATCAGCGTTTTATTAACTTTATTTACTTTCTGTTAACATTGTGGTAGTTACGGTTTGTGAAGTCCTGGTAACCCGCGAGAGCACCACAAGTTTATCCTCCATCATCGCACTCTCCGGGCGTTCAAGCAACTGTAGCTTCCATCACTAAAACGGAAGGCCCGCCTCTCCATTCATTTGATTGGACAGTGGAAAAAAACGCGATGACGTCGGGTGCTTTTTCCGCTCGGAGTTGCTTTTTTTTCAACTGCAAAAACGCGAGGCGCAGCAGGCGCATAAACAGTGCGCAGAACGCTCACTGCCATAGGAAACCAACTGAAAAAAGGCGCCTCTCACTGCAAAAAACACGTCAGGTGTGACCGGGGCCTTAGACAGTGATTTGCAGTGCTAACCCAAGCATGCACACACACACAAACACGCACATACATTCTGTTAGTATTTGTGTTGACTTTTTGAGGATCAGAGATCCCTCGGCATTAGCTTTGATGCTCAGCTAAAAGCGGCCTGCACCCCACAGTCATCATCATGGAGTCCCCCCCCCACACACATACACATATCACCTCTCTCTACAGTGTGATACCCATGCCCCCTTCCCCTGGCAGACCTCCTTTCCTTCCCTTTCTCAAATAACCTCTTTTGTGTCTTTTCCTTCCTTTCCTTTTCAGTTTTGTCACTTATATCAGCTTTCTCTCTCCTACATTTTTAACCCCACCCTCCCCTCTCACGTCTCCACCTGCCCCTCATGTCGGTGACAGTGTGTGAAGTTGATGTTGCTGATGTTCTGTCTCAACCAAAGCTTGTAAATTCCTAAAATGCTATGCCTTTGGTACCGCTGTGCAGCAAATACAAAACGGGCTACTCTGGGACTGCAGTCATGAGTATCTGACCCAGCTGAAATTCACATCAAAGCTATAGAGATGATCCTTCACTCTTTCTCTCCACTGGAGAGCTAATCTGAGACTCCAGACCAGTTACCAAGAACCAGGTCATCAGAACTGACAGGGTGCTCAAGTAAAGAAAAAGAGAAAGTGGAAGCAATGGAGGCAAGAGAAGGAGAGATGGAAAGAATGTTTAGGAGAAGTGTATGCTAGAGACAAAGTGAGAAAAGTAGAGATTGCAGAGAAAGCTTAAATTATTTAGCTGTAGTCACGCCCACCTAAACTGGTGGCATGTGCCCATATATAAAATATTTTAAATGAAAAATAATGTTATATATAATAAATTGCATTATTATATGTGTATAATTTTTTATTATCGTAAATATATATTTTTTATTAAAATATAAGTTAAAATTTATTTTAACAAATATATAGGCCTAATATAATATAATATAATATATATTCATTATTAATAATTAATATTCATTAAAATAATCAAATCAAATATATAAGCTAAGTTAAACCAGCTTTTTCCTTTCGGATTCTCCCGAACATACAGTATAAACGAGGGAAGGGGGAACGGTGAAGAGCTTACATTCAGATGTCACCCTGTCTATTTACCGCACATGGTGTCGCTAGTAGGACAACAGATGTTCTTATCCTAGTTTCCAGGCAAACTTTTTTGGGTCATCCTCAATTCATTTTTCACCTTGAAGAAAAGAGCAGAGAACAGAACAGAACTCCAAATGAATGATAGACAGATTCATTAAACAAAGGACCATAGGACCCACATGTGAATGAGAGCAAATAAAAGGTCAAGATGTGCAAAGATTTTGCAAAGAAACATGACTTAATGGTGCAAGGAAAGAGGGCAGTGGACAAAAAGTATTTTCATGGTTCCTTACCAAACTATAGGAAAGACAATACACAGTAAAACAGAATGAAGGGTGATAGGGATAAAACAAGTGAATGAGCACATGGGGAGAGAGGAAAAGGAGGATAGAAAGGAGAAGAGAGAGGAATGGGGCTTACAACCAATGGGGACTGGAGGGCGTTCTAAAAACAGCTGGTCAAAGATCTGCATGTGCTGTTCTTTTCTCGCCTCTCTCTTTTCTCTCTCATTCTCTCAGTATCTATATCAGGCTGAGGTACACCGTGTTCATGTCCGCCTGAAAGGTGTTTAATCCCACACAGACAATAAAAAAATATATTTTCTTAACCCTTTGATGCACAACATGGGTTTAAAGTGACCCGACTGAGTTTTTATTTTCTATATCTTTGCAAGAAATTAATTTCATCATTCAGTATTCCAGGTATTCCTCTATTAACTTGTTTTATATCATTACAAATCCTTTTTTTTTTTTTTTTTTATATATCTTTTCGAATAAAAATCGTTTTTGTGTCACTACCCTTCTAATGCACAACATGGGTCTAAAATGACCCGTATTCATTCCCTATGTTATTTCAATCATGGCTGAATGTTTCTTTGCTGAATGTTTGAAAGAAATGTATTTTATCATTTATTAATCCAGGTATTCATTAAATATCTTGTTTTTGATTTCCACAAATCATTGTGTTTATTTTTCCTTTCTTACTTTATAAACAAACACAGTTTTTGTATTTCTACATCAATTTTACACACATGGGTCAAAAATGACCCATATAGGAATAGGAACCTTTGTATTTGTAAATTTTTGAAGTAGGAACATATTTACTGCAGAACACTATTCACCTGCCACACATTTCACAACTCAACACGGCTGCTTTTGTATATTTCATGCATGTAAGTCTTATTTTATAAAAAAAAAAAAAAAAAATATATATATATATATATATATATATATATATATATATATATCACAGAAAATATTTTATATTTTGTGAAAGACAACTGGACATAATATTTGAATGTTAGGCTACGGTTACCTTGACCTTGAAATCCATTATTAGTAAGAAAGAGAAAAATGTCCAATACTATTAGCTAGCTTGCTGTTGATATATTCTATTATATCTAATCCTTAGCTAGGTCAACAAAATAAAAGTTGAAATATAACGTTATAACAAGTATATAATATTTTTATATGTTGTCATAAATCAATGCTATTGATCACCCTTTACGTCTGTCAATGGACTCTTCACCAGAACAAGCTAGACATACCGCCTGTCATGATGAAGCCATCCAAACTGAGGGAGAAGCATAGCTCAGAATTTGGATTCAATGGCAACATGACCATGGTAAGCTATGTGTCGAAGAAGGGAAAGGCTGTTGTCCTCCTGAGGACCATGCATGATGAAAAGGTCAGACCGACTGCATAGACCGAAAAAACTGACAAACATCCGGTTTCTTTTAAACTGTTCACTTATGACATAAATGAGAGAATAGTACTTGCCGAGACGGGTATTTTGACATAATTTTGTGTTTATGTGTCCGTTCAAGGGCAAGGAAACACGAAAGAGGAATCAATTCGGTGTTCGAGTGCTGTCTGAAATGCGCCTCTCTCTCTCTCTCTCTCTCTCTCTCTCTCTCTCTCTCTCTCTCTCTCTCTCTCTCTCTCTCTCTCTCTGCGCACGCTTCATGTGCGTGCGGCTGTGCATATACAGATAACGTGCGAGTCCCGATTTTCGCCTCTTCTTCTGCGTTTAAAATTGTGTGAATGTGTAAATTGGCAAGACAAAACACGTCCAAATTATAAACTTTCACTCTATGATGGTTAAATTTAGCAATTAATCCACAAATCACATGCGTGCCAAACCGTTGAGCCTGATCTGTACGGATCACGGATCAACTGTGATCCATTCCACCCCTAATCCTAATGCTAGGAAAGTGGTTATTTATTTTCAACTATGTTGTGAATGTCTAAGTAGAGCGTTATTTGTTTGTAGGTGAATGTCTAAGTAGAGCATTTATTTGTTTGTTCAGTACATTTCACAGTGGATTCTCAGGTTTTGCAAACAGACTTTTACAGTAAGCTATGAACCCAACAGTAATGCCACAACATGTTAGTAACCGTGTTAATTCTAAAGCTTTATCTGTGATCAGTGATTTCTGATATGTAATGATTCATGTACAGTCAGACATTCTTTGTCTCAAAATCGTTATTGCTGTTTATCAGTAAATCAAGCCAGTGACTATACGGTCAACTTCACATTATTTCTCTTAGTAGCATGAAAATAATCTGTTATTTAAATTGACTAAATTATGTACAGAAAGTGATCAAAGAACGCTCTCTTTACAATCACTGGAGCTGTCAATCACACAGCTCAAGTTTATCTGGACTCTTGCCAAAACTCCCATTATAATCAATGTCTACACTAGGGCTGCACGATATGAGGAAAAGCTGCGATGTGCGATAACATTGTTTAATATTGCGATGACGATATGACTTGCGATACATTTTCAAATGTGAATGTTAGCTATACTGTTCCCATGTCTTAGTGCTTTAATAGGTCATTTGCGAACCTAAACATTGAATAGCCTATTCCCACTGAATAAAGAAATCAAATAGATAATTTTTGACATGCTTTTATTGAACAAATTACACATAAATGAGGCATTATAACAATAAGAAATTAACGTTCAATTTCCCCTGCTCCTTTTAAAATATTTTCTTGCAAACTCAACAAAAACATCTCTCTTTGAATAAAACAAATGTGGGGAAAATAACTTTTATACTCAAATAAATAAATAGAAATAAAAATGGCCATTTAAAATAACTGTAATGGCTCATATTTATTCAGCGACCGGCGGGAAAAGGTCATCTGTACGGAATATCGTTGTGTACGGAACATGGTTAGTCTACGTTACCTGTGTTTGTAACGCGTCATCTCTCCTAAATCCAAAATAATTCCATATAGCTGAAGTGCTGTTCTTTTTCACCGCAAGGTCTTCGTCAGCCACCACATTTTCCTCACTCTTCTCTCCTTCCTCCACCATCGTATTTGCTAACGGCACAGTGTCGCAACTAAATTGACACCTCACAAATCAATCTGAGCGTAGCTGCCACTTCCTGGGGCTTCACCTGATTGGCCAAAAAGCATGAATGCGCCAACCATGTCTTCAGGGCTAAACGTGATAGGTCAAACGTTTATTACATGCGCTTGGCGCATGTAATAAACTGCTTTCCCTTATTCATCATGTCAGGCTGTCTGTTGCGATGTGTTCATCGCGCGAGTTCATATCGCGATGACGATGAAACTTCGATGTATCGTTCAGCCCTAGTCTACACTGCACAATGAATCTCTTATTTGCATCATGTTTGCACTGTTAGTTATGATGACTGCATGCGTGAGAGGGCAGAAATCGAGCAATGATGAGATCACTGCATTCATGCGTTAAACAGATGTATGTCATTGGCTAATGCTCTTCGCTGCAACCTTTCATGCATCGGGAGTAGATCTGAATATAATGCTATAATCAGCACTTTTCATGATTAGTTAATCTCGACAGCTGTAATAGTAAAAATGTAGTTAAAGATTTCAAGAGAATTTCACATGTAATACTTATTTCATATGAAAGTTGTCAGCCAATCACAGCAGTGGTCGTTTACACTCAAATCAGAGGGCTAAAATCAAATAAATAAATAAATTATGACGTAATTGATGTAAAAGTCATACTAACATTATAAGCGCACCACAGGAAACACTATAAAGTCATAAAAAATGCAGTTTAATGACCCCTTTAAAACAAGATAAATGGGTCATCTATGGGTCATCTCTCACCACACGTGAGAGTTGTCCATGAATTTTCTTGCCAATGATTTTTTTTTCTATTTTTCCGGGATCATTCGCTAGGTCTTTCCTCAACCCTACCCGTTACATGGCTTGTGACTCACACACGCACACACACACACACCTACGGACAATTTAGCGTCTCCAGTTCACCTATACTGCATGTTTTTGGATTGTGTGAAACCGGAGGACCTGGAGGAACCCCACGCAGACACAGAAACTCCACACACGCAGCTCCACGGCTCAGCCGGGACTCAACCTTCTTGCTGCGAGGTGACAGTGCTACCCACTGAGCCACTGTGTCTCCTGTTTTTAGATTAAACAATACTAATTTTGTTAGATTTATGTAAATGTATGCAAAAATCTTATGCAGCTTTGCTTCTGATGCTGATTAAGAAAATTATTTTTGCAGCTTACTACACAAGTCTTGATTTATCACATATTTTAATTTTGCCTGTGTTAAAGACTGATGTGAATAGTCCTGTAGGCCTTTATTGGCCAGACTTTAAATCTGCACTTAGAAATATTATAAAAGATCACTGAAAATCAAAATGAATAAATTAATTTTACATTTCCTGAAGGAATTACCATGCTTAAAGGGCAGCAAAAGAATAGCTTTCAAGTTTATGTTTGGTTCTGAATTGCAGGATAAGAGCCGCTTTCCAATTGCAGACATTCAACACATCTTTTCAGTTGATTGTGCACAAGAATGAATATTCACGCCATCTTTGCAGTATAAATGTGGCTATAAAATTATAATTGTGTGCAAAGAAGACACAACCAATCACAATTAAAGTGATAGATCACTCACAAATTTTAATTCTGCCATCACTCACTCACCCTCATGTCATTCCAAACTTCAATGACTTACTTTCTTCTGAGAAACACACAACACAAAACAACACTTTTCAAAATATCAGAATAAAGAAATTCATGCAGGTTTGGAAGGACATGAGGCTGAATAAAAGATGAATTTTTCATGAAATATACAAAGTTCTGTCATGAAACTCTAGATGGCACAGGCTGATAGGTCCTTAACTCTGTTTGTAGCGATCACATTGTTAGCGACATAGCGCTGGCATCAGCAGCCAATGAGCTTGCTGCTCAAACATTCAAATACTGGCATTGTTTGCTGTCAGCACACTTTCAGAAATCCTCTGAAATCAACATCTAAGCAAATTGAATGGCCTTTCTTACGCTATATCACTATGCGTTTTTGTGTGGTCTGCTTTGTCAATTCCTTATGAAGTAACCATACACAAAGTTCAAAATCATGTGTCATGTTAACAGTCCTGTTTAATCCTTACAGTGAATTACTAAGCATATTTGCAGCTAGTGAACATGCAAGCAGACAATGTAGTTGCCATAAGGATACAGAGACAAATCATTGCTGGCATATGAACTCTTTTTAAAGTGAAATAGGCTTTCCCTTTCATATTGCATCTCAAACAGAGCGAAATGTTTCAATATTCTACTGAAACGTGTAATATTACCTTTCTGTCATGCAGATGTGAGGTGGTCAAACAGAAAACACACACATGCTTAGCTCTGAAAACTCATGGTTCATAGGGGGTGTGTTCACACTTCCCTTGCACCGCATGTGTACGTGTGTGTGCAGGCTCACTGTGGTGCATGCTTTGTAAAACACACCGAGTGACTGAGGCTGGGCTGCTCTCATTAACACAGCCACTGGCCGGCCAAGAACCCTCACCGACCAGGTGCTAATTTGATTTAGCTCACAGCGGCCATTCCCCTACCACTGAGACACAGCCCGTCAAACCTGCTCCTCTTTTCTAATATCACAAATATACATGCAACATAACATTTGCTTTACACACTTCCAGACATGCAGAAATAACACCTACTATTATGGCCTCCCCATTGAGCTTTTCCTAACAAGAAAGTAGAACCTTTTTTTTAAGTAGTATACCATGGTAATACTATTTTTATTGAAAGTTTTTTTAATATTTTTTCATGTACAATGGTAATCCCATGTTTTTTTACATGTTCCAATGAAGTGTCAAGTCAAATCACCTTTATTTATAGTGCTATAGCGTTTCAAAGCAGCTTTACAGTGATAACAGAAAAATAATGCAACAAAGTTTGTTTTTCGGCTGTACTGCAGATCTAGAAGATAATAGTGTCACAGTCCAGCTTAAGTAAGTTCAGTGATGGTAATTTTTGTTGTAAAAAAGTTTAATTTAGTTCATTTATCTATACAGCTGCTCTGGAGAAAACAGTGATGTAATCATCCAGCTCAGTTCAGTTCTCATACTGTATAATGGTGTCAATGCAGGCAGATCAATAATAATGTTGAATATTAAGTGTCCCCAACCAGTGCAATGAAAATGTTTTTATTTTAATTAGTATTTAAATTTTAATGAAATATTTTATTTAGTTTTTATGTACCATCTCATATTTTTATCATCTCCTAGTTGTTAGGTTAGTTTTAGTTCCCCCCAGATTTATTTTAGCTAGTTAGTTAGTTAGTTAGTATTTTAGGGCTGCCATCTGTATCATCACAAAAAAAAAAAAAAAGTAACATTTTATATTACATGGTCTAATTATTAGACCATGTATCAAAAATAGAATACAACTAAAATTATTTTGTAGCCAATTTATTTTATGTAATACGGTGGCCGAGAGAGCTCAACGCGCTACAAATGAAGAAAACACATGCAAATAGAAAAACACCCGCAAATTAATAAAACATCTTCATCAGTTTCACAACACATGTGTGCTCCAAATACTCACAACACAACCAAATACAGAAACGCACTGCAAAAGTTCACAACACAACGGAAATTTTTCCAGGGGACCCCAATAAAAGTGACGAAACCAGCTGGGACGTGCTTATAGCTCGTGAGCATCCCTATGCCCTACTCCCTTCGAAGGGCAGAGCCCTTGAAGTGGGGACTTTGGAGTGAGCAGGACACTAGCGTGACATTATGCAGCCATTTGGAACGCACTTGGTGAAGGGAGCAACGAAAGACAACGTTTTCACCTTGGATGTTCCCATGACAACACAGCACTGTGTCCATCAGCTGAATAGCTGTTTTTACGACTGTAATTTCTTATTATTGCTGTTAACATAACTGTTAATATACATTTTATACAAAAAAGTTTGTAAAATATGCGTTATATATCTGTGTGTGAGTGTCTCAACTTTAAAACTTACCGTATCATCTTTGGACCCTGCATTACCTAACATTTCTTATGAAACTTATTTAAACATAACATGACAAAATCTGTGTAACTGATGAATAGTAACTTGTAACTTGTTAAAAAGTGTAACTTTTTCTCTATCTTCTATAGTTTTTTTTTTCCAGCTCATTGTTAACTCTTCTTTTCTCATTTGTATTCTGATGACATATATTGTAGACAAAGTTATATGTCATAAACATGTCATCTCTGTATGTTTTGCAAAAAAATAAATAAAACAAGTTAAAAAAATAAAAAAGTAGACTTTGGGTTCGTCACTTGTTGGGGTCCCCTGGAAACATTTCCGTTGTGGTCTGTTCTATTTGCAGCGCGTTTCTGTATTTGGTTGTGTTGTGAGTATTTGGAGCACACATGTGTTGTGAAACTGATGAAGATGTTTTATTAATTTGCAGGTGTTTTTCTATTTGCATGTGTTTTCTTCAGTTGCAGCGCGTTGAGCTCTCTTGGCCACCATAATTTTAGTTAATTTTGAAGTTAATTACCATTCAAAAGAACTTTACATTTACTTTTGAACTCTCTATTCATCAAAGAATAACATAGATAATTTGAGTTTTGTTGGAATTGTGGATTATGTTTTTAAAAAGGTAATGCAGAGATTTGATTCGGAGGCTAAAACACTTTGGCGTGAGCAAGAATATTTTAGAGATGGTTTATAAGAATCTTGTGGAGAGTATTATGTCTTTTAATATGACTATGTGGTATGGAGCTCTGATTGTTAAAGCAAAGCAGAAATTGTCTAGGGTGGTTAATGTAGCTAGCGCAATTGTAGGTAAGACACAAAGACAACCGAATGAGATATATTTATCAAAAGTTAAACACAAAGCATTATTATCGAGGAGTCTTCTCATCCCTTATATTCTAAATTGTTTTAGAATTGTTTTATATTTTTTATGTATATTGTTATGTTGTGTTGGTGTCCTTGTGTGTGGTGTATAGTGAAGCCAAAGACACAATTTCCACTTTTGGACAATAAAAGAACTAAACTAAGTATCCTGAAAAAAGGTACCATGATTTCCACAAAAATATGAAGCAGCACAGCTGTTTTCAACATTGATAATGATAATAATAAGAAATGTTTATTAAAGTAATGAATGTATTGATGTAATGATGCTGAAAATTCAGCTTTGACATCACAGGAATAAATTACATTTTATAATATATTAAAATAAAAAAAACTATATAAATTGAAAACTAATAGAATATTAGTTATATTTCACAATATTGCTGTTTTTTTTTTTTTTTTACTGTATTTTTGATCAAAGATTGAATGTATTTGAGAATGCATCTCAAATCGAATGCAGACTTGGTGAGCATAAGAGTCTTCTTTAAAAAGAAAATGTGATTGGTAGTATAAACTAGATAAAACAGCCGCTCCGAGTAAAGAGGAGTAAAGGGACAGAGAGTGAAGTGAGATGTCATGCGAGTGTGAATGAGAAGGAAGGGAGGGGTGGGGGATCAGGAGCTGTTGATTTAGTTCAGCATCATTATATGATGAAACAGCAAGCATTGGACTCTTTCTCATATGAAGAGGCGCAGCTGGTAAAAATCAGCAACGCCTTTGAATGATGCCACGTTTGTCATTAGGTGTTGCTTGAATGAATTTTATACTATATCACTCTAGAAAGAGTGCTGTTTAGGGATGCACAATATTACGGTACCATATTGGTTATGGGTGATGTTATACTTTTCCTTCTTAATTCATTTTGCATGATCATTTTAACTATATTTTAACATTTAGATAACATTTGCTGTCATCTAACACTCACTTAAATGTAATCTTTAAAAACGTTAATAATTTAAGAACACTGTTAAATGTAGCAAATCTTAAAATAAATTTACATTTTGTTATTATAATGTTGTGATGTTTTTTAAAATGACTGAATGTAGCTTTTAGTGTTTGCTTTTAATTTTATTTAGACAAAAAAATGCTCCACCTTTTGAAAAGTTTGGGGTCAGTTAGAATTTTGTGTTGAAAGAAATTAATTATTTTATTTAGCAAGGATGAATTAAATTGACAGTAAAAACATTTATAATGTTACAAATAATTTCAAATAATGATTTTCTCTTGAACTTTATATTCATCAAAAAATCTTGTATTCTGTATAAAATGTATCATGGTTTCCGCAAAAATATTAAGCAGTCTTAATATTTTTAATATTAAAATATTTTTATATAAAAATATTAAGCTCTCTTCAACATTGATAATGATAAAATAAAAATTCTTGTGCAGCAAATCATCACATCAGAATGATTTTTGAAGGATCATGTGTCACTGAAGATGGGAATGATGGTGAAAAATAATTCAGATTTTCCATCACGGGATCACAGTACATTTTCAGATATATTAAAAAGAAAGATGTTATTTTAAATTGTAATAATTTTTCACAATATTACTGTTTTACTGTATGTTTGATCAAATAAATGCAGCCTTGGAGAGCATAAGATTTTGTGTAGTATAGAATTGTAATATCAGCCATTATCGTAATATTTATTATCAGTTATGTTAATACTTTGACATTAACATGTTAATGCTCATGCAACATTGTAAAACTCACCAAGACGACAAAGTAGTGAGGTCAAAATTTGTGCACATATGCTGAAAATTTATCAAATAAACCAAGGAGGGAAAAAACACAATCATAGACTACATTATGAACCTGGGCCGGGTTTCCCGATAACGATGTATCTTAGCTCTTAAGAGCGCTTTCTACGTGCAAGATTACGAACGCTCGCAGCAATTCCACGAGCGTTTCCCAAAAATGAACTTAACATGAACGCGCGAGAACGCGCTCTACGTGCTACTTAAGAGTCGCTGTCCATTCGTGAAGTTCTGAAACATAACCTTATATGGAATCGTATTCTGAACGTTTAACCTAATAATTGTCATCTGTTATGGATTAGCAATCAAGACAAGTCTATATAAAGCACCTACAGGCGGAGGCACTGACAAAATGGCTGAAAAAAAAAAAAACTTAAAAAAAAAAAGATGTAATTTTTAACAGATTTAAAGGATTTGTTTTATTTATTTTTTGTTCATTCATTTCATTTTGATTAAAATTATTAAATTAAATTATTTAAATTTTTTTGTTTTGTTTTCTGACCTTTTTAATTATTTAATTTATACATTAATTTAACCAACAACAAAAAAGAGTAATAAAGTGTACAATAAAGTACAATCAAAACCTTATATTATAATCACATACATTTGAATAAAGTTAAAGGTGTAATCTGCCGGTTGTCCTGCAGGTGTCCTCATAAATCTGTCTTCTTACGATGAACTTGAGGATGTACGATTACTCCAGAGCACTCGTAGATCTACGAAGATTTTCAAGTGCCACTTAAGCTACGATGCTTTTGGGAAACAGACCGTAATATTAAGATCAGTCGTACGATCGTTTTTACGATCAACTTAGGCTTACGATTCTTTTGGGAAACGCAGCCCAGATTAGTGTTTTACACTCTCAACATCCAAGGGCATTTTCTCCCTCCCATGTGATTTTACATGTAGAGTGCATCACTTCACCCCTTGTGTGCATGTGTGTATAAACATCCCTGATTCTGTGTGCTGCTCCAGGCATAGCTTTCAGTGCCCTATGGTGCGTGTGGGCTGCGGGGCGGGTTCGCTGCTAACCAGGTGCTGGTTTAAGGGGGTGGATCAATAACATCTGCTTTTATGCCTCCTGTGTAATTTTCTCTGTCTCTCAGGTAGAATAGCTCATTTGCAGTCTTTCACTTTAACACCACAGCACTTTTAAAGTGGAGTGTGTAACTTTGTGTCACATGGAATTGCTGATATATTTTGAATGGCATGACTGTGTATAGTGCATGCTTGGGCCCTAATCCACCTCCAGTATAAGGTACGCATTAGTGTAATTAGCAAATGTATTTAACCCATTTAAGCCTAAAACGCCTGCTAAAAAAGGACTTAAACACACACAGATGTGTGATCCGGTTTTAATATGTGTGAGTACATTCACTTCAAACATACAAATTTCACAAAAGTCACTGTAGTTTTTTTTAAGCAATATCCCTCACTGATATTAGCATGGAGTTCAGGCTGATACAATTGTGCCAGTAAGATCCAATCAATTCAAAAGCTCAATTACATCATATCCTATAAATGAACCTGTGCAAGGACGAGGACCACTGCCAGTGAACCGGTGTACAATGTACTTTACACACACACACACACACACACACACACACACACACACACACACACACACACACACACACACACACACACACACACACACACACACACACACACACACACACACACACACACACACACTTTTTTACTACTTACTACTAATTATTATTATACAAAACTGATGACACACACTGAGATGCAATTAGTAGTGTGTATAACTATTATTATCATTATTATTATTATTGGAATTAGACAAGTGAAAATAATGTAAATCTGGGATGCTTTACGTTCACAAAGTACATTATGTGTAAACTGTAAAATGTAGGCTGCAGACAGAAGTGAAAGCATTCCCATACGCAAGCCAAAATTCTTGCAAACTACTCGGAAACTAATCAATTGTCGCCCACAGGCTAACAGAAACTATAAGTCAGATATGACTTTTTACTCTGTTAATGATAGTGGAAGCAGAATGAGTCTGACAGTAAAGAATGTTTCTGTTTCTCATCTCATTCTAACACACGCTCTCCATTAACAGACTTGCCAGAAACAGCAAAGGCCACTGATGGTGCATGTCACTCATCATATAGTCATTTACATTCAGTAAACTATTGAGCCATCTCTTTGTCAAACTCTTTTCTGGATGACTAGTAAAAAACAATTAGTTGTGCAATCCTTACCTGCTATATATATTCTTTCCCCCCATGTATGAAATCTGTGCTGAAAACAATAAGCCTAAAATGGTGTTGGTCTTAGTTGCTGTAAGCTGGTCTTAGGTTTCCCACCCTGCACTCTCAGAAAAAAAAGCGAATATTATACTGTAAAGGCCCGTTCACACCAAGGACGATAACTATAAAGATAACGATAAAGATATAGTTCTAAAAATCGTTCTCAGTATTAAAGAATCCTAGAGTCCACACCACAGCTATAACGATAATGGCACAGAGAAACAATATCGTTGGATGAAGGATAAAAAAATTGACAGCTAATAAGAATCCATGTAACAAGCTCGAGCATTTAAATAAACAGAACGATATCTGAACTGGTGTGGATGCTAATATAGTTATTATCTTTGTAGTTAGCGTTCTTGGTGTGAAGAGGCCTTTAGGGGTACAACAGCTTGTCACTGAGTATCAATAAATAAACATTGTTGTAACTTATTTCCCTCTAAATGTTTCATAATAGTATAGTAAGAGAACATATCACTATAGGTACTAATATACATCTTTTAGGGATAGATGAGGTCCAAAGTTGTCCTTTTAAGGGTACTGTCCCAGTAACAAGCTTCTCTGACAGTGATGTCAAGCTAGTCTCATAACCTGGCCAGCCCAAAAACCCTCTAAAACTTGCAGACCAGACCATACTGGGACCCAGGCAAATCAGGCTGGTTTAAGATGTTTTCTTTTCAGCAGGGATATGAAGGTGTAAAATTTCAAGCCCAAATGCAAAAGTATATTTTTCTCCTTTTCCTAGGTTCCTGCCTTTGTACGTAACTCTGACTGACATGATCTGAACATAACAAGAAAAATTAGCTTGATAGCAAAACACCACAGCAAGCAAAATAACTGTTAGGGTAACAGTATCAGTTCCACCCCCAATATGAAATAATGTTGGTTTAGCCATAAGGAGAGCTTAAATCAAATGTCAGAACATGTACTACTGCCAATTCTTCCTCTGCAACACACACACACACACACACACACACACACACACACACACACACACACACACACACACACACACACACACACACACACACACACACACACACACACACACACACACACACACACACACACACACACACACACACACACACACACACTCACATGCACACCTCTCCAACCCTCCCCCTTTCTACCGGATTGCCTTAGGCAGAATGATTAATTTGTTGCTATTGATTTCTCTTCCTGAGCCAAGAGAGCGACCAAGGGGGGACGTAGTGTCTGTGTGCATATATATGAGAGAGGTAGAGGAACAGAGCGACTTCAGGATGACGGACAAGTAAAAGACAGACTCTGTGTGAGATGTACAGGTAAAAGGAGACAAAAGAGATGTTAAAGGGATAGTCCAAAAATGATAATTCTGTCACCATTTACTCAGCTTTATGTCATTTAACGTTTTGTGTGCGTTTCTTAGGAGTTACTGCAGCAAAATGTTCCAGCTGTTATTTTCATACAACGAAAGTGAATGGTCACCATGAATGTCCCCGGTCCCCATGCATTCCCATGATGATTGGAGAAGTAAGAAGCTCTGTGTTACATCACTGCCTACTGTAGGCGGCTCACTTCTAAGGGGATGTTCACTCAGAACAAGTTTTAGCATTCCACTGCACTACATTTCGATTGTTTTTATATGCGAACATGCGCTAGATGAACATGTATTTGCGCTCATATCTGTTTCAGTTTCTCACTCATGACACATGGTGCTCCAAAAAAACCCGAGGTGCTCAAGTTAAAAGAAATTTGACCTTTAAAAAACATCTCTGTAGATCTTATACTTTTTTCTATCTCACTTTTTAAACGCAAAACACGTTTTAACAGCATTCTAATCATCATAGAACCAGTAACATATTTGGAACACTCTACATAGGCACCAACTATGTGTGCCACAAAAGTGCCACTCTTTGGGGGAGATTCAACTCTTTGCTTTCAATATAGTTTAGCTTAAACATGTTGCTATGCTATAAAATGTGATATTTTTATATGCCTAACACAGTGCACACATGAACATTAGATTAAATTAATCTATTTATTTTCTCTGAACCATTTGTATTAGCTTTCAATATTGAAATAAATGTAAGTACATTATCAACATTTCCCTCATCTTGTCCATCTTTTTGGATTTTTTTATTTTCTTGGAGTGCACGGCAATGCATTCTAGGATTGCATTCTGTACAAAGTGCATTTCCGATGCTGGTCAAAACAAGCTATCTTAGGAGCCTGCATAATTAAGCAGCTTGATTTGGAACAGGGCAATAAAGTCATACAGGTTTGGAACAACATGAGGGTGAGTGAATGATGACAGAATTTTAACTTTTTTACTGAACTCTCCCTTTAAGGAGTGAGTAAAGAGGGAGGGGGGCCTGAAAGAAGGAGACAAAGACAGAGACAAAGAGACTGAAACGTTAGTCATGACAGTAGATAGATGCATGTGGATGGATGTTCAGAATGAATAGGAGGACATAGAGATGAATGCATCCAGGATTCAGTGCACTGCTTCGCTGCAGTTTTTTCCCTCTGATCCCTAATGAAGAAAAAAGCCATGGTTGCAGTCTGGATGCGTCAAACCACCTCCCCTCTTCCTCCCTTTTTCTCCTCCACTCTTAATTTTTTTCCTATTTCCTTTTATCATACATTTCCCTTTTGCACACCTTTTCCCCTTTCTTTGGCAACTGGAAATTCATTGAGTGCATACCTTATATTCTGCAGTGAAAGGAAAGTGAGCAACACTACAAAAATAATTTTCTTAATTAGAAAAGCATCCTTTTAAACTTGTTTTACCCATTGGCAAATACGCCCCTTTTTAAGGCTCTATCAATAAACCTCACAAAATTTGGATAATTTTATACTTAAATCAAATGTATGCTACAGTGGCAAAGTTTTTTTCTTGTTTTAAGATATTTTCTGAAAAGTTTTTAATATCTTGACAGATAATGCTTGTAATAATTTAACATTTTTAATATTAAATATAATAATGGTTTAATATCACATTCAATCTGTAAAATCAATATATTTATTACTTTTAACGTGATAATGCAATATTTTTTTGCATTAGTTAACTTCTAATGTATTTATTAATCTTAATGACATTTACTAATGCACTGTTAAAATCAAAAATTGTATCTGTTTGCTAACATGAAATAACAATAAACAGTTGTATTTTATTAATTAATGTTAACAAGAAGTAATAAATCCTCAAACAAATGTATTGCTCACTTACTAATGGGACCTTATTGTAAAATATTACTTTTAATGTAAATATGTTTAAATTGTAAAATTATCTTAAAGCAACACTATGGAACTTTTCCTGTGCGGTCGCCCCTACAGGTTGGAAGCGGAATTGTCCGCTGTTGTAAATCATTTAGCCGCCGCAGCCTACTGTCGCACACACACGCGCTGTTTATCTATAGCACCGGCTTTGGAATGAACGATGTCCACAGACAAGGTAGAGTATGATGCATGATTTTATGAAAGTATGATGTATTGCGACATCAGAAACGAAGAAAAACGAAATAATGACTATTGTAACGCTTGCCGTAAAGCAAGTCAAATTTGTAGTTTTCTTATGTCTTATTTGACTAGTTTTGCTTTAAATTTAAGTTGACCAAGAAAAACCAAGAACACTGATTATTGAGCCATTGCTGTGTTGTATTGCATGTAAAGACTTGCATAGCAAAAAGCATCTGCCGTATGTTCGTTGCGTTTCAACACTTTGAATTTTCTTTACTACTATCACTATGCATGTTTCTTCCTTCATTACGTTGCGTCTCAATCTCTCCCTCTCTTTCTTCGTGCCTGTCTGCTTTTCTGCAGCCTTAATGGGCTGCTGCCGTTAAAAGGTGTTAATTCATTCTCACACTATCTTCCTCACTCCCTCCCTGCCTCCCTTCTCCTCCTGCTCCTCTTCTCTCTTTTCCTTTTTCTTGCTGTTGCTATGAGCCCGTGACTCGTGACGCTGTCCTCTCATCTTATTACTTCCTGATAGTGACACACAGCAGCTTGACGTAGTGTGTCTGCCATTGGTCCCCTCCAAATACCGAGACACAATGCCTAAGTCACGCAGAGGCACATGCACACAAACTGAGTATTTAGATGGGAATGTGTTGTGCCACCACCGCCGCTGTGACCCTCAGAGCATGTTGTGTGTCTACGTTTGTGTGTGTGGCTGTGTGGCTGTGGGCCTGTGAGAGAATGAGCAAATATCAGAGCAAAATAGAGAAAGATATGAATCCAAGATGGCAGCCTTGCTGCCATTCACTCAAGCCTAAATGCTCTACACTTCACAACACAGCATGGCATTTCTATGGACGTGTTGGCATTTGATTTGTAAAAGTCAGTCAGTCAAAGTGCCTCATTACTTTTAACCCAAAAACCCCTGATGTCACTCAAGCAACAGTTCACTTAGCTTTAGCATCCACGCTAGCTCTGGTCACTCTAAGGCCCAGAGGGAGCGGTGTGTGATCTCAGCGTAATTCATCTGATTAATTGCTTTAATTAGGCTCATGCAGGGCTGAGCAGGGATGCATTGCATGCGCTGCCTCACCAGCTGAGGAAGCACTGACAGTCAGAGGTCAGGGTCACTAGACCCCTGTTACTCCTGCCTCTGACTTTCTGTTCCTCTCCCAGCACAGATTGACGCAAGTCTGAAGAATCTAGAATCTGCGTCACTAGCAGCACCAAATCATTTGTTAAAAATAACGTTTGTTTCCCAACAGGTTTTCCAGACATTGTTTTTTTTTCTTTTATTTTTCTATTTTTAAGATTTCTATTACAAATAAACTGTTTTTGAACTTTCTATTCATCAAAGATTTCTTAAAAAAAGTTTCATGATTTCCACAAAAATATAAAGCAGCACAACTGTTTTCAACATTGATAATAAGAAATGTTTCTTGAGCAGCAAATCATCATTAGAATGATTTTCTGAAGGATCAAGTGACACTGAAGACTGGAGTAATGATGATGAAAATTCAGCTTTGCATCACAGGAATAAATTACATTTTAAAAATATATTTAAATAAAAAAAAAGTTATTTTAAATTGTAAACATATTTTACATTACTGTTTTTTGATCAAATAACGCAGCCCTGGTGAGCATCAGAGACTTCTTTCAAAAACATAAAAAATCTTACTGACCCCAAACTTTTGAATGGTAGTGTATATTTTAATCAATAATATATCTATATAAACATAATGGAAATATATAGTATTACATCATTTGCAATGACCATGGTAGTTCTATGGGCTAATGCTACAGACTCCTTGTGTATTTGTATTATTTCCTCAATTTTGCACAACAATGTTGTGATGTTTGTTTTTTTTGAAATTTTTGAAATGCCTATGGAAAAAAATGAATAGGAAAAATACTTCTCGAACCAATGCCACTTAACAGTGGGCGGTCACTATTGTACTCTATACATCAGAGCCACTGTGTGTATTCTCTTTAGAAAATCAGCTCACAAGTGGCTTACTTGTAGCTGACTCTGCGCATTGAAGGAGAAAGTATTTCAACATGACACAACTCATATTTAAGCTTGTGTTCACTCCTGAGTGTGTGAATGCATTTACACTTGCATACATACAAGCACTGTGAAGATTAGAGACTCTTTGTCCTGAGAGTGTAAAGAGAAGCCATGCTGCTCTTCATTAAAAATGCATATTGTTCCATATTACTCTAAGAAAAATAAACAGGCAGACACACACTTGCCTATTCCAAGCCCAGCAGAGATTCAAGACAGGTAGAGGAAAGTGGGAGTAGAGGGTAGGAATGACACAGCTGACAGGAAGTTCATCATCATCATCCTCCATGACCCAAACTGCATACTTATCTATGGGCACATCTGCACAAAGAGATGATAGCAGCTGTCTCTTTTGACATCCTGTGCAACTTTTTCTTGAGGTTATCTTCAGAAGAGAAGCTTGTCGTCAGCTCTTTTGTGAAGCAGTAATTTTTGTGACCTGGCACATACGGAATCCTTTTTACACATGAATTATTTGATGTTTGCAAAAATTACAACACCAGGTGCACATAATGTCTTGCTATAAACCCAGAATAGCCTCTACTTTCAGAATGACTTCAAATCAGTGTTCTTCAAACCAACGAGATCCTGATTTGTATATTTACGTGAGAGCTTTGATTAAAATATTTATGGTTGACATGAAATTCAAATTAACCCTATTTATTTCCTTAATGGATGTTGCTGGATTTCTTGTATATGATATATCCATTATCAGAATAATTTGACCCAAGAAGCAACACTGTATAAGGTATTACGACTTATTTTCAAAGCATGTATCTTTAATTCAAATGTATCTTGTCTTAAAAAGTATGAGCAATTTATAAACAAGTATGAACAATTTATAAATGAGTGAACAAGTACATTTCCCAAGTAAATTTATTTTGAGTATTTTTTTTTAACACTTTTTTTACGGTGTCAGTTAATTCCTTTAAATGATTGCAAACATTCACTTTTAAGAGCATGTCAGCAACTACATAGAAACATGACAAAAAAAACCCCCACTCAGAACACCTTAGAAACCACGTACACTGTTAAAAAAATCTGTAGAAATTACAGTATTATTGGCAGCTACTTGCCAGTAACTTACTGTAGATTTAAATTGATGTTATTTATTGGCAACAGTTTGTTCAAAGTTAAATGAACATTAAACATTAACAAGTCTTTATCTTTACAGAATAAAACTAAAATAACAGCCTCATGCAAAGCATTCTGGGAACCAAAATCTGAAGGAAAAAAACAGAAAAAGGTTGATGAAGATTTCTGGTTCCCAGAATGCTTTGCATTAGGTTGTTATTTTAGTTTTATTCTGTAAAGATAAAGACTTGTTAATGTTTAATGTTCATTTAACTTTGAGCAAACTGTTGCCAGTAAATAAGTTATTTAAATAAATTTAAATCTACAGTAAGTTACTGGCAAACAGCTGCAAAACTACAGCAAATTTTTTACAGTGTAGAAACATGGTAAAAACCACCCAGAACACATTTGCAACAACATAGCAACATGCTAAAGCCACTCAAACTACCCTAGCAACCAAATAACAATTTGCAATAAAACCCCACCTAAAACCCATTAGCGCACACACACACACACACCTGCCTGGCCTCATGGTGGTGAGTTTCATATGGTCAAACTGCACTTGTATTTTCTTCTGAAAATCTTCAGTCTAAAGATATTGCTTGCTTTTTTTTTAGGCTGAATGTTGAAATTTACTCTGCCCTGCAAGACTCTGGCTTCCCTGAGATAGCCGGTCTTGTTGAATTCTCCCAGATGAAGTTGACAGTGGCAGTCTCCTGACAGCAGTATGTTTAGCCAACAGCACCATTTGCTGTGACTGGAGGCTTTGCCAGCACTGGTGCCTGATGTAAACACAGCCATCTGAGCAGATCTGCTCAACCACAGCACTGCTTGGCCCCTTTGGACCCAGAAACCCGTACAAAGCGGCCCTACATAATTCACAATGGTTTCAAGAATTGCAACTAAAATTGGGTGCAAATTTTCAGCACTGAATTGGGTGTTATTACACTAGAGAAAAAGACAATGTGGGACACACACACACATGCTAAAAATGAGGAGGGAGGAGATACTCGTACCATCAGAATGAGACACAGGGCACCATTTACTTCCCATCAATAGTCTTCAAAGTCCCTAGCAGAGCTGAAATCAATACAGACACAATGTGGACCGTTATACCTGATCTCCCACTTAGAGCAGGAGAGGAAAGTGGAGTAAGATGACTATATATATATATATGAAACCTGATACTATATAGAGCATGTCTTGTAGTTTCGATAATTCAGGCTAAACAAGTGCATAATTAAAATGATAGTCCACCCAAAAAAGAATTCACTCACCCTCATGTTGTTCTGAACCCGTATGACTTGGTTAATCTTCAAAACATAAATTACGATAATTTTAATGAAACCTGAGAGGTTCTGTCTCCATTGAAAGTCCAGTTAATCAAAACTTAAAAGATTTTTTAAAAAGTGTCGTAAAACAAATCCATATGAATCGAGTGGCTTAATCCAAGACACGGGAGTGTGACTCATGCGCAAGAACAAGTCTCATTGGTTTTTGTGCATCATGCTCTCATATTTCTTCACAAGACTTGGAATAAACTGCTCAATTTATGGATTCGTAATACAATGCCTTTATAACCTTTTTGGCTCTTTTAAGTTTTGGTTACCTGGACTTTCAATGGAGGGAGCGAAACCTCTCAGGTCTTATGGCTTTATGATAACATGAGGGTGAGTAAATGATAACAGAATTTTCATTTTTGGGTGAACTATCCCTTTAACATGCTCATGTGGTTTCAGATGCACGAGGGACATAGAAATGCAGCGTGTAGCTCAATGCACATATTTTGAAAGCCAACTAATAAAATGTACTTAATGAGCCCTGCTGCTTTGTACCTAATAAACTAAAATACAAATTGAGGTAATGTTGTCTTTTGGGATTTTTTATTTGTGTGTGGGAAGGAACTCAATTTGTCATCTCATTGATGTTAAAGAACTTACTGTGCAACTTTGTGTGACTTTAGAAAACACTTTCATTTTTGCTTCTCTTCTACATTTCTCCCTGTGCATATGTCAACCTCCGTCTCTTTCCCTCGAGCACATAGCAGCAGAGGGGGGTGGATTTGGCCGTATGCTCCTGCCTGGACAGAGGAGCGTGACTGTCAGCACCTCGCCAGCTAGGTGTTAACCGCAGGTCTGCAGAGGCGGAAACATCTCAGTTCATCCTCTACACATCCAGAGCCTCACCGATGCTCATCGAGAAGATGTCTGCTCAATATGTGAGTACCCATGGCATGAAAATAGATCATGAATAAATGAACATGAGTTTACACACGGTAATGTTTAGGGACATCTTAATGCGTGTTGTCCTATATGAAACATTACACTTGAGGCTTGTAATACATCAGGACTGAAGCAAACACTAAGCAGCATGTGCTAAGATATGATCTTCTCCAAGGTGAGACTCACCCATAGGATAGAAAAAAGATATCATTAATTTCTGAAATGACAGCAATGAGATTAAACGGCAATAAGAGAAAATGGAGAGTAAATGGATTCTCATGCTTCTTAAATTGCTCTCTTGAGTAAAAGACTCCTCACATGTCTCCTCTGATTTAATGTCACACTGTGCCAACTATCTATCCATCCATCCATCCGATTTTGTGTGTATCAGAATTTTTTCTTGTATAGATATACATACAGTAAAATGTTTCTTGAGTATCAAATCAGCCTATTAGAGTGACACTGAAGACTGGAGTAATGATGCTGAAAATTAAGTAAAAAGTGTATATATTCTATATATACTCTCTCTTTCTCTTTCTGTACTATATTTTGTGTGTATACGTACTCTCATTGTATGTAAATCAATGCATCATTCATTTCCTAAGGGTTTTTCCACTCTGAGACAAAGCTGATAGATGAATAACTGAGGTCTCCAATACGTTTCTTGATCTATAAATGAGGAGCATCTGAGCACTACAGGTTTCTTCCAGTTTTTCTCCTGAATATTTCACACTTCCTTTAAACAGTTCTGGACTAATTTCAACACACTTTATAAAAGACAAATTAAAATTCAAACGTGCTCTGCAAGTCAATGGTATGTTGGGTGTAAGATGGGGTATCTGATCACATCCCCTCACTTTAGTGATGCATGGTGTTTGGGTTCCTCTCTGACACAAAGCTAATGCACTGTAATGGATTGCAAATGAACTGTGCCAAGGACACCACCAATTCATCACACCTGAGAGGGCTGCAGACTCCACCGCCGCTATCGGGGGAAAAACAGCAAAACACTTTGACTTAAAATGAATGGAGCAGATATAGAGTTAATCAGCATTTACGGTGGTATTTCCCATCTCTGCCTTAAATCTGCAAAATGTCCGTCAGAGAAAGGGGTAAGGGAATAACTGAATGATCTCCTTTAAACATTATCACAAAATTGGCCTAATGGTCTACAACAGTGGAAATGAGATCAATTCTATATAATTGGTATTGCTCAGTATAATAGTATCACAGAGATTTTGGCACTTGCTGTACATGCAAGAGGACATAGAGCGAATTTCTAAATTACCCCATACTTCTTTTCTGCCATGCAGAACTCCACATGTCAATGCTTCAGTTGGAACCATGAAATGAGCTTTAGTGCAAATCCCTTCTGCATCTGTACCAAACATTTCAAACAAATCTAATCTTTTGTTTTGAATGAACTATGTGCTGTATTATTTACTCATCCTCATGTCATTCCAAATACATTTTTTATTTTTCTCTCAAGACTCTAAAGCTTCAAAAATGACAAAAAGTATCATTGAAATAATCTATACAATTTATATTCCAAGTCTTCTGAAGTGATTATATAAGAATGGTGTGAAGAACAGACAGAAATTTAAGAACAAAATGCCTGATAAAATGTGATATTTTAATATATTTAAATATATTTACTAAGGAAATTAATACACTATAACGTTCAAAAGTTTGGGGTCAGTAAGATTTTTTTTTGTTTGTTTGAAAGAAATTGATAATTGTATCCAGCAATGATGCATTAAATTGACCAATTGTGACAGTAAAGACTTTTACATTGAAAAAAATATATATTTTCAAATAAATGCTGTTCTTTTTAACTTTCTGTTCATCTAAGCACCCTAAAAAACATGTAGCACGTCACTGTAAATCAAGGGTCTAAAAAAAATTAAGGTGATCATTAAAAATATTGTGTATATTTTATTAAGAAAATTGTGGTTCAGTGTTGTATTTAAAATATTGAGAACATTTCACTAATAAAACCAAGAGATACATTTTCCTAATCATTTTAAGGAAACATGCACACTTTTGAGGCTTGAATTGAGGAACTGATTAAGCTGATAAAATTCAGGTAAAAGGCTACCTATTTATTTTAAGAGAAATAGCTCAATTATACACCATTGTTAGCATGCTTTGCACATGGCTGGAAATGGAGAGTAAATATTGAAATTAAGTGTTATTTTATGTGTTTCTGAGTAAAGGGAAACATCTGTTAATGTTTAATGTTCAGTTTAGTTTGACATTTGAAAGAGTTTCTGTTATGTTGAAGTTTTTGTTACCATTGTGCAGAAGAGTAAGGCTTATGGTTAGGTTGTGAATAACTGCATGTGTTAAAACATGTGTTCTGCATGTGTTCTGCATGTGTTCATTAAGTAATAACTTTGCTATAATGATAACGCAGTAACAAATTTTGTTTCTGTGCTGTGCTAACAGCATATAGCCTTTTTAAATATATCAATATAACTCAAAGTCTAATATAAATAGGTCAATTCCATTCACTCAAATTCACACAATTTTATGAGTCAACTTAAAAAAAACAACAACAAAAAAACATATTTAACTAAAAATATTAAATTTATTGTGTTATAGACTAAATAATTTAGGGGATTTTACATTATTTATTAAGGTAGATTCCATGAAAGAAATCAAGCCTGTGTAATATTGTTACCATATTGTTACCAAGTAAGTAGCACACAACATTTTTTACAGTGCAGTTTCCACAAAAATATTAAACAGCACAACGTTACTAACGGTTATAACAAAACATTTTCAATTGTGTTAATATCCCACAATATTACTGTTTTAACTATATTTTTATGGAGTCTTGATGATCACAAGAGATTCTTTCACAAAAAAATAAATAAAATAAAAATTAGACCCTAAACTTTTGGATGTTAGTATATGACGTAAATGTTACTCTACATATATTTTATTGCTTGAGAGGACTTGGAATATAATGCAATAGTCGTATGAACCATTTAATAGTATTCTTTGTCAGCTTAAAAAAACCTTAGTCACCAGTGACTTTAAATGTTAGCAAGAAAGGCATGTGGCTATAAGGTATTTACCTCAAAATGCCTTTATTTTCATGCCATTGTACCATTATATACTTCTGAAGTTTATAATCTCGTTTTAGCTTGCCTCTGCTTATCTGATTCATTCATTCATCAGCTATAATCAGTGATGTTACACTGTAGAGGCCGTTCCCACACACAGATCCTGGGAGTGTCCTCTATTGATCTGTTTCCTGGGTCAAAGTGGAGAGGAATCACACAACGCACCAGGACCAAAAATAAAATTCGATCCATATCTTTCCCTGGTAAAGGCAGCCCGCAAGAAAGATCCGGAAAAAGATGATTGGAGAAATAATGAAGGATACCACTCGGCTCCTCCTACTTGTGACAGGACTGTCAAACAGTTACGTTAATGACCCTTTCTAATTTCACCACACCATATACAGTTTATTACAATGACTGTCCGATCATTTAGCAGTCCCTTATTGTTTGCCAAGTACGTAAAGAATGAGGAAAAGCTCTTAAAAGGGATTTTACTAATGCAGATGTGCATCCCAGTAAACGGTCAACTGAGTAGGGAGGGATACAGAAGTTCCAGAATAGCATGAGTACTCCTACACATGGACCTGCCAACATTCAGGTACAAAGAAACAAATGCAGAACAAGAAAGCAAGCGATGTAGAAGAGAGAAGGTGAGAAATGAGATGTGGAACAGACTGTTCTGTTGCACTCTGATCACTGCTGTCACATTCAACCTGCTTTCAGAGCTGAATCAGAATTAGAATGATTCAAATGGTATTCCACCCGGGCCGTCTCCCAATCCAATATTAATAATGCCCCTGAGACCCTAATTATGTTCCCTCCTGTCTGAGCTGCAGAGGAGAATTTTGTCCTCTGATTCTGGCAGAGGTTGTCTAGCACAAAAAAAAAAAAAAAAAACGTGTCCTGCATTTGAGAAGTTCAAAGTGAGACCTGGCTTGCCAGTACATTAGCTTTAAATAAGATCATTATTCATCAAAACAAATAGCTTCTGTCATTATTTAAATGGACAGTGAACCCCACAACAATTTAATTATGTAATCATTTACTCATCCTCATGTCTTTTGAAACCTATATAACTCATTTACCTCTGTGGAACACAAAAGCAGATATTTATAGCAAACTGTTCAAGCTGTCTTCTAAATTAATAAATGCATATGTAAACCTCTTCCTAAAAAAAAATATTGTATGGCTTCAAAAGACTTGAAACAAATGCTACGTTCACACTGTCAGTTTTTGGGATTGACAAACGCATTTAGGCCGCGTGTCCACTAAAGAAAATGCCTAGCTGTGGGCGCTTGAGAGCATTTTGGCAGCGCAGTGGTTTATTTTTTTTCCATTGCTTGCTATGATATGGAATATCCGCGGAAGTGTTACTAGCATCTCATTTCACAGAGAGTTTGTTTCTGTGTTCTTTCTATATAAAATGTCGATACAATGTAACGTATTTGCTCTGGCTCTTGTTTGAAATTATTTTGTTCCATTATTATGCTTGTTGTTATCATCTGTTGACGTTGTACAAGCAGAATGTGACGGTTGGTCAGTGTGGTATTTGTCCCGCCCCTCCTCCACTGTGATTGGACATCTGGGTAAAAAGTGACCGTGATGAGCACTGGGTTTTATCCAAAGTTGACACACAGCTCATATCTCCATCATTGTAACTTACCGAAAGTGAAACCACACACAAAAGGTAGACACGTGTTTGTGCAATGCAGAGCGGTTCAACTCTCTCATACTGTAGGACGTGACAGACAACTAGTTGTCCAGTCCGGTTCCATTCACACAGTGCAGGTTCCCTTTCTACGTCAGAATAGCAAGGCTATGGGAATTTTTGCATCTTTAAGCATGTGTGAAATCAATCCAATGATGTGGTGGAACATCACGGGACATCAAGCTCTATAAATAGAGCCCGTACCAAACAATGTCAGCTTCTGTGCCTTAAGCAAACATTCTGTGTGAATTGTTCTGTTCTATTTATTGTTAATTTGTCCCATACCATTCATGTAAAGTACAAATACATTATAATGACGAGCAAAAACCAGTTCAAATCGTTTTTATATTACGGATGGGGAAACACGCGATTTGTGCGTTGCTTGTTTGGGAGATGAACATGCATGGTCAGCTCTCGAGGGGGCTGATTGTGCTCATTGTGAGGGTTTACCGTTAAGAATGCTCCGCTCCCAACTGGAGCTCTTTGCGGAGGGTGCCCAGGCACTCGTTCCTTGCAGTTCAGGTCCGGCTTTTTGCGAGGCAGAGCAGCGGCTGAGATCGTAAGAATCGCAAATGGATCTAGTGGAGGGATTGGAGACAGGCTGTGCTTTTACTCTGCTCTCACCCGCTAGGTCCAGCGCCTTCTGTCCGGGATTGAAAGAACATTCTGCGGTTTCTTCCACCCAGAGTAAGGGCCCAGTGCTGCAGCTATCATGCTTATGAGGAGCTGGTGAAGGTTGTCACTTGAGCTGTGGCTAAATTAAGTAACGACTGGCCAGCCGTGAGGCTGTCCTAAAAGTAAACTCGGCAAGCGTTTCCTGCCTGGTAAAGTGTAAACTTCGGTCTTGGTGGGTAAAGCGGGTCAGGCTGGTGTGTGTCTGTACACAATAGCAATCTTGCAGGCATACCAGGCTGACCTGCTAAGAGACCCTGACGAGGGCAAGGAGGTGGGCCCGGATGCAGGCCACAGATTTGCAGGCGGTGGTGTTCCAACATTACCTCCCTCACCAAGCTCAGATCTCAGGAGGATTTCTGTGTGGGAGCAGCTCCAGTCGTCGACCAGCTCCCCATACAAGGTACAACAGAAGCAGAGCATCGGACTGTCAAACAGTTTCAAAGACTGTTAGGTCTGATGGCAGCTGCGTCCAGCGTGATACCTTTTGGTTTGCTGTACATGAGACATTTGCAGTGGTGGCTCAAGACCAAGGGGTTTTCCAGGAGAGGGGCAACCCATTCCGCATTGTCAAGGTTATGCGCAAGTGCCTTTGTACCTTGATGATGTGGAAGAAACCTTGGTTTCTGTCCCAAAGTCTAGTGTTGACAGGCTGGGGAGTGATCCTAGGGGGGTTGTCAATGCAAGGTCTGTGGAGGGGTCATAATTCCCTCCCAGACCTGAGGGGCCATCGTGTGCTTGTCTGGACAGACAACCCATCAATGGTCTTACCAGTATTACATTTATTTGATCAAAAGTAAAAAACTATGAAATAATATTGAAATATTATTACAATTTAAAACTACATTTTATACTCTATTTTATTTTTAAAATGTAATTTATTACAGCAGTTTTCAGTGTCACATGATCCTAGAAATAAAAAATCATAACAATCTAAGGGCCCTATTTTAACGATCTGAAACCCAAGTATCAAACGCGAAAGGCAAGTAAATTTGTGGGTGGATCTCGGGCGCTGTTGCTATTATACTGGTGGGATAAATGACTCTTGCGCCCGACGCAAATCTAAAATGGGTTGGTCTGAAGTAGCTACATTACTCATAGGTGTGGTTTGGGCATAACATGAAATAAACCAATCATAACGTCATCTCACATTCCCTTTAAGAGCAGGCACGCTTGTTCCATGCAAGGGGGTAATCCAGCACCCGGAAAGCGTATCTTCCCCGGGGGCCACCATTGGTTAGCAAGCCATCACCTGCTGTTAGCATTCCATTGACTCCCATTCATTTTGGCGTCACTTTGACAGCGAATAACTTTACATCTGAGGCATTTAAAGACTCTATTTGTCCATTGTTTATTTCTAAAGAAACACGACAATGTATAAAAGGCTCCATTACCTTGTATCTTACGTTATAACCCCGTAGAAGCAGTTTTTGTAAAAATAGGCTAACGATTGCGCCATAACCACGCGACTCTCTGTCGCACAGTAGAGAAATTACCATATAGACAGGAGGAGAAGCTCGCGAGCAATCGGGGGGACGTGGAGGCAAAATGACAAAATAATTCATCAGAATACTTAGCAAAAGTTACTCCTAACTCATGGACAGCTCCTACTCACGCTCTCAATCTCTGCAAGTTTCGGAAGGGAATGATTCAGATTTCTCTTGGCACAACTACTAGAAGACAGACAGGTTGCTCACGTCACATCTACATCGTCAAGTTCAGTTTGAGTCTGCACAGTACGCTCAGCCATCAGGAAGTGAGTGCTTCTAATTGACTTCACTTTTCTCCATTGAAGTCTATGGGGTCGCTGTGTCAATTTCTTTTACTGTCTATGGTTCCATGGCGGATTGCTATTATAACGGCGGATTTGCCAGGCGCACACCAGGAGCGGTTCACATCCGAGGAGACCGACGTTCTCGTCAGGGCCGTAAAAGACAGAAACCCACCCAAATTAGCTTCGGTTAAACAGGCGTATAATAATTTTGGTAAATGTGTTAGATTTATGCCTATTTTTTCACCACAATGATTTCCCACATGTGGAATATTTTTCCTTATGGTTTGCAAAAATGTCAACTACTGCGTCTGTGTGTAGATGAGAGAAGTAAAGTGTATGCGTGTTGTGCACACACTCTACATTATGGCCAAGCATGCGCCCTTAAAATAGCATCTGAACGCGCCACTGAAAACGCGCCACTGACTTTAGACTAGGTTTTTCCTGGTCTGTGGCGGAATTGTTTTCTGGAACTGCAAAATAGCACCAGGGAACGTTTGCACCGGAACACGCCTCCTCTTTTCGCTGAACCGCCCTCGGGAGCGCAAGTTCATTCCCTAATTTACCGACGTGCGTCTGTGGAGGGAAAAGTCCACTGTGCGTCAGGTGCAAAATAGGAATGATACATGTGTCGGTGTACAAAGTCAATTGCGCTGGGTGCAAGATAGGGCCCTCAATGTATTTACGGTTACTTTGATCAATTGAATGCATCCTTGCTGAATAAAAGTATAAAATTCTTACTGACCCCAAAATTTTGTCTGTGTATATACATACATAACTTTTTGTCCTGTTGCTTCGTGAACTTCCAGTGATTTTAACTTTTAAAGGGATAGTTCTCCCCAAAATGAAAATTCTGTTAGCATTTACAGGGCTCTCAAGGGCACTCATTTCGGTCTTTTGTCTCGCACTCCCACCACACATTGTATTTCTCACGTGGAAAAACTATTTATAATATATTTAATATGCCGCAGTACCCAAAATTTCTCTGTCCGCGCCGCTCTCACTGTGGAACCGGCAGGAATCAAGCGCGTCTCCCCTGGAGTTCTTAGTCGAGCCTGCCACTTATCAGCCAATCAAAAAAAGAAAGGGGCTACACAATAGCCAATCAGAAAATAGCACTATTGTATCTGGGTAAGATTTAACGCAAAAACCAATGAAAAAAAAGCATATCCTGGAATTGTTCACTTGATTATGCTACAGTGTTGTCTTCCGAAGTTTCGTTCACAGAGGAAACCACTCTGAGCATCACTTTGAGCACAGAGTAAGTCATAATCTCCTGTTTTAATGTTACAACAAATTCATAACTTGTTTTACACAAAGAGTGACAACTTGACTGCTGTTAGAGAATGTTTCCCAGATAATTAGCATCAGTTTTTCATCAGTGTCTGTAACTTAGCCAACAGTTTTACAGCCTGTTCACTGACAACACCTGCTCAGAACAAGTAGTCTAGGCCTAGTCATATTGTCTTTATCACACGATGACTGACATATTGTCACATTATAAACATCTCTCTCTCCAAATAGGCTTAATAATTTTATTAGCACTAAATAAATGAAAGTGTATTGCATAGTCGATGTTATAGGTCACTTTTAAAATCATGTCATATTTTATAATTATATCCTGGACATGGATGCATTAATCATTGCATTTGTCTTTCAAAGATGTCAGGTAAAAAGCAATTAAGCATCCTCTCATTCACCCTGAGAGGAAAGTCCCCTAAAAAGGCTAGGCTAGAGGATGCTGGCCCAGAGAAGGTGGCGAAAAGGGTAGGCCCATTAGAGGAGGAGACAAAGGAAGAGACAGTGCAGGTGGAAGGCAACAAGTCCAAAAAGGCAACAAACACTTACATTAAACAACACCAGTCATAATCTCTCTCTCTCTCTCTCTCTCTTTCTCTCTCTCTCTCTCTCTCTCTCTCTCTCTCTCTCTCTCTCTCTCTCTCTCTCTCTCTCTCTCTCTCTCTCTCTCTCACTCACACACACACACACACACACACACACAAATGCGGAAATTTAATACTTTGTATTTGAGCAATTACTAATAACAACAACAAAAACACTAATAATAATATTATTAATGAAACACCCCCACCCCCGCGACCCGTCCAAAAAATACCCCCCTCCCCCCCCCGGCAGGGGGGTCAAGGATGTCACTCTCAAGGATGTCACTCTTGCCTGTCTTCAAAACTTGAGAGCCCTGCATTTACTTACCATATGTCATTCCATACCAAATTTTTGGGTGAAATATCCCTTTAATGTCACAATATGCCACCTACATATGCCACCTTAAAACTGTAATGATCACGTGACAAGACAATGAGAAAAGTTTTTGAATGAAGCAACATTATGAAATGGCTCATATACAATGCCTAAACAATCTGTCAGGTTAACATATAAGAGATATTTTAACCTGACATAATGTTTTGGCATTGTATATGCTGGCTTCCACTGTTTTTCCCACTGTTTATCACATCACTGGTGTTTATAGGATAAGTGGATCATGGTTTTAAAGTGTTACAGAGAGAGTGAAAAGCCATGGTGGGCATGCCAAAGAAAACATTGTGTGTTTTTTCCTTTGGTAGTGTAGTAAGTAGTAGTGTAGCTATACTGGCATGATTGTTTTGGGGCAAGTGGCCCATGTGAACGAACTGAAGCATGCAGTAGTGTTGTAATACTGCATAATGCCACTTTAGACCTGGGTCATTAGCTGGGCAGATACATGCCAGGCTGGTAATCCTTATCTGATCAGTTTATGAGAGTAATCCGTCTCTACAGCAGTGCCAGGCATGGCTAAGTCCCGCGGCCTGTCTGTCTATCACACATACATAAGAATATTGCATTTTTAAACAAAATGTGACTAAGAATTTTGACCAAGATGCGATTCACAAATAACAGCACGAAGCGGCCATACTTGATTCAGTCTACCTGGATGAACGCCGAGTATGAGACCTCACACACACTTGCTTACAAAGAGCAGATTTGTGAGCATGAACCAGCGAGAGGTGAGAAAAATGCAAGAGTATTTTGCACCCCCTCCCGCTGAGGTGGCGCGGGTTATCTCTTCAAACACACGCTTTGGCTGCCTGCGAATAGAAAACGTGCACAGGATGTCCATTCATTAGCAGCAGCCCCCTGTAGTCTGGGAAATATTCAAGGCGACTCAAAGCGTTCAGAAGAATGATCTGTCCTATTGGGAAAGTTGCTGTCACAGAGATTCGGATGATAAGTGTTGGGTATGTGAAGAATATAACTGCACCTCCTTTGTCACTGTACTTTGCTGTGCTGTTCCTGGGCTCTCTCTGTGCTATACCCTCACATTCATTGTTAGAGTAATGAAGATTAATAACACAGATTAACTGTTCTGCCGAAGTACACTAGGGTCTGAGTCACTACGGTAATGGCGACCCACCATATAGCAGTTTGTGTTTTATTACGACAATGTTTATATGTGTACATGCATGTACTGCAACTCATAGAGCTGCAATGTTATGCTGATTCATATTTGGTTCCACTCACTATAGAGACACATTCTAATCTGCAGTGGTACTATAATGGCTCTGTGGGTGTCAAGAATAAGACCTTAACAAGCTGTCATCTTTCACTGAGAGGTGCGATAACAGCAAGTGCATTGTGCTTTTCTTTTGTGTTGCAAATTTTGCCCTAATTATCTGGTTTGACAATTTTTGCTTTGAGATTTAGGATTAAAATATTAATACTAAAAAAGTTAAAAATATGCAATGGCCATTAAAAGTATTTGGACATTTAAGCCTAGTTTAAAGTATATGAATTTCATTGTATTAGATAACAAGATGTCAAACCAAGTGGCATCTGCAAATAGATAATGCTAGACTATTTTTTTTCAGAAGTAACTTCACATTTCTTTACCATTTCTGTAATTACTTTTAATAAGCTGTTGTCATTGTAATTTACTGTAATTTATTTATCTCAAGAATAACCACGTGTAATTCACTATGTATCACTATGTACCATAATCCACTTAGTTTAGACTTCATGTTTTTTCTTTAAGTGTGCTTGTTGTATTTGTTTTAATAATTGCCTGTTGGTTTTATATCTAATGATATTTATCATTTTTAAGTGTGGCTTAAGTGTTCAAACACTTTTGGAGCCATAGTAAGTTCATTGGGAACAAAATAAATCTGCTGACGCTAGAAATAAATGCAAATGTACTGAAAGCAACTCTGAAATATATAAAAATAAAATGTAAATGGATACATGACCCCGCTACAAGAATAGCTTTAAGATTTTACAAATGAAAGCACTGCTTAATTAGCTGTTGGCCTCTATAGATTATTTTTTGAAACATTTCTCAGACTGGTGTAAACCTCCATAACTGACAATAGTTACATTTTATGCAGCATTAAAAGAATTTGATACAAGTCAAATACAGATATACACTAAAGTTTAAGAAAGACTAAATCAGTACTTTTAACTATTTTCAGCATGTTTTTGACCACCAAATCAGCATATTAGAATGATTTCTGAAGGATTATGTGACTCTGAAGACTGGAGTAATGATGCTGAAAATTAAGTTTTGCCATCACAGGAATAAATTACATTTTAAATTATATTTTAAAATAGAAAACAGTTATTTTACTTTGTAATAATCATTTACAAAATCACGATTTTTACTGTATTTTTGATCAAATTAATACAGCCTTGGTGGGCATAAGTGTAAGTTTTTAAAAAAATGTTACCGACCCCAAACATTTAAACAGTAATGTACAGTAAGTATACCAACAATACCATACAGATGGTTTCCAAGGGTAGATGTTAAATATCTGAAGCTTTGTTAAAATTGCTGAGGACAGTTCAGTTGAGGGTGTTTCCTCTCTCTCATCAGTTTGGAGCACTCCAGGGACAAATTACACTAACACTCTTGCCCACCTGCATGCTGTAAATCTATTCCTCCCCAGCAAATCATCTTCTGCTCTGACCACTGAGATTTACATCCTAGCCTGCCTACACACAGTCTATGAGATGGTAGTGCAAGATGGGCTCTGAGAGGCAGCACCTGGTTGATGGATCCAACCATGTAGGTTGAGGGATAAGTGTTATTTACTGTTGCAACTAATTGCTTTTTCCATAGTCTGAGCATGATATCTGTGTGAGCCTGAACTGAGAACAGAAGGAAGATGTTTTACATTGAAGCGGCAATATCCTCTTTTACTTAAGACTTATCATAGACCAGCACCTAATTTTGCTAAATGAGCTGACTGTATAATCAGCTATTTAAGTGTTCTACTATTTAAGTTTTTTTTCCCCCAGTGATTTTATCCAACTCATTTTGGTGTTACTGGCTGTTCAAAAACTATAGGATTTATTTTGTGACACAAAAAAGGCAATTTTTTCATTCTCCAGTGTTCAATTCTGGCAGCGTACTATCAGTTGAACCAAAACAAAAAGTATGCCATTGCATTGCTAATACAAAGAATTTGACCTCGGTCTGCAAAATCTGTGTAACTGAGAGCTAAAATGAATCAAAAATTATCATGTGGAATTTTGTTGGGCCAGTGACACACTTAAACACAGGCACTACAAAGAAGGCTGTTAGGAAATATTTTACATGGAAATGTTGATCAGGTTCCTCTTGTTTAATCTCATGAAGCACTTTTTGATCCAAGAGATTCTCCTGCACTCCAAATGTAACATAATGACAGATGTTGTAAGCCTGGAGTATTTCAGGTATTCTGACAGACAAACCTTAAAGGGTTCACCCAAAAATTCTAAAATTCTGTCATTAATAATGAGTGCTTTGTTTGCACAAAAAAACATATTTACCACTTTATTTACCACATTTACAACAACGTCTGCTCTTGCATCAACTCAACACATGGATTGTGGTGCTCTTGTGAAAGCACGTTGGAGATTAATATTTTGTAAATAAATGTGTAAATTATGTTGTTGTTTTTTCTTGTGCAAAGCACTCGTGTTGCTTCATAAAATTGAGGTTAAATCACTGGAGTCACATGCATGTCTTTTATGATGTCTTTACTTACTATCTGGGGCTTGAAAGTGATAGTTGCGTAGGCTGTCAATGAAGGGACAGAAAGTGAACTAACCCTTTAAGGATAAATTGACAGACAGATCTAAAAAGCAGATGTTAAGGACACACTGACAGATGTGGTCAAAGTCACTTGTCTTGTCATGGTCAACATATGGCTATGAGAACTCATGCTGTCATGATGATAATCAAGATCAGCAGCATCTAATCTCCCCTGTCAGTATGCCTCGTAATTGAACTCATTTGACTGTAAATGCCTTTGCTTCATCATGTCTTTGCTAATTCAAAGTGACCAGCCTCTTTGAAATAATGCTACATAGATTTTCCTCCATAGGTCTTCCTGTGCTCTAGAAGCAGTGTGCCTACATATGGCCGTGTGCCTCAGAGACCCAGGCCATCTTCTGTGCCTCCGCTGAGCCCTGGTGAGGATGAGGGAGATTTGTTATGCTCCGTGACCTCACAAGGTGATCTTGCTTGGCCAAAGTCAGCAGTCAGTGCAGCCACTGAAGCATGACAGGAAATCAACAGTCTGTGAATGTTGACCTAAGATACAGAGAGCCTTTCTGAACATGGTTCATGTGAGTAGCAATTTTTTCCCAGGTGTTACCTATAGTGGAAGTCCAGTACATGCATTTATCTGCTGTTATATCCATAACCTTCCAATGCCGGAAAATCCATCTTAAAGGCATAGTTAACCCCAAATTGTTTTTTAAAAAACTTTTTTTTATTATCATTTACTCACCCTCATCACTCTCAAAAATAAATCTAAAAAAGCATCCATTGTAAAGAACCTTTTACAGAATGGAAAGGTTCCATAGATGTCAAAGATTATTTGGAACCATAGATGCCAAAATAATCTTTTTTTTATTTTTTTAAAGTGGTCATTTCAAACCTGCATAACTTTATTTCTTATATGCTGAACACACACACACACACACACACACACACACACACACACACACACACACACACACACACACACACACACCTGGAGTATTTCAGGTATTCTGACAGACACACACACACACACACACACACACACACACACACACACACACACACACACACACACACAAAAGGCCATTAAATGAACAATTAAATAGGATTTAGTGCTGTTTTGGACCTTTATTGTATGAATAAAACATTCTTCAAATTTGTGCTCCACAGAAGAAAGAAAAGTCATTTGGAATGACATGAGGGTGAGCATATGATGGCAGAATTTTACTTTTTTGGTGAACTATCCCCTTTTAGCTTAGAATGTGGTTTCTAGTTGGCCTAAGCTGTCCAATTGCTGGTCCAAGCTGGACATTAGCTGCAGCAAATCTATGTTAGACCAGCAACAAACCAACTAATAGCTGTTCTTATTAGATTAATGTTTTCAAACTTGTTTTTAGAACATGATCGTCCAGCAAAAAACCAGCAAACAAGTTACAACACGCCATAATATAAGAGACAGCATTGTGTGATATCTTTTTACAACAGTTTTGTAAATCAGTGTGCGCTTCTGTCGCTGTCCGTGGTTCTGAAAGCGGAGCTTTTAAACCATCATGAAAGCAGCAGGCCTAAGATGCGTTTCCGTAACAACCGACAGTAACACGTGTGCACGTGCTGAGATGGACCCTCTAATGCAAATGGGGGACCGCTAAACGTCATCGGGTGGATAAAAGAGAGCATGACAGTCGTCTTACCTTCCAAGCAACATGTCCTCCACAGTCCCGAATGGGTCATCACCTCTTCGTTCTTCTTGCTGGTCTCGTTCTCGTTGTTGGTCTTGATCTTACACACGCCGCGCGAGTACAGCCAGTAGTCCGTGCCCACCGCGATGGTCATGAGACTGAAGGCAGCGAATGCGCCCACCGTGGTCAATAACATCTGAACTCCGCGGTCAAACACACCCATGTTTCCGCATTCCATGAAAGGGGGACCCCCTTTCCTCTTGATGTATAGGAAATAAATATTTGAAAATTTACGGGACCAAACCAAATTTAAAAAATGGGATATATTTGAGCGAAAGGAGGGGGAAGGGGGAGGATGCGGTAGGAACCTTATGGTTGCGTTTGGGTGAGAACCGATTAAGGAAGAAATAGGTGAGCCTTTCTGGCTGTTTTTTGTTTTGTTTTGTTTGTTTTTGGAGAGGAACGCTACGCTTTCCTCGCTGTTCCAACAAAGAGCAATTTTAGCCTCCTAAATCGTTTGTCCTTGTCTTTGTTTCTAAACGAGGTAAGATATGCAGCAGCTAGTGCTACAGCTTAAACTTACACATTCACGCTGCAAAGCCACTAATCAAAGATAATAATTAATTGCCGAGGCCTGTAATAATGGCCTGAGCATGTCATTCAAACGCCACTGCAATTAAGCCAATGTTAAACAATAGCTACTCGGTTTTAATCATGACAATTTTAGGCGCGTAAATTTGATGTGTTAGGAATTGAGGATAAACACTGGTTTAGGAAGAATGTGGAATTCAGACTGGCGTTGATGGAGTAATGGTAGGTTTTGCTTCGGATCGGAATATATCTAAACAATTCACTGTGTTACAACAACTGTTGACCTACGTAGCTGCTTAACCAACACGCTGTCTTCTCTTAATATGGCTAAGCAAATACTAGTCTATTCTAATCAAGAGGGAAAGACGCAGAGAGAGAGAGAGAGAGAGAGAGAGAGAGAGAGAGAGAGAGAGAGAGAGAGAGAGAGAGAGAGAGAGAACCCCCCCAGAAAGAACAGGATAAGCTCAACTGAAGTGCAGGAGCAGAAAAAATATAGGATAGATGGATGGATGGCCAGGATAGTCCAGTTCAAAACCAACGAAAAGAATGTCCAGGCGAATCTAAATCTGCTGCCGCCGCTCTCGCATCAATTTGACAAATCAAGTCAACGATGAAATGAGGAAATTCACCGAGAACAAAACATAAATGACCAAATTAGACTTATAAAATAAAGCACTACTATATATCCTTTTTCCTAAAATTCCGATCCCCAGTTTCCATATGTATCTCCTAGCTCTTTGAAGGTTTCTTCCGAAAATGGCAATCTGCTGTTGAATATGGTGCCGTCGAGGATCCGGTTAGAGCAAGGAGCATCCAGCAGAACGAGCCGACCATTACTCGTCATAGAGCCGGCTAGAAGAGACCGAGGAGGCGGAGGCGCCGCAGCTGCTGCTGTATTCTAGACCCGTCACTGATGCTCGCTTATCCAAATCCGCGCTGGCTTTCTCGCACCCTGAACCGTCCCGCTTGTAGAGCCCTTGCGCCATATAAAAGACAAAAAAACAACAACAAAAAAACCTGAGAATGAGGAACGTGGTGTGCTGGGAAAGGAGGATACGGGTCTGCTTCGGTCCCCTTTGCTTGTGTGTTAGTGAAGATTGAGAGAGGGATGTAGGCAGGCGTGCTGTGGCTCGAGAGAGAGAGAGAGAGAGAGAGAGAGAGAGAGAGAGAGAGAGAGAGAGAGAGAGAGAGAGAGAGAGAGAGAGAGAGAATTATACAACAGAGAAGGGATATGTGCGGCGACAGAAAAGGGTGCAGTTAAAACTCTCATTCAACGAATATAGTAGATTTTAATCGATGCTTACATGCATGCTGAGTGACAGTGATGGGTTATCGTACTGCATGTTATGTGGATTATGTAATCGAGTTAAAAAAAATCAAGTTCTTTTAATTAAAATAGCTTACGTTATATTTTAAAATACACCAAACCACGTCACGTTCAGTAGCTATTCGTCAACTACCATAACACTAGCATTTAAAACAATGATTATTATTATTATTATTATTATTATTTTATTATTTGTAAATAATATCAAATAAATTATATTGATTTGACTTTTTGTATGTTCGATACTGATACTGATCTTATCGGTCAGTGGTCGTTCAGCGTACTGTTGCTATGGTTACCTATTGTTCCTTCTGTTCTCGAGCTGCCTTAGCGCACCCTTTTTTTAGTGTAGGCTACTGCAATTTAACCTACTTGTGCAAAATGCCCGTGCAAAATCAGATTTTGTGTGCAAAATCAGTTTTTGTGTGTGTTTTTAGTAATTGTTGGTTTGGTGTGTTTGAGTGCTCATTGTTACAATTGCACAGCAAAAGTTCAGTGACATTTTTATTTGTGCATGGTAGAAAGCACACAGTGAACTCCGAGAAAACGCTATGCTTGAGAAAACAGTTTGTGAATAGGCTACTATGCCCGTGTAAGAGACTGTGAACGCATTGAATAGGATATGTTTAGTTGGTGAATAGCATAGGCTACTATTACAGCGATTACGTTAAGCACACCAGAATGAAATATAATATTCAGAAGTAAACAGCATAGCTGACTTACAGATTCAGTTAACATCCACATATGAATAAGCGCGTCGATTCAGGGAGCAGTGCAAAGTGCCCGTGCAAAATCAGTTTTTGTGTGTGTTTTTAGTAATTGTTGGTTGGTGTATTTGAGTGCTCATTGTTACAATTACACAGCAAAAGTTCAGTGACATTTTACTTTGTGCATGGTAGAAAGCAAATACTGATACTGACATAATGACATACAATAAATGTGGAAAACTGAACTACATGATTCAGGGAGCAGGCTACACAGTGAACTCCGAGCTACTTAAGCTCCACTACTTTCTTCGACCCTCTCTGTAAGCGTCAAAAGCCAGAGCAGCTAACATTTCTAATGCAAACAACGTCAAACTTGGTACTGCACTTATTCATGCCCGTAGCGAGACACCTGTCAAGTTTGAAATCCATCGGACTAACGGTTCGAGAGATATGCGAATAACACAAACACACACACACACACACACACACACACAGACAGAAAGACGTTCCCGTAATTTATAGATAGATATAATATACAGAAGTAAACAGCGTAGGTGACTTACAAATTCAGTTAACATCCACAAATGAACAAGCGCAACGATTCAGGGAGCAGGCTACACAGTGAACTCGAAGATTCAGGGAGCAGGCTACACAGTGAACTCCAAAATGCTACGCTTGAGCAAACAGTTTGTGAATAGGTTACTACAAATGATGGCCGTGAATAAAATATAATATTCAGAAGTAAACAGTGTAGCTGACAGAGTGTTCATGTCAGAATGTTTATTTTTAAACCACAAACTTCTTGGGGCTTCTTTGACCGATACAACCCTCTAATGTCAGAATGTTTATATTTAAACCACAACCTTCTAAGTGCTTCTTTTACTGATATATTTAACGATATCTTTTCCATTTCTAATCCAAACAATGTCAAACTTGGCACTGCACAATGTCACTCGTGCCCGTAGCGAGACACCTGTCGAGTTTGAAATCCATCGGACTAACGGTTCGAGAGATATGCGAATAACAGACATACAGACACACATACAGACACACTGACAGACAGACAGACGTTTCTGTAATTTATAGATAGATAGATAGATATTTGCATTTTCTGAAACCTTAAAAAATGTTTATATAGAGATATATATTCTCACTTTTAACTAGTTGCTAATTAGCATGCATATTACTAGGATATTACTAGCTTATTAGCATGCATATTACTAGGATATATATGAAGAGTTCAGATGCAAAAGCCTCTAAGTGCCATCTGAAATTTTCTTCTAATTTTTTATCAAGCTCGTATATTTAAGTTCAGTAATTTCCCTTAAATGGCAATAAAAATTACCTATTAATTGTCATTTAAGTGAAATTACTGAACTTAAATATACGAGCTTGATAAAAAATGATCATTCTAGAAGAAAATTTCAGATGCCACTTAGAGGCTTTTGCATCTGAACTCTTCATATATATATATATATATATATATATATATATATATATATGTATATATATATAAATGCGGTTGAATATAAATTTATCATATATATAATATAATATATATATAATATAAAATGAGCAAATATATATATATAAATGCGATTGAATATAAATGTATCATATATATATATAAACTTTGTATGTATATACAAATATATATATATATATATATATATATATATATATATATATATATATATACACACATACAAAGTTTATCAGGAAACTCTAGATGGCGCAGGCTATAGGTCTTTACTCAATTTGTTCACATCGTTATCTACATTGTTTGGACCTAACGGAGTTGGTGCAGATTTCGCACTCCTGTTTTAATAGCTATATACAGCTACATGGCTACTGTGTGTTATTTTCATCACATAATTAATATATTGTAACTGATGAAAGGAGAGAAATGTGTGCTTTAGAAATGTATGCGCTACAATTTCTCCAATAGTTGTCATGACAGATATATATATAACTCTCGGATATGTTTGGTCTTGGCGGAATAGATCTGCTATGCAGCTGCTGCTTTTATTGCTGCTTCTGCAGAGCAAGTACGGGACTTGCTACTGCCAGTACATACACAACATGCTGCTGTGAGCAAGTAATACATGCTGCTACTGTACAATATAGCATGAATTGCCCGTAGCAGATCAATACAGGCGGAGCTGGGGAAGGTGGAGGGTTTCCAGTATTTGAAGGTTGAGCACGCAAGCTTGTATTGGCTACTGATACAGCAGGAACCAATCAGCTGTGCCCTAGATAAAGATGTGATTACAAGCAGGTTGAGTTAAAGGGATACTTCACCGATTAGCATTAAGCTTTGTATCAGTAGAAACCCGGTAGTATTTTCGAATGACCGTGCTTCCCTCCCTTTCTGTATTGTGTGTCTGGAAAAAAACCTCAGATGACGCAAAAATCGTCATTCATCTGAGGCTTTTTTGGCCAGAGGCTAGAGACTACAGCCAGTAGTAGGAACTAGTTCCACATGTTTTCAACCCGCCCATAGGGGGTGGGATCTCACGATAAAACGGCGTCTTTTCAGTTTCGAGTCAACTAGTAGCCTAGTTGTATAATTTCTTCAGATACTGCCCTCTGTAACCGGTAGGCGTGTCTTGAGAGTGGCCTCGTAGGGCAACGAAGCAAGTGCATTCTGGGAGTTGTTGTCTTTCATCCACATGAGCCAAAAATAAATTTTCTGGCTTTTCTCAGTCTAGAAGGCACCAACTTCTAAAATAATTTCACATTTCTACTACATAAATGACCCAATTTAAATACACATTCATCTTTTCCAGCGTTATCCCTTTAAAGGACCTATTAGCCTGCGCGATCTGTTTCATGACAGAACTTTGTTTCATGACAGAACTTTGTACACCGTATATATATGCCCCTATATATGATGATGCTCAGTGATGCCCTGGGGCTGCTTTGCATCCTCTGGCACTGAAAACCTGCTGCGTGTGGAAGGCAAGATGGATTCATTGAAGTATCAGAACATCCTAGGAGAAAACGTCATGCCATCAGTGAGGAAGCTGAAGCTTAGACCTTCCAAGTCCTGGAAGATTCTACATGACCATCACAGTCACCTGACTTGAATCCCATAGAACACATAAACCCAAGAATATTACTGAGGCCATTGCTCATGAGGAATGGGCTACGATTCCTCAGAAACGTTGCCAGAAGCTGGTGTCTGGTTATACTTCTCGTTTGCAGCAGGTCATAACAGAAAAAGTGTGTTCTACTAAGTAGCCTACTAAAGATGCTTGCCATGAAGGGGTCGAATAATTTTGAGACTGCCAAAGTCATTAAAAGTTGCATTTTCAGTTGAATTTGGGGAAACCACTTGAAACATTTGTTGTGTTGAGCTGTTTCAAAAGTAATTGTTTATATAATTATTTTTGTTTGATTTGCTCATTGCAAACAGCTGAAAGTCTGTCAATTTTGCCAATAAACCTGATTTGCAATGGGGGTTGAATAATTTTGATTACAAATGATATATATATAAAAATATATAGTTTAAAGAATATTGTCATCTTTGCTTTTCCAGCTTGGATATTTATTTGATGTCATTCACACAATACAGTATTATATGCCATTTCATTTTGATTCCATCACCTTTTGCACCTCTACCCATGACTTCATTGACTGCTATTCATGTTCATTACATGTCCTTAATTTCTCATCCTTATGTCATCCCATTGGCCACTTTTTAAAGCAAACATTTCTCTCCTTTCATCAGTCAGTTCAATGGTTTACAATAAATTAATTATTTGATGAAAATAAGTAGCCATGTAGATGTATATAGCTTAGAATAGTAAAAACAGGAGTGAGAAATCTGCACCAACTCCGTTAGGTCCAAAGCCACATAATATATATAACGTTACCATGCTAGAGCCCTTTTAAGAACCCCCCCCCCCCCCCCCACACACACACACACACACACACACACACCTTCTCCTGACCAAAGGACATGCTTAAAATTCTAGTCTGGTACAGTGCGGACCACTCCGGATTCAAAGCGCAGGCGACATATGAGGAGAGCACACTGACAGATACAAAGAGGAAGGGGACGGGAATATATGGAGTAGATTTACTGAAGCAGGGAACCGGAGACTGTGATTTTAGATTTGCAGAGAAAAGATAAAGAGTTTAGGAAATGTACATGTGTTCAAGCATAAATAAAATAACATATGAATGCATCCAAAGGCTATGATTATTAGTGGGGGCAGATGGATGGGTGAAAATGGGTATAGCTATGAAATAGACCATCTAAAAAGAGACCATATAAAATAGATCAGTAGACACGAGCTCGGTGCATGTCAACATCTTAATGAACTACTTAAACATAATATGCACTGATAAATGTAGGGGCAAACATGATAGAGGTGGTGTTAGAGCATGAGAAAGTGGTGCAGACTGGCTGGTCTCCATCATTAGTCTCTGTGTGTTTGCCCACTCTGTTCCTGCACACTAATCCAGGCTCTATTAGCTGTGTCATGATCACTGGAATGAACAATGAGCAAACAGGAGTTCTGGCTTCGGCCACTGAGTATGAGTGTGTGATCTACTGTGAATCAGCAGGGAATGATTAAATTGACATAAATGAATGGGTATTTTAGAGATAGAAGTGTGTAATTAATGCTGAAGTGTATAAGGTAGCATCCATGTATGATCTTAAATCCCGTATACTGTAAAAAATGATTGACCAGATGACCATACTATATATGGTGAATAACATACATTTAATGGAATTTTACGGTAAAATACTTTATGGTGCTAATTTTGTTCTTGGAGGAGAAAATTAACTTCATTGTTTAATTTACAGCAAAAAAATGTAAATTGACATTCCCAGAATTCCCTGCCTGACACTTCACATATGATGTATTTTCATTGAAATAAGTGTTTCTTTCTTAGTTTTTCTCATCAGTTATGTACATTAGGGTTTTATGTTACATCTAATGTTGTTAAATTAATGTTTATTGCATTTAAATTTCATGTGTTACCTTGATGGTGTTTAGCTCATCACATTCAGCTTTTCCACATGCTAAGAAGGACAATATTTTTTTTACAGTAGGTGCACAGTGTCATTCACCTTCTTAGCATGTGGAAAAGCTGAATGTGATGAGCTTTGATTCATCATGTGACTCTCATCATCACTATGTTTGGTGGTTGTCAGTGTATTACAAACAGGTGGACCTTTAATGTCAGCTAAACATTAGGCTAAAAAAAGAAAAGAAAAGAAAAAAAGCGCTAATCAACTGCTTGTTAAAACACCCCTTGAGCATTGGCTTAAGCAAAGCTTAAAGTGAATTTAAGCAGAAGAGAGAGCGAGAGTGAGTCGTGGAAATGCAAAGGATAAGGTAGCTCTTTGAACTGCCTCCTTTTTTGTGGTTTCATTAATTGGATGTGATTATGTGGAGTCTCTTTAGAACTCGCCTCAGGGCACACTCTGTCTTTGGGGTAGACACTATTTCCCTCTGCTGAAGGTCCTGTAGATAATTGATGCACTGGTTTGAATACACCTTGTCTTTGTGCTGCCACATTCTCATGTCCAACACCGGAGTCTAGATCTAGTCTTTCTGAGGTCTGAATAAACCCATCGGGAACTAGTGCCTGCCAGGCCTTAGTGGCACACCCCTTATTCTTTGTAAGCAACATGGATGATTTGGCTTAAAACATGTTTTTTTTTTTTTTTTTTAGGAAATACAGGTTTCGATTGGATAAATTGACAGTAGAAAACTAAAATTAGCCTGTATGAACCTTAAACATAGGACTGCATGGATTTTTGCTATATTTTGAAATGTTGATTCATTTTTGGATAATGAAACTTGAACTCTATTAAAAGATGAAAAATGTGAAAAGGACAGTTCAGCGAAAGATACAAATTCATAATCCCTTTTAATCCACTTCTTTTTTTTTTAACAATGGCAGGCACACTATCTGTCTTTATTTTTCATTTTCTGAGAATTCAGTTAAATGATTAAAGAAACTATGTAAAAGTTCATGTACGAAACAAAATCGGCCCCCCAATTTTTTTTTTTTTTTTTTAGAAAATCTTCATGTGCCTATTTACAGCCTTGACAGTGATTCATACAGGATCTGCACTGTAAAAAAAAAGTGTAATTTTACAGGTAATTGTCTGTATTTTTTTACAGAATTTTACCGTTTTGTCATTATACAGCAAATATCTGTAAAATAAAAGGCATTTGCTGTAATTTAAAGGTCCATTGTTAAATTTACAGGTAATTGCTTGTATTTTGGTTTTACAGCAATTTTACGTTTTTTAAAAGGAACTTGTCTGTATTTTTACAGAGTTATGTGTAATTTTACAGAAATTATTAAGTAATATTTTACAGATTTTTTCTGTGAAATTAGAAAACAAAGAAAAGAAGGTATAACTGCGGAAATCAGCATCTATTCAATATGTTTTCCTTACAGATTATTAAGCATGTGGGGGCTAAAGTGAGTTTTTTTTAAGGTTAAATAAAAGTATTTGTAGGCCCTACCATAGACTGTGATTTGTACATACAGTACCCTACATAGACTACAGTAGGCCTGAATTATTTTTTATTTCACATTTTATTTTATACTCATTTTGATCATTATTTCATTGTCTTATTCTCCCATAATTTCATGTATATTTTATGAATATTTTTCCAAATCTCCGTTGCTGCACATTCAGGGCTTTGTGTGTTTGTGTGTGTGTGTGTGTGTGTTTGAGTGCGCGCGCGCGATGACGCAGGTTCAAATTCATTTCCGCTGTTTACTCCCGCCCACAACGGTTAACGTTCGCTGATCAGTCGAGTTTGGGCAAGCGGGAGATTTGAATTCAGTCTACTCTCGTGAAGTGGATTGTGAGATTAACAGGGGTTCAAAGCAATCGTATTCGTCAAGAGCAGCCGTGAGCAGGAGCTCTGTTTTTAGTCAGTCCGTTTGGATTCTTCGGAAATAACGCCCTTTTCAGTAAGCCTTGTTCATCACAGCGGACATCATGCCAACCGATCACCGGCTGAGGTAAGAGTCTCATTATACTAAGTTACATGTGAACGATATTTTATAGTACATTTGTGTTAAGTTTACAGTTTTCAAGCTAACGTTAGCATTCTTAAATGATGTTCAGTTAACTGGCGAGAGCTGGAGGGCAAAACACTAAAAATGTAGCATGCGTCTTTACATTTTCCATCTGTTTTAAGAAAGATCAGTTGAACCCACACCTAAAAAGACCTAAAACGAGCTTTCGTAGACTTGTTATACATATCAAAGTCCGTTTAATTGTATATAAAATCTTCGTTAATACGCGATACTATCTGTCAGTAAATCATCACTTAAATGGCGGGACATTTTGAAACACTGCCTGGAAGCTGAAAACTCTTCTCTTAAAAAATATCCTTGGTTTTAATTATAGTAAAATTATAGTAACCACGTTTTGGGCGGATTTTTATTACTATTTTTAATAACCACAGTTATACTACAAATAGGCCTACCATGTTTGTTTGTTTTTTTGTTTGTTTCTTTGTGGTTAAACCATAGTTAATTTTCGTAAGGGTTGACGTGGCTATCTAAGTTAGACTGTTAAGGAAACGAATTCAGTAAATACTGTAACTTACTTGATACAGGAAAGCACATGAGACTAGAATATGAACACAACATGATAAATTGCATATTCTGGCTGCATCTGCTTGCCAACACGTAACGTTAGCTATAGAATGCATAGGCCTACATGTGCATATATTAGGCTTATAAAATAAAAGTTGATAGAATGTTTGTGTTCTGATGAAGAAATTAACTTATCTACATTTTGGATGAACTGGGTTCATCATAGTAGCCTTTTTCATATGATACTTTTGATCATTGGTTATGAAAATTGCATTGATCAAGATGAACAGAAAGTTAGGCTAACTTACACCCCTAGGTGTCTCAGCTCAAACCTTCACTATTAGCCTTTCCTGCTCAGCTTCCAGATCATAGTCAGTTGAGGTTTTGCATTGTCCCAGTGGAATATATTCTGACATGTGTAAATGTAATACTGAGTTGTTAATTTTTTTTTTTTTTGTGATTTCAGGTCAAGTGGAAAGCAGAATGATCATGGCAAACAAGGTATAGGAAGAAGTAATTTAAAATATTGTTATGGCTGAGTCATCTGATTCCATATGATTGCACTAAAAGTGGCAGAACATTTAATTTGTTTTATACTGTATTTTCCCATATGAATATTATTCATTTGATCCTTTGTCAGGCCACTGTAGCTGCACAAGGTTTGGTTTTACTACAGTAAGACCACGATTGTGTTAGATTCCACCCATCTATTTATTTATTATTATTATTTTTTTTTTTTGTAGTGTAACTAGGCTCTGTCATTTAGAAACATGACTTTTTCTATCACTTAATGACACATATCTCTACCTTTCATTCCAGCCAGAGGATCTGATGGTTGCTGCTCGCATCTCAGCCTACCTGATGGAAAATTCTTGCTGGATGAATGACCTTCACCTTCAACTCAACCTTGCCAAGACAGACCTGCTTATGGTTTCAGCCAAACCATCCTTGCTGTGTGATCCTGCTGATTTGCCTTATACAACACCAGAAAGATCCGGCCCTTCCTATCGGAGCCACACAACTCCTTGTCTAAGCTCTTGTTCTATCCAGACTGGACTATTGTAATGCTCTCCTGGCAGCTCTTCCAGCGTCAGTCAAACCTCTGCAACTGATCCAGATGCTGCAGCAAGACCTAAACTCACTGCTTCAGATCTATGTGTGTCTCCAGAAGCTTGTATTCTGCAAGTGTACGGCGCCTTGTGGTGCCATCATCCCAAAGAGACAAAATCACTTTCACTGACCTTTCCCTGGACTGTTCCCTGCTGGTGGGATGAACGGCGCAACTCAACACATTTTCAAGAAACTGCTAAAGATCCATCTTTTCATAAACACTTGACCCAATAATACTAAATCTTTGTTTTAATAAAAAATAAATAAAATTGTTCACTGTGCTACACTAACTGGGACTTGTCACTGCACTTGTTGCTTCTATTGTTCTCTTAATATAAATATAAAGTCTTTTAATGTGGATATTTTTACATGTTCTAAATGATATACTAAGCCTGTATTTCCTATCATTCACGTATGTTGATGCTCAGTGTTTGTTTAATGAGTAATACTGTAAATGTGCAGGTATTCCGTACTTGTACGTTTAGTTAATTTAACAGAAATTGATTGTACATTTGCTATTATTAAGTGCTTAATTAGAGATTGGTCAAAGTTGTGAAACTGGATCTGCAAAAAAATAAAAACTGTAAATATACAAACTTTGTATTTGAATTTATGGACTTATTACATTTTTATACATAAGTTCATAGTTATTTTACACAGAAAAACTATATATTAAAAGATAATTACTGTAGATAGACAGAGCATTATTATAAAATAACTTTATAAAACCCTAAATTTACAGTTTAACCTTAAAGTTAAATGTTCTTTTTATGTAATTTGACATAATTTATCTGTTTTTCCACGGTTTAATAAGCCATTATTAACAGTAATGTACTGTAATTTAATTAATTTTGACCGTAAAGTCAATTCTGTATTTTTACGGTTTTTGCCTGTAATTTTGTGAAATGGTAATTTGCTGTAATTTAACAGAACCCGTCTGGAAACTTTGCTGCCAGAGATTTACCGTTTTTTTACGGGATTTTTTTTTACAGTGTGGAAGGAAGTGGGTAAACACTGAAATGATCATAGGACTGCTTGTTTATCCCCGTTTAGTGGAATTGGTTGTCTTACAACTCTGGCCATGTTACGACCATACCCGTTCTCCCCTACTATTCATCTGAAATGTAACAATTATGAAAGAATTATTGCTGTGAATCTGCATGCACAAGCTGAAACCACCAAGCATTCAACTATGCTGAGGCACTGCATTAAGTGCAAGGCTCCATCAACAGGTTGCACACTGACACCAGCTACTGAGGGCACAGGTGTATGTCTCTGACAGCAATACCCTGAAGCAGTTCTTTACATATTTGCATTGCAATAACATGCTTTATTCAGTTCCTTTTGTAAATAAATGAATACAAATCATATGCTAAAATTGTGGAAAAATCTGTTTTCTTGTCAATTTAATGCTGAGGGTTATAGCCTAGTGGTGATACACTGCTCTGGATGAGAAAGCTATTGTATTGCCTGAGGGGAGACACCGACATACAACACAGTATATGACTGCATTTGACAGGCTCACACTTCTGACTTACCATCTGCCTTTAACTATTCAGCTCCTTTTTTAGTGCTCATACCATACCCAGACACATTCATACACATTGGGCCTGAGCAATCTTCCCGTACAGTGGACTAGAATGCCCTCTTTTCATCTTATGTGGGGCAGAATTTAGCTGGATTAATAGGTGGAGCTATTTGCTTGTCTAGATTTGGTTCAACCCAAACTTTTAATTAAAAATCCTTGCCATTTATTTTTCAGAATAAAAATGTCCAGTGCATGATGTAATCTCCCCCCCCCCCCCCTCTCTCTCTTTCATATTCTTTCGATTTCCAAAACTCCTCCCCCACCCACCAACCCCTCTTTCCTGCTCCCTGTTACCTTGTGCGTGAATCTCCATCCTGTTCTCAGGCTGGGGAGAACATAGCTGAGGGAGAATCAATATGTTTTCAATTTGCAGCAGCGACTTGCTCCCTCGCATTCTAATTACAGCTTCTGCTCTTTGTAAGTCTCTCAGCAAGAGAACGAGGGAGAGAGACGCCACACTGCCACCACCATTCACAGCATCTCTGAAACATCCAGCTGTTGGAGTAGGTTTCAACTGTCATAGCCTTATGTTGAATATGAGGTCATAACTGCATTATGTAATTATTCAATGGTGACTTAAAGAACCATTTTATTGTCTATCTATCTATCTATCTATCTATCTATCTATCTATCTATCTATCTATCTATCTATCTATCTATCTATCTATCTATCTATCTATCTATCTATCTATCTATCTATCTATCTATCTGTCTGTCTGTCTGTCTGTCTGTCTGTCTGTCTGTCTGTCTAGCAACACCATAGCAACCATTCATAATACCTTAATAAACGCACAACAATGCCCTAGCAACCACTCAGAATACCTTAGCACACGGCTAGCAGCCACTCAGAATAGCATAGCAACACCATAGTAACCATTTAGAATACCTTAGCAAAAAAACTAGAAACGTCCTATTGCAACCACTTAGAATATCTTAGTTAACATCTAACGATGCCATAATGCCCACACAGCACACCTTAGCAACCACAAAGCAACACAATAGTAAACATTCAGAAAACCTTAGCAAATGCCTAGCAGATCAAATATCTAAGTAAACACCTATCGATCACTCAAAATAGCATAGCAACACCATAGCAACCATTAAGAATACTTTAGCAAACACTTCGCATTGACCCCCTCAGACCTTAGCAAACAAATAGCCACACCTAGCAACCACCTAGAATACCTTAGCAACCACCTATTTATGCCTAGCAGCCAATACCTGAGAAAACACCAATGTCCTAACAACCACCCACAACACCCCAGCACTATGTCTGTGAATTATGCATGGGCAACAATCTCATTTTCTACAAAAAATGTAACAAACATACATACATAAATAAATAAATAAATAAAAATAATAAAGTTTAAGACTATCTTCCTTAAGACTAGTTTAAGTTGTATTTTTTGCTTCCATAGAAATCCATTCTGTCTACTGTTGATTCTTTGAGCCACTATGGAAGTAAAGTAACAAACAGAACCAGGCCAACAAGATACTTGTGGTTCTGCCCTGTGACTCTGTATGAATGAGAGAGAGATAGAACAGTGGAACAAGGAAATAAAGCATGAGTATAGGCAAAATGTACACAAGGGCTCTGTTTCCATGGCAATGGCAGACATAACCTTACCCCTCCGCACACATGCACACACTGATAAATACCAGGTTTTACATGCTACTTTGTGTGTTTCATAAAGCTTATACCTCGAATAAAGGATCTCTTCACTCTTGTACTTTAATCTCATTGATGCCCCAAGAGAGAATATCTTTACGGGTGTGCAACATGATTGTAAAAGTGTGTTAATGATGTCGCTTGGTATGAGACTGAGAGTGGCTTTTCAGGATAAATAATGCTTCGCAATTTACAATTTTATCCTTCCTGCTGTCTCCTTGTTTTTTATTAAGTTGACTAAATTGATTAAGCTGACCCCCATTGCTGCACAATATGCATGCAAAAACATGAGGTTGGATGTTTAATAAAGCCTCCACACTCTTGTCCATCTGCAGTGCTGTCTCTGCTTTTAAACAAATGTGGACTTGCCATCATTTACCATCTGCCACAATGTTGAAGGAAGGAAAGAATGAAGGAATGATGAAAAAAGGAAGGAAGGAAGGAAGGAAGGAAGGAAGGAGGGGGGAAAAGTAGAAAAGAAGGAAGGAAAGAAGGAAGGGAGGGAGGAAGGGAGGAAAAAGGAAAGAGTAAGGAATGAAGGAAAGATGGAGTGGAAAAAAATGAAGGAAGGAAAAAAGGAAAGTGGGAAAAAAGGAAGAAAAGAAGGAAAAAAAGAAAGGAAGGAATGAATGAAAAAAAGGAAGAAAATAAGGGGAAAAGAAAGGAAGGAAGGAAAGAATTAAGGGAAAAGGGGAGTAAGGAAAAAATGAAGAAAGTAAGGAAAGAAGAAAGGAAAGGAGGGAGGAAAAGGATGGAAGTGAGAAAGAATGAAGGAAAAAGGAAGGAATGAAGGAAGAAAGAAAAGAATGAAGGAAAAAAAGTAAGGAAGAAATTAAAGAAAAAAGAAAGGAAGGAATGAAGGAAGGAATGAAGGAAAAAAGGAAAGGAAAAGAAAGGAAAGAAGGAAGGAAAAAATGTAAAACAAAAGAAAGAAAGAAAGAAAGAAAGAAAGAAAGAAAGAAAGAAAGAAAGAAAGAAAGAAAGAAAGAAAGAAAGAAAGATTCTCAATACCCATTTATCTCAGTTCATGAAACCCAGTGTTGATGACTGTGATCCAAAGTAATGCATATGATAGTCACACAGCTAATCCCTACTGCTGACATGCGTTTATTTGCATGTTATTAATAAGATCGACAACAACAAGGAGGAGAAGGAGGAGAAGAAGGAGGAGGAGGAGGGGTGGAGGGGTGGAGGGGTGGAGGGGGGGGGGGGGGGGGGGGTTGCTAACATGCACACAGGCTGCAACTAATCAAATTCTGCTTGATTCAGTGATATTGGAATACTTGACCTTCCCAACTGCTCCTTTCCCAGGAAGACTTCTCAATCCAATCCAATTAGCCTAACAGTGTGTCACCACTACACCAGCTCTGAGCTCTATAAACACACAGCTGGAAGCCTCCACACATACTTTCACACAATATAGGCAGTTATTCACACACAGTTCATTTAGTTTAAGTGTAATTCAAGAGTCTTCCATGTTTCTCCGTCATAACTCTTTTCTGCCACTTCTGATTTGTGAGTTCTTGGAGAGTGATTGAGGTGCTGTGAGTTCTGGACCTCAAGACTTTAAGAAAAACTTGTTTATAACAGTGGCTATTTAATGAATGCAATGACAAATGTGTAATGTTTATAAGACTATGATGGAATATTGAACTTGAAAGTCAATGTGTTGTTTTAAAACAATTGTGGTGCATGCTGCTGTGTAGTTGTTTAACAGCGCCCTCGTGTGGACTGCATTGTACAGGTCAGTTTTGTCTTTTATCTTTACAGTGCAATTCAGTAAGGATCTCCTTTTCATTGAGGTCATACGTGGTGTAACAAAGAAAGAGAAACTTGTGTACATTTCATATGAAAAATGTACTGACTTTTAACTGACTTTTTCTTTTCTTTTTCGAATCTCTGTCTTGAGGTTTAATGAAAATACGAATCTATCATGGAATACAGACATGATTCAAGGTGTTTACCACAGTGAGAGTTGATTACATTCGTGGCCTAATGGTTAGAGAGTCAGACTGATAACTCAAAGGTTGCAGGTTCAAGTCTAAATACCAACAGGAAATGACTGTGGTGCCCTTGAGCAAGGCACTGAACCCCCAATCGCTCCCCAGTCGCCACGGTGAATGGCTGCCCATTGTTACCGGTGTGTGTGTGTCCACGTTTTGCAGTGTGTATGTGTTCACTACTCCCTTCTCCTAGTGCGTGTGCACTAGCCTGGATGGGTTAAATGCAGAGGACAAATTCCGACTATGGGTTACCATACTTGGCCCTCGTGCCATATCACACATGAAACTTTTTACTCAAAATTTGGTACAGTTGCTTAGATGACCATATGTGTGCAATTGTTGGTTATTTATCTTATGAATTAAAAGAAAATATGGGAACACTTCACAATAAGGTTAATAAGTTAACATTAGTTAATGTATTAACTAACATGAACTAACAATGAGCAATACATTTGTTACAGTATTAGTAATCTTTGTTAATGTAAGTTGTAAGGGGTGAATTCTGGAATCCACTGCTGCTTCAATCTAATGAGTGATTATAATCAAGGTATTAATCAATATTTTTCCTTCTAAATACAAAATGAGTTGAATGACTTCTCTAGGCTTGTGAGATTTTACTTATAGAAGTTACCAGTGTGATTACTGAAATGTTCTTTTTATGTATTCTCTAATGTCTGCATTAAATACCTGACAGGAGACTGAAGGGTCTGGCCCATGCAGACAATGCAGTTACAGTGCTTGCTCATTTAGCCCGGCTTCCAGAAATGAAATATGGACTTGTTTTGTTTGAGAAAGGTCTTCAACGTGTTAAAACATATAAGGGTCATTGGAACCAATAGTTTAAGTGACTATTTCTTATAGCTAAAGTCTTTACTTTACTGTTAGATTAAAGTGTCCTCTCCTTGAGAGAAAGAACATGTTATCTTGATGTTGTAAGAAGACTCTCCTGTTTATAGTTAGAGCCTAGCCAAATCCAACGTTGACCAGCAAACCAGATATGCGACCTGGAAGGTCACGGCGTGCCTAAATTCAGCCGGATAATCAATGGAGATATGCTTCAGTCTATCTGTTAATGTTAGCCAATCAGAATCATTCAACCTGAAGCAAGGACGTGGCTTAGACCTTGGTGTATGGTATAACTGCTGTGATCTTTGTAACTGTAAGTGGGGCGGCCTACGAACTCCTTGTGAGTTTTGAAGCTGACTTCTGCCTGATGAAACTGCAAACTATCTTCAGTAAAAATTTTCTTTAATTTATTATAATTCTGACTCTTGTCTTAAATTGACTGCACTTCTAACTCCTAGTCTTAATTAATCATATCTGGTCCTTGGGTCTTTAACTGTAAATCCCCTAACATAGTTAATAAAAATACAGCTGTTCATTGTTTGATCATGTTAGTTCACAGTGCATTAACTAATGTTAACTACAGTTTTTCTCGATTGCTTAAACACATTTCTTGAAACTATGCCTCGTATTCTCAAAACTATAAACACAAATCCATAACGTCTCACCCAATTCCCCAAACATCCTATTTTCAGGTCAAAATGAAGCTCTACACTCAAAACCATTCACTCTTGCTGAAAAACCAAACTTTGCCCTCAGACTGGACACACAAGCACTCAAAATCACACACACTACAACATAGTCTAACACACTGGTGCAATAAATTCAAAACAACATTTCCAAAACTGGTAAGTTATGTTGCTTGTGGTTCCCCCATCACAAACCTTTTCACATGATGAACACAAAAGACACAACCAGTGGATACATTGGCACATTTTTATTCATACACAAAAAACACACACACACACACACACACAAATATTTTTTTTCCTGTTTTACTCTTTTTTTTTTTTTTTTACTTTCTCCTCTATTTTGTTTTACAGTAATATTTACTTACAGTAAGATGTGTGTGACCAACATATGACAGTAAAAGGGCACACACAAACCATATTCTAATATGGAATTTGAATTGTATTGGAATGGTAAAGAGTGTTGGTACGTGACAGGAGGGCTTCCACTCAAGGATACAATATGATGGATACGTCTTAGAATGTTCCACATATGGTTGAAATACCATAATTTGCCTAGAAAGATAACATTCTGGGAGTCAAGACTATAAAGGAGAAAGGATGCCCTCCCTTCATTGTCACACTATATAATCACTCCATGTGACTATACGACTGCTGCCCTTTTCTTGCAAGAAAATACACCTCATCAAAGACTATTGGAAATGTTTGTCGCTTATTCAGTGATAGAATTTTGTTTGCCACCACACCTCCCTGAAGGTTCTCGAGGCGACGGTAAAGCGACTCAAATTTGGCCTTACTCGTAGCCCATTCTCCCTCATAGTCACACCATTGACTAACACATGGCCAACTAGAGTGGCTTGAACTTCATCTGAGACTGCTTGTCTTCTTGTCCTTGCCCTTCCTCCTCCTCATTCTTATCCCTCTTCCTTCATGTCTTTCTGGATCCATTGTTCCAAAACGCAATAAACTGATTTGGGCCCTTTTATATATATCTTGAAGTTCTACCAGAAAGACTCGGGAGAGTTGTTACAATAAACCATACATTTATTGACAGCTCAGCAAGCTGATAATCTACAAAGTCATTTGGCGTAGGCCCCGTCCGTAGTGCATAATCCGAGAGTATCGGATCTGCAATTCCTGCCTAAGATGAAGGCAGGGGCGCAGCCGACCCCCCTCCTGGGAGGTATGGACGGGACCATCCTGGTGGTGGTGGGGAGGATGGGGGTAATCGTCGCTTCAGTATCTGCGAACTCAAACATGTGTAAGTACCGTGCTTTTATACAGTGAGCATAAGAATATGATTGGATAGAAGTGAAGGCAATAAGTGACGTAGTAATTGAGTCTTCCCAGCAGAACTTATGCTGAAGCTTTCATTTCTGATTGATGTGTGTTAAATTTTGACTCCTAGTGTTTCCACCTGGATAATTGTGTGCTAACTGAGCTGAAGCTGTGCTGACTTGAGTGAACAATATTGAATGCTAGTGTTTTCTATATGACAACATGGTCTAAGCAATGAGAAATGAAGGGATTTGTGTGTAGAGTTTTGCAGTGACAGTTCAACAAATCTGACTCATGTGTCAAAGCAGGGAATAGTGTTTATAGTTTAGTGAAATGGGTGTGCTTTTTGATAAATGGCGTTATGGTTTTGACATTTTAGTTCAAAAGCCTGGTTATAGTGTTTAAGCAATCGAGAAAAACTGTAATACAACCTTTGATTTTGATGTTGAAATTAATATTAACTAAGATTAATAAATGCTGAAGAAGTGTTGTTCATTCTTAGTTCATGTTAACTAAGGTAGTTAACTAATGTAAAGTGTTACCGAAAATATGACGCCCATGAAGCGGGGTGGTCTGCAAGCGAATTGGAGCGAGTAACCTCGTTCTATTATCCCCAAAATCCAGCTCAACACTCTGGGGATGGCCTGCCATGCCCTGAGTCGAGTGGCAAATGGTTGAAGTATTACAGGTTGAGCGGGAGAACAGCACTTGTTACAGTACTGAGAGGAGGAATGCCCTTTTCGTGAGAATGTACATTTTTTATTTGGTTTTCTATAACAACGAGAAGAGGTTTGAGTGCGCAAACTGTTGGGCGGGCCCAGAACTAACAGCAAACACATCGTCTCCAGTGCTCTGAGCTGAAGAGGGGAGTGGGAGACGGGCACATCCGGCCTTGGCGGGATTTAACCCTTTCCTCCTCCGTCCTGAGGCATCAGGACTGCTTCGGCTGCTTAGTGTCCAGCTCTAGCTTGGGGCGAGGCCCTTGACACTTGGTCTGGCATGGCTTGACTTCAGGCTCCGCTTTCAGCTGGGGCTGGACTGGCACTGAGGTTGGTCTGGGTCGCTGCTGAGTCGACTGGGCTGTCTTGGAGCGACTGGAGGCAGTGGAGGAGCTGGCTCTTTTGGGCAAGGGATACCTGTGATGACTCATGGGCTGCGATGTAGCGCTCCTTAAAGTCATCTACTGCGGAGCCAAACAAGCCCGACTGGGAGACTAGGGAGTCGAGTCCTGCCAGCGTCTTTAATCTCTGTGAGATTCAGCCACAAGTGGCGCTCGAGCACCACTAGGTTGGCCATTGATTGATTCTCATTAATAATCCTTAAACATTGCCGGGTCAGGTCCAGACTATCCATGTGATGGAGAAGTTTGACCTGATAAACTTGAAGCACCACCATGGGGTGCAGAGGCGGCCTGGCTGTCAGCGGAAAATGCTGACGAAGTCCTGCAGGGTTTGGATGGTGACTAGCCTTAGGCGGGCAACCGTCAACCAGAGAGAGTGGTCGAAGAGGAAGAGCATTCGGGGTGGACTTCTGGGAAGAACGGGGCTGGACGCTGGCGAGGGGCCTGGCTGCAGGAACCCTTCATCAAGTCAGCTGCGGGCGGGCCGACCAGAACACCTAATTCTTCACCTTAATTCCTTTTTTTTTTTTTTTTTTTTTTTTTACAGTTGATATGTGTCTTTTCTTCTTGGCCTGTTTTTGTATGACCCTGCTGAACCAAATAAGCATTTTTCTGTCCATTGGTCACGCCTTAATTTTATAATTTCTAATCTTTCTCATGACCATTTAATAATTTTTGACTTTTCAGTACAAGTTAAATCTCTTATTTGGCCCATTTTACCTGTAAAAGAAAACCTGCATAATAATTATGCACACCTAAATATAAGCCGTTATTAAGATTGATGTGGTTTGGAATTGGTAAAATGCGCATGGAAAAAAACATGATCAGAATATCAACTTGCATAATATTTATGCACGCACTGTAAGGTCCAAGTGAAGGATGTAACACTTCAGATATACTAATTATTTTTTGTTAGATCAAAAATAAATAAAAAAAATTAATTTAATTATTTTTAAAAACATAACTGCAATATCTTCTGTGTTTTTTTAAACTGGGTATCGTTGCAATTGTTGCTCCACAGTCTTACCTTGTGAATACGCAGCATGGGATTGTGAGACGTAACCGTCACCATCTGGTACCTATGCAAACATCAGCTATAAATGATAAATGTGGTACACAAGATCAGTCCTTAGATACATTCACTGAGACGCACCCTGCCACTCAGGAATCAGAGGAGCAGGACATTCCTGATTTGGTGTCTACAGGGAGACAGGTCGTGAAACCTGTAAGGTTGAACATGTAAACAAGTGTGTTTTACTATTGCATTATTGATACAAATGCATTGCCACTTAATGTACATAATGAAAAAAAAAAAAAAAAAGATTGTTCGAAATATGAAGACAAATGTTGTAATTACTTGGTTTGTTTAAGAATTAGATAGGAGCAGACCTTCCAGCAAAAGAGGCAGAATAATCCTCTAAGGTCCACTGGCTAGCATTACATTATATGATCACGCCAAAGCCACTAGATGACAAGCCTGCAACCTTTAGCCAAAAAAGCATAACGGCTAATGCTAACGCCGGTACGCAGGGAAGGAGAGCAGAGGCTGTTTTTTATGAATGGATGTCAGTGGAGAATAGGCTTCACTACACCAAATAAAACGCTTTCGTGAGGAAACACCTTATCATTTAAGTAATCGACAGCCTGTACGCTGATCTTCAACATGTTTTACGCTAAACAATACTTTTGTTGGGAATGATATGTAGATTTTACTATGATTACCATAGTATTTAATAGTAATATTATTGAGTGATATTGTATATTGTCTAAAGAAAGTAAACAATACCAATGTTTTCTTTCTTTGGCTTTCGAGCCATTCCACCGAATGGGTGACATTTCTGTCCCCAGGACATTATATGTATAAAAATGCATGAAAATTAACTCTAAAATACATTTTATTATTAAGCAAAGTGTCCTGCACATTAAGCTAACTTCAAATGTTAAATGCATATTTAAATTTAAACTTCAATTTAAAATGCATAATTAAAAAATTAATAAAAACTACCTAGAACACAAAAAAAATTTGCATTTCTTGCATGTCCCCACTCTATCTCTAAACTTTACCATGAAATATATAATGATTAAAATCCTTCAGAAATCTTTTTTTTTTTTTTTTTTGCATTGTTGTATGACTTTTTAGTCTTACACATTTTAGTCGTTTCCCCAGGTTTTTACTGTTACCCTTCCCCCCTCTGAAAAACTTCACATTTCACAACAGAACATTTCACAAGACACATTTTCAACAGGACGTTGCATCATCTGGATATTGAGGCAATGGTAAAACCATAAGTAAGTCCTCTCATTTTAATATCTGTATATTTGATGAAATTGTAACTATGACTGAGAAGGTCAATCTCAACATACATCCCTGTTACCTAAATTATTTCTTAGATGTTATTTGTTTATTTAAAAAATATTAACTTGGAAAGTCACTAAAATTTGCTCAAGTGTCCTCATGCTATTAGCATGTATGCTATGTGGCCATATGTCTTGTATTTGATAGTTCTTTGCTTAAAAACTCAATCCTGTTACTTTCAGTCATGTTACTTATATGAAAAATAACAGGAGAGAGTTAAAGTAACAGGAGTGAGTAGAGTCCTTTGTTTTAATGATTTAATACTGTAAATATTAGTTGATATAATACTATTCACCTGAATTATGAGTTTTACGGTTGCAATTACTTTACAATATTTTTAATTGTAGACATTAGCATTAGTTTTACAATATGAGCACCATACTTCCAGGGAGCCAGTCCATCAAGAAGTGACTTAAATGTTTTGTCTTTGTCTTTCTTATATTTTGTAGAAGATGGAGAGAAATCATACTATGCAGGTGCCAGAAACACATAGTACATCACTTCAACACAGAAATCTTATGCACACACAGTCATGTACACTCTCTCTCATACACACACATATGGACACTCATTCATGTTACCCAATGTTCATTCCTGTTACCAAGTGTTCATTCCTATTACTATTTTTTTTCTGTTTTTCTAAGAAAAATAAAGTTAAACCACGGTTTTTATCAGTTTTGTTTGGTCCATCATTTATACAATTGTTTAATAAATTCAATTATTTAAAAAAAGTATAAACTTGAGGCTTCGCTCTTCTTTAAAATGAAAAAATGGCTTTTTTATTAAAATACACCTTGCCTTAATATGTCGTGATTTTTTGTTGTTGTCACAAATATCAATTATGTGAACATATAACCAACAATTTCTTTAAAATAAACACGTTCTTGTGGGGAAAACAAAATAATTAATTGACATGCTTTTAAACATGCTTTTTAAATGGCACATGAGTTTCGGTAACAGGACTGAGAAAACATGCGTCTATCTTCTGCTTAGAAAATTAAACTGTAATTGTAAAAAATTAAAGCTACACTGTGTAGGATTTTCTCCCATCTAGCAGTGAAATTGTTTATGACTACCAACTGAACATTACTTTCTAGCCCCTCCCATTCCAAGGGCGTTTTAACTCCTACGGTGGCCGTATTATTTCAAATCTGCCGGCAGTCGCGAGTAATCTCCCCCTCGCATTCGTCACGGTGCCACTGAGTGTAAAAACGCGAAAGGCGAAGCTTGAATTTCCAGGTATGTCCCTCTTTGGCTAATGTATTTTCAAGATGGAGGCGCAACATGGCTGCCGCCATAAGAGCGACTTGCTCGTATGTATTCTAAATGGCAGATTCTACGCTTACGAGAATACTTGATTAGTTGGTAGAAGTAATTACACATTAATGAGCACATATCTGTCACATTCACCATCTGTCTTCATCTGTGTGTGCACTACACTTCCCATCATCCTCCTTGGCACACCTGCACACCTGCACTCGATCACCCATCATCATCATCACCTGCACTCCCTCGTTAACAAGCCCTTTATATTCAGCACTTAGTCACTCACTCTTCGTCTGGTCTCGTCTACACACATCTATTCATGACTCACAGACTCTCTACTTCACCTACCTGCATACTTACCGTTGATCCCGATCTTCTTCAGCCTGTCTTCAGTCCATCTTCAAGAGAATCTTCATCATCTGCATCTGCAAGAGAAAGAGAGACTTTGTTATCATTCAGTTAAGCTATCATCTGATTTTCAACTTGCTGTTTACTCACCTGTTACGCTGTACCGATCCATTCTGCAAATTAAAGCATTTAAACTTACCATCTTGCCTGCTTCGTCTATACGAAACCTGACAATATCATTTTGAAAGAACAAAGTGTTTTTTGCTAAGAATCAACTTATAAAATTACACAGTGTAGCTTTAAATAAAGTTACCTGAGATTGACCAATACACATTTTGAATAGTTAAATATTAAGCGTAGTGTCAGTTCTGGCAGGTCATGTTAGTCAAGCTCGCATCAGTTGAGCTGATACACGCCTACCTATAATACGACGCCTATCACTGTATATAAGCTCCTTCAGTATTATCAGCAGCTATCGCATTTCTCAGGAGCTAATTAAATGGCGAAATTTGGCAGGCAAACCACATCATCTCACATGGAATCGTGCAATTGGGAATTTAGCGAGAGGAATTTAATTTAGCTAAGCTAAGTTTCTTTTTAATGCTCATTGTTAAAAGCTATCAGGGTATTGGTCACATGCTTGTTGCTAATGCTATCCGTGTTGCTTGGGCTTATCTAATTGTGTTCATTAAAATGATCTTGATTATGCAATCATATTGGCTATGTGCTTTTCTTATCTGTTGTCATTGGCAACTGCTCGCGTTGCACATGCTGTGCTTTTAGCATATGCAGCACAGATTCAAGCATCTTGTGGTGATAGTTGGGAAATAACAATTCATGGTGCAAACAAAATCATTTCATCTGTGGCACAGCTCTTTATACATAGAGTCACTATTTGGTTGAGTCAGTTCAGCGTCGATTCTGGACACGCTTGGTCTATCTAGTTCTTGGAAACACGGCGTTCTTAAAGCTATATTGTATTGGAAATATGCTTGCTCTAAAGGCTATCTATTGTTTTTGAAACATGCTGTTCTTAAGGCATTTGGTAGCAATTGGAAACATGCTTGTGCTTAAGGCTATCTGGTTGCTAATAGAAGTATGCTCAGATATTTTTTTTAAAGGTTTAAAGGTTTGAGAACCACTGCTCTAAAAGCAGTTAGTTGCTATTGGAAACATGGTTATTTAGCCCCAGTCGTTATTTGGAACATGGCTATGTTTTAGGCTTATAGCTGGTGTCATTGTCACATGCTGTGCTAAGCTTATCCAGGTATCAGCAAAATGCTTGTCCTTGTTTCATACTGTACTAAGCGACATGCTGTGGTAATCAAAGTGTTGTTTTAGCCTTATCTGGTTGCATAGAATAAAGATGAGCATTTTTTTTTTTCAATCCGATTATTGCAACATGCTGTGTTAAAGTTAGCACATGCTTGTGGCTAAAGCTTATCTAAATTATTGGCAACATATTATCCATAATACACATTAGGTGTGTTCACCGCAGAGGTATGTCATTCAACACTAACAACATCGTAACTTGATGTTCCCGTGAACGAGTGTGGAATCATGGGAGTCGTCACCTTCACCTTCATAGCCAACGGGGGGCAGAAATAATGTTCATTAATGAGGAAGCACACTGTACTTCATTGCGCACTGCATATGACTCAGAGCTACAGGGTGTATGCTTCCCCGACTGGACTACACTAGTTTTAATACTAGTCCTATGGTTATATAACATGCTTGTTGTATCAGTGTTGCTGCTAGTCGGAGCTATTGCTGTAGGTAGGGTGTATGCTTCCCCTGCCAAACTACACTAGTTTCAGCAATAGTTCCGCGATTATACAACATGCTTGTTGTATCAGATTTTGCTGCCGCTAGGGATGTAAACTTCCCCCAATAGATCCCATACACTGTTAAATTGGCTACAACAACACGCTTGTTTTTTTTTGCACCCTGCAGTGACGAGTACTTTGCAGCTAATAGTCACATTCACGCTTTTTCCACAGTAAAGCACATGCAACAAACAATGCAGTCCTACTGTAACTTTACTAGCGATATAACACCAAATATAGAACATTAATTCACAAGACCAACGCGCTAATAATCCACATGAAACTGATTAACATAAGCTGTAACTGACTGTCATAAAATTTTTAATTGCGTGCACTGACGTCACTGCCATTACACGATAGGCTGAGGTGCCTCATGTGATCCAAGTTAGCCATTACGCTTTCTCCAATGGTAAGAGACCCTCTCATCTCCCTAATATCAGATCACGCTCTTATTCATGCAAATGCTTTTAAATCATTCAAGCGCGACAAGACAAAGATAACGCACTATCTGTGATGCCCACACACATATTCGTTATTGTGTTATGTTATTGTGTGTTATTGTAGGCTATATTATGCTAATTATGCAATTATGCAAAAATGTCTGTTTTGTCGAGTATCCTCATAAGAGCAGTCTTAAATGAACGTAAAGAATTGTGAGAAATTGAGACGCATGTGAGATCGGCCTTCGTCTCTGTCAGCAGTGGCTGGTCTTAAAGTGACAGCAGCCACTAATGCTGTCTGCAATTAATGTTAATCAAAGAACAAAGGTAACAGAGAAATTCACTCACTGCTCTTGACTAAAGAACTTTTGTAGCTTTAATAAGGATTAATTAAACTATAAATAACTGATGCAGTGCAAACTGTTTGATAACTTTTTTCAATTTCTGTATATTTCCTACCTGTTTGACAGGTAGGAAGGGCACAGGTAAATATGACATTTATTATAGTGGGTTTATGTGAGGATTGTTTTTAAGTTCACTTAAATTAAAAGTTGTTATTTTTTGAAGCCTAATAAATGTTAATTTGTTATTTCATTGAAGTATCAATGAAATGTTATTTCATTGAGACATCAGTATCCTTATTAGTATCAGCGATAGGCTACTGGCCTTTATAGAAGCCATTATAAGTCTTATTCATCTTTATTTTTATTGAATATTATGTATTTATTCATGTTGATATCTGTGCAATTTATGTGTATTTAGCCTGCCTCCGCCATCCAGCTCATAACTCAGAAAACGTGGAACCGAATAGCCCTGAGTGGAGACATTTTTGCTTACAGTGCCCTCGCGTGGATGGAACACATTATCCCAAAAGGCATGTGAGCTGTGCAAGTACTCCTCGCTGCAGACTGTAGCAAGTGATGTCACGTATTTGCGTCACGTATGTTACGTGTGGCATGTCTTTAAAACGCATGCGCCATATCGCGGTGACAGCGCATGCGTCTTATTTGTTACGCGGTGACAACATTTTTTATTAAAAAAACTCCAAAGTAATAATGAAAGCAGCAAAAAGGAGTACAGCGCATATCCATAGTTTTAGCTATGCCTGATCTAAGGTAAACTTATAAGGAATTACAGAGTACTGTGTAATATCTGTGTAGTATTTTATTTTCACATGTTGTTGCACTTCACTGTGTAAATTACAAAATTACTGTAAACATTAATGGCACCTTATATATTTCTTATTTTAATCATTCCTCTGTGATAGTTCTGTGATAGATAGTATTTTTGTGGATTAAACATTTATGCCAATAAAGTATGAAGTTAAACCAACTACATACAGTACATTGTTTTTGAGTTGGCATGCATAATATGGGATACAGAGATTGACAAACTCATAACAGTGATAACTTTTATTTCAAAACAAAGATGATAATTGTGTAATAGAGATATGTACACATACAGATAATCACATGTATATCTATACATCAACACAGACAGACAGACACAGACAGACAGACCATTCAAATCTACTCAGCCTGAAATTCCCATCCATCATTGAAAAAACATTTAACCGAGCAATTAGCCCTCAACCTCCTTATCTGAATAAAATCCATGCAGGACTCCCCTTCTGCCATCACCTACATACCCAGGTAAATGCACTTCAGTTCACAACACTTAATTTAGATAAAATACAGAACAAACAATATTGAATCATTTTGAAGAAAGGCATTAACATAGTACAGAGTCATTCAATGATTTTTTTTTTTTTTATATATTTTAAACATATTATTGGAAGATGTTAGACAAAGATATGCTTGAGTGTTATTGCCTTTGTCTGTAAAGTACCTAAGATACTTACTTTGTTTATGAACAACATAAACTAGATTAAAAAAAAAGTTTGTCAAGACAAACTTTAGGTTGGCTTGAGAAAGCGTAGCCTGAAAGCTGGTTTTCAAGCTGAAAGTTTGAAGGTTTTGAAGGCAATACAGTCTATCAGAAAAAGACAACAGACAGACAGACAGACAGATAGCAAGACTTTCTCAAGTAACTTTTACAGAACTCATACTTATTAAGGATTTAAAGAGCTTACTGTCCAGCCATTCAAGTGGGCCTGTTTTCGTCAGTGAAAGTCTCAGGAAAGTCACGTCACCGTCGTCAGGATGTCAGGTGGCATCTGTCCAAATTAGCCAACAGTCAGTCCAAAATGTAACTTTACATAAGAAAAATTAAAAAGAGAATAGATTGATAGGAGTTTATACTGTGCTTACCTTGGTCAAGTAATAAACAGGCAGGGGTGTTTCCATCGCCTCTAAATTGGAGAGTAAGAATAAGAGTAGCATCATTTTCAAAACCCTGTTATTTGTATGGTTTAAGAATTAAAGTGGGAACCAATACCTGCTCTTTCTCTCCTCTCCTCTTTTTTTCCGGAGTTCTTTTCTTTCAGCATCTGACCTTCAAATGTTTAAAATATAAAGTCTCATGAAGACAGTTTGTTCTTAATGACATCTCCAGGACCAGGGTTGAAATCCACTTGTTTACATTGATAAACGCAATGATTATTTGCAATCTATAGTTAAAAACACTTTTTGGTATTTATTTTAATCTGCTCCATTTATGTTCACAGATAAGTTGTCAACATTTTAAATACAGTACAACTTGATCTAACTTACTTAGTTGCTCAGCAGAAGGATGCACCACCATCTTCTAATTGTTAGCATGTCACTCTGGATTTAAAATAAAATAAAAAATAAAATAAAGGATTACTTCACTGAAATCAAAACGCCCCTCCATTACAATGTAGAGTGCACACTACAATATGAATTAAAGCACATTAGCAGACATTAAAGAAATTGCAATTAGGTTTTGTTGTCTGGGAATGCCCTGAGAATTAAATAATAATGATAAAGTTAATGCATCAAAAGCTAGGTCTGTTATGCTTAGAATGGTTGCTGCTTATGTCGTCACAGCTGTACTCCATCCATGGCCCAGGATTGACATGTTTTGCTAGTTGTCTGTAAAATGTAATATTTAAATGAAAAAAAATAAATAAAAATAAAATAAAAGATACAATCTGATACTGAGGAACAACTTTTTTTTTTGCAATGCATGCAACAATCAACATGACTTCATTAATTTAAGTCTTTCTGCTCTATTTTAAGACATATTCCAAGCCTTAATTTGTTTAAAGGCTATTTAAGATTTGTACAGATCTTTTTAAGATCTGCAGAAACCCTGTCATTTCGAATGCTAATACATATCATAAAACATTTTTTTAAATCTGGCATCTCTTACAATTAAAAGCCGTTAACACAAACCCACAATTGTTTAAACAGCATAAATAATGCTTATTTATGATACTTTGCGCATGCGTGGTAACATACGTGACGCCAACGCTATGGAGCTGTGGAATGTCAGACAGTCATCGCCATCAGTACATCCAGACAATGCGCCATTCATATTGTCTAGGGCCGGTGACGTGACTACCGAAAACATATGCTAATGTGAAAGTGTTTTTCATGAGAGTAGCCTTACTGTTGAGAGATGTGCATTTGACCGGTTATTAACGCACAATTCTTTTGAACCCTTGAACCTCTGTGCTGAGGGGCGGAGCAAAGAAAACGCAGAGAAAAGAAAGCGAAACTTAAACCTCCGTCCGCAGCAAAAACAAAAGATTCCCTGTTTTCTCAACTGAGTTTGACAAGTTTCATCACCAAAGCTTACCATCAGTAGACTACTCTGAAATAGGCTACAACAATGGGCACCAGGTGGGTACATTTATTATTTATAATTTTTTTTTATCATCCTTTTTTCCATAGTTTATGATTACACAAAGTTACGTCCAAAATGAAAAGACATGTCAGAGTATGTAATCAAACAGAAAAAAAGACAGCAACTTTAAATTCTGTTTTCAATGTGAATTAAGAACATTATAGCCTATGCTATAAGCAGTTTGTGGAAGTTTAGGAATCAAACACAATTTTCTTCAGATGAGACAGTCTATCACAAAAAACAGCCGAGAATGCAGAAAAACAAGTTTACTATTTTGTATCTTTCCATCAGTTTTGTTTGGGTGTGGGAATTCAATGTTCTTATTAATCTTATTACAGAGTTCCATAACTACGGTTGTGCAGCACTCTAAAATGTGCTATAGGTTGTTTTTTTACCCAGACTTCTGTGATCTGCCTGTTGGGTGGTTTATACATTGTTGTGTAACTGCTGGGTTAAGTTTCACTCACAGTAGAAATGATGCTCCTCCTCACAAACTACCCAGCCTGCTGGGTTATGTAGCTAACCCACTGCTGGTTTGCCAAACCGGATTAAACCAGATCGGCGGTTTATAAACGGCCATTTTGTCCTGAGAGAAAACTTCCTGAGGTGATATTCCTGAATCACTTTAAGGTTTGCATTCACTAAATATCAAATAATTACTGTTCTGACAAAAACAAAAAACATCTTTTAAATGTTTTCTCCGCTAACATTTTTTCACATCTGCTAGGTTCGCTTGCCTTGCAGACCGAATGAAAGATTAGACGCGGCCATATTTCACATACAGCCGCGACGCGTTTCAAAACAAAATCAGCTACCATGACTTGCACTTGCACTCAGACTACATATGTAACATGTACTTACCATAGCAATAACAGTAAATGATGCATAATTACATGCAACTAACCCTAAACCAAGTCCTACTCATACCCTAACCATATAGTAGGCCTAAGTGACGTCACTTGCAGAGGAAGCGCAGGTGAACGAGAGAGTGCAAGTCTGCAGCCAGACTATTGGGAGACACTGCCATACTATTGAATGAACTGATTAATATACTTACATTGTTGAATAATGGGGGTGTTTGACGGAAGGTGAAGCTGTAATCCGACAGAGGAGACAGAAAGCATTTTTCTTCTTTAATATCACTTAGCAAACGCAATATCTGTATCTGTTGAACCATAATATCCATTCATTTCCAAAATAGACAGGTTTTATTAATATATTAGCCTATATATAAATAATTTATATAAATTAAATGAATATATTTAGCCTAACATTTGATACAAGAAAGATGGAAATAATAACCATGGGTCAAAAATTTAGGGGAGAGCGGGGCACAAAGTAACGCTTTTTGACTTTCTCAGGTTGTGTAAATCTATAGCCTACTTATGGTTCAGAGTATTTATTTTTTCCCACATTAATTCCCCACATGTCTAGTACAATTATGTGGTTTTGTTTTATTAATACAGTATATACTTTTTTCTTGATATACCCCGAAAAAATGGAAGTGAAATGTGACAACATGCCCCATAGGTGGGGTACAAACATGTGAGGGGCACATTGCAACATGACCATTTGACAGCTTAAAATGTTATCTGATCTAATAAAAAAAAAATATACAAGACAAACTAAAATATTTTCTAAATAAAATTCAATTATTAACTTTTTCATATAAAATAATAGCATTTTTTAAAAATTAAATATAAACTAATTTTTGAGTTTCGACTACAAACACAGGAAAACACAGCTATACAACAGTTCAAAACAAATAAATAATTTGTAATTTCTGAACATTGACTCTCAGTCTTTATTCACGTTTTTCTCATGTTTTCTCAATAGAAGTAATAAAAGTATAGAATATAATAGCATATTTCTAATAGGGGCACATTGTAACGCAGTGTGACAACATGCCCTCGCCTGCACAACTGGGATTTAAACCCGGTTAGTGTCTTCTGCTAGTTAGCGAAGCATTAAAGAACTATCTTAACTGTTAAATAACATATTGGAGATTAAAATAATATCAGATTTGTCTCATTTTAAATAAACACAAAAAATAGAGATGAAAAATTAACTTAAGTAAGAAATTTACTTTTGCTATGGTTTAATTAATGTCAATGGATATCTTCCAAAAAAAATATATATTTTGGCGCAATTCTTTCTCTATATAGTGTTGATATGGCAACTAGTAAATACACCAAGTTTCGTCATGCTAGCATGTGTGGAAGTATTTAAAACAAGTGTGTTACAACTAGTCCCGTGTTAAGTTTGTGCCCCGCGCTCCCCTACCCAGCTTTTTAGTCTAAATGAGCTGACATTGGGTTAAAATGTGTAACCCATGTGTTCTGTCCAATATTTACCCAGTGTTGGGTTGCCAATTGAGTTGTTTTTAACCCAGCGATTTTTAGAGTGAGTGTAAAAATTTAAACACACCACAACAAACTGTAGTCAACAACTTAACATAGATCTTAATATGAACTACACCAACCAAGAATAGCCCTTCTAAATGGCAGGAAGGGAATATTTCTCTGAAAATCTGCTCTGACTGCTCAGAATTACCTTCTAAGTAGTTTAAACTGTTATGATTAAAATATTTTGAAATGCATTAATCACATATTTATTCAGATAGGAAATATCATTGTTACTATGTAAATTGCTCTGTTTTGACACAGGGAACAATTACAGGAGCTCCTGTCTGAGTATGTAGTGGACACACTCAACTACATTCAGACAGTGAGCGACTTCTGTGACAAACAACAAAAATGGACCCTTCAGAGAGAGACAGAGCTGGAGAAGATGAGAGACATCAAGGACCAAGCAGACAAAGTCAGTCTTAAGTTTGACCATGTTCAGCGCTCAGAGAACAAAGCCAAGGCTTTTGGGCAGTACCTGTGGAGTGGTTTAACTCAGGTCACGGCTGACTCCAGACTTCAGGAGCTGGAGAAGGAACTGGGTGCTGTCCTGAAGGACACACTTGAGGGTTTGGAGAAACTTGACAACTTCCTGGATGCAGTGGAGAAGCTCACAGTCACCTCACTATTTGTCTTCACTGGACGGAGCTTCTTGCCAAAGGCTGAGAGTCCTGAAAGTGTGCGATCAGTCATCACAGCTGCCAGAATGGCCTCTCCTCTCCTTATCCACTTTAAACGAAATGCAGAAACCTTCTTCCTTCCTTCACTCAGTAACTTGGACGTCCTAGCTTTTCAATTAGACAAATACATACGTATCACAGAAAAGATCTGCGAGAGAATGGAGAAAAAGTTAGTACTGACATTCATGCAATGTTCATTTAAAAGGATAGTAATTTGATAAACATGTTAATACACACAGATTATCACAATAATCTCAATGGCATTTACTAAATCAACTAAATTGAAGGTTTAGGTCCATAGTTAGATCAATAATTAATTAATTTTTTTTTACATTTACAACCCCTCACAGATCCAAGAGTTTTTTGTGGACTGAAGATACTTATAGGCAAGTATTATAAATATTAGGGTAATATTGGGGTAAGATTTAAACATCTTCATTATTCATCATAACCTATATAGGCCAAGCTGAGTGGAATCATTCAACCTGAATTCAAAGATTATTTGCTTTTATGACAATGTCTAAAATATAGTCTTTGTTAATCCTACTTAAACTCTTTACAGATGTAAGAAGGCTCAACCTGTGAAGTTCAGCTTGAACTTAAGTGAGGACTCCATGAAAAAAATGCTTGATCATTTGAAGCAGTTGTGCAAAATAAGGTGAGACCTGTTTTTATGATCCGATGTTTTCTTCACTCTGGTGCATCGTGAAATGTGGCTGTAAACTGTATTTTTTTCTATTAATGTCTAGGATGGACCAGAACACAAAGCTGACCTTCATTTTTCAGGACCACGCTCTGCAATTCATTGGTTTATTCAGTAAGAGTCGCTCTAGAATGGAGAAGTTCCTGTCAGACCTGGAGGAGAATGCAGTTCAGCTGGACAAGATGAAGATGGGGGCCAGTATCTCCACTGTGGCTGGAAGTTCGGTTGGGATAGCAGGCGGTGTTTTGTCCATTGTTGGTCTTGCTCTTGCCCCTGTCACAGCAGGAGTGTCATTGGCTCTCACTCTGACAGGTGTCGGTCTGGGGGTGACCAGTGGGGTCAATAGCTTAGTCACAGGCATCACTGAAGCAGCAGTCAACAGTCACCATGGGAAAAATGCACAGAACATTTTTCAGAGATACATGGATGATGTGGGGAAGATTTTAGACTGTCTGGAGCGGGCCTGTAATGAGCGTATAGAGGAACCCAATGTTGTGGATATGTTTAAAGCAGGAAAGTTGATAGCCCGTGCAGGAGGAGTGGCCAAAGGTATTGATGCTCTGGTAGATGCAGCTTCAGCTGTTAAAGTACTCAAAACTGAGGAGGTGATTGCGACTGCAACAAAGGTCGGGCTCCAGGAAGCACAAAGTGCTCGTAGCATTCCCAAACTGGCAGCAGACCTTCCCGACATTGGCCAGCTGGCAAAAGGGACGCCACTAGCTCTCTCAAAGTCTGCTAGAGCTGGATTCATCACTCTAAATGCCCTCTTTATTGGCTTAGATGTAATTTTTATTTGCAAAGACAGTATAAGTCTGGCCAAAGGGAGCAAGAGCGAGGCCTCTCTGCTCATCCGCTCCAGAGCAGCTCTATGGAAATCTGAACTGGAGGCCTGGCAGAAGATCCATGATTCCTTATGCATAGGAATTTGGAGGTTTAGAAAGAGTCAGGAGGTGTTGGAGCAACTTTTTCTTCCTTGAAAAGTATGTTTCAAGATTGAGAAGAGCTGAGATGAGCATCAATTTAGACCAACAGTTAGACCTGCTGTCCTCGAACACTAATCAATTTATCAACTTAATACTTACAGTTGCCAAATTAATGTTTTGTGAGTTAAAAATCCTTGCATACTGGTGGAAGTCTGAGCTGAAAACTTTGTGTGCATATGATTTACACTGTCAAATATCACATATTTTATTATAAAAGGTAATTGCACTTATGTGTGTGTCTTATGTGTCACGTGTTATTTGTTATTTGGGTGTGAGAGTTTCAAGTGCTTTAGTTAAACAATGACAGATCAAGTGATATTATAAAATGGGTGTATAAGCATAAAAGGAAATCCTGAAAGATGCAGACTGATTGTATCAGAGGATTGAAAACTAATGTAGCACTTTTAGCATTTTTACAGTAATTCTGGCCAAAGCATTTTGTCAAAGACAAGAATGAAAAGAAGAAAATAACAACTTTTGCACATTAAAGGAAATTTAAATAAATTTTAATGACAAACAGTTTCACTTCTAAAATGTCACAGAAAACCCCTGGGTTAATTTAGCATTACACAATTGTACAATTTTAATTTATTTTTACATTTAAAATTGAAACCTCAAAACTGGTAAAAGCAGAGCAGAACATTGCGGAAGTCACACTATCTGTACACTTTTAAATTGTTAATGTCATCATATATTCTTTTGTTACCATGACAGAGCTTTTTCACAAAAAGGAAATTTTTGAATGCAAAACATTACAACAATGTATTAAGATTAAGCTTTGATATTGTAAATCATTAACAATAATTATGTAAATAAAGTGCCTGAGCATGCTTGTGTTCCTCATTTGTAAGTTGCTTTGGATGTTACAGGTTAACTCTGTAGTGTCTGGATCAGGTACTACAGGTGAGAAATGATGATGGCCTGGCTTCTGGTGGTGAGTTGTGGAAGTTGCAGGGGTGGATATGACTGTTTTATCCTGAGGTCCTTTTCATCGTTCATTGTTGTTTGCAGTTCTGAAGAAAGTTACTTCTGCCACTGATAGGCAGGTCATTGTTCATATTGTATCTAGCTGAGGCTTTCTGTTCCTTATCTGTAGAAAACAAGAAAAACATCCTAAGCGTATTGACTTGGACACGAGCGAGAGTGCTGCTGTTCGTGATTTGGCTGTAGTCATGAAGCCGCAGTTAATCAGAGAGTTTGATAAACTTGTTGCTCACATTTTATGTAATATTCAGTTACTTTGTCTGTTTTTGCTTCACCAACGAAAATTATTCCGAACTAATCTAAACAAAATCAATCGAGCAGCACACAGTAGTTAACAGATCTATCTATCTGTATTTTTTGAAAGCATTGAACTATGAATTATCTAAGAAAATTCATTATCAAGAAATTTCATTATAAAATATAAAAGTATAAATAATAAAATATAGACATATTTGAGTTTTTTATTCTCATTTAACTTGTGTTTGGTACTTTTTTCACAAATATAACTCCACATGTTTTCCTTTTTTTAAACAATCAAGAAGATTAATAATATTTTAAGAATATTGTCTTACCGTCCAATATCTGTTGGTCTGTTCTCCTTCTCGACCTTCTTAACTCTTTTGCCTTCAATGACTCTCTCACTTTCTCTATGTTCTCTTCCCTCTTCTTTCGCTCTTCCTCCAATCTTCTCTCTTCTTCTATCTCCATTTCTCTGGCATGTTCCAACACCTTCTCACTGTAGAGCATAGTCCCTCCATTGGTAGTCATCATTTTCGTGATCTTGGCCAGAAGTTCAGCCACCTGGTTCTCACCTTCTTTGGAATTGCTGTACAGAGCATGAAAACGGCCTCCACATTTCTCAACCAGCCTGTGTAGCTCCACGTTCAACTTCACTTCTTCCTTTAGGGTGGAACCACGTAACTGTTTTCTGTCTAAGACTGTGAAGAGCACCAAACTGCAATTCCAGGCTTCTGGACCAAACAGCTCAACGTGTTCCTCCACGGCACGGCACTCACGCTGGGAGAACGAGAATGACAGTGGTACCACCAGCAGCAGGGCATGGGCACCAGGCTGGCACAGACTCATACTCCTCATTATCTCCTTCTTCACCGTCCATACTGATGCAGAGGAGCCATTGACGTTGAACCATTCCCAACCCGGGGTGTCAACAACAAGCACCTGCTGTCCTCTCACCAGACCCTGACACGGGAAACTCTCTCGAGTCTTTACCCCAACCTCATCAAAGGCTTTCTTGCCCAGAATGGCATTACCAACAGCACTTTTCCCAGCTTCTGTCACTCCAACCAGGACCAATCTCAGTTTGGGAGAGTCAGAAAGATTAATCCCTTCTTCAGTGGAAAAAAAAGATATAGACATGACAAAAATGTTATTGTCAGAGCAAAAAAAAAAAAAAAAACAGGCTATTTGATTTTTTTTTTTTTTTCAGCATACATCTATTCATTTTGAAATTAAAAAGTGAATTTACAAATGAAAAGTACGAGAAGTATGGCTAATATGGCTAACTGTGAACAAGCAATGTTCAATTAAATGTGTGTAATTTAAACTAATTGGATTTATTGATGATGCATATAAACCTGGCTACTGTGTATTTAGAACCCATTCAGTTTATTAGTATTGTTACAGAAATCTGACCAGTCACCCGTTTCAATCATGTATGACTGGCAAATATGCACCAAATTAAGTTTATTAGTTTGTTTACGTTGAAACGATGCAATCCAAATGGATGGACATTTTTATATGTAATTCAAATACATAAATCTTTTGAGTGTAGAAGACTTGATTACAGTTCATTCAAAGGTCAGATATTTCCTAATATCCAGTGGTGGAAAGAGTACTGAAAAAACATACTCAAATAAAAGTACCATTACATTCCAAAAAATGTAGTGTGAGTAGAGTAAAAAGTACTTGTTCAAAAAACTACTAAGAGTAAAAAAGTAGCTAATTTAAAAGTACTCATGAGTAGTGAGTACTGAGCTTCGGATTCTGCACCCTTATAATAAACACTGCACTACAATTAATAAATAAAAAACATTGCATATAGCCTACTGTAATTCACATTATCTTTTGTTCTTTGTCAGAAAGATTGAATATCTATCATCCATCTATCATCTATCATCTTTTTAAAATGCATCAAATCAGTACATTCATCACCATTTAAATCGTTTAAAAGTAAAAAATAAAAAAATTAAAATAGGTGTAAGGCCACTGAGCCTGAGCATGCTATTGTTGCACATAAAATATCATGTTCATAACTGTGCAAAGAATTCAAAAATCTTTAGAACGATACACGATAGTTCAGCATCAAACACCATGAGATGGGTTAAACAGAGATTAAAAAATACCAAATTTCTCTCCAAAACGGTACCAGTTTTAGTGTTTTGATAAATAAATGAGAATCACTAATGACACTTTGAAGTTATCAGTTTACCTCACCCAGTGCACTGAAAAAGGCTAATATAGTAAGTTAACACTAATTACATTGTAATTCCATGCCATTAAATATCTTACAATTTAAACGTAAATGCACAGTTCTAGAAGGGGGTTTCATCCCTTTCATTTTACACGGCTACATATACTCACATTGTAATGCTGATAATATAATTTGTAATAAGAATTGTGCATTAAATACAGAAGTTATTTCCAGGAAACTTACAAAAGAAACACACACACACACACACACACACACACACACACACACACACACACACACACACACACACACCCTAGGAAATGGACTCTTGGACATGGATTATCGTGATAATAACTAATAAAATAATAAGCAAGCGAACATGACAGAGAGTGATGACAGAGTGATGACATTACATTCAGTCAAAGTGAGCCCCCTCGTGGCAGGCTATTATGGCTACAAGTCATAAGTCCCGCACTTTTCATAAAAGCAGGGCTGACAACTTTTGAGTTTAGCTTGGAGTGAGATATGAAGTGATATTGATATTGGAGTGAGGGGGGTATTGACTAATTTGGATACATGTTTATTTTAATTTTTTTTTTTTTTTAAATCTCACCTAATGCTGTAAACATAGAGGGCCCAATCTGCTGGTAGTATTAAAGGTTAAAAATATCAAATGAAATTAAATATAATGCAGTTTTTGTTATAATAACAATTATTTAATGACATAAGTAAAAATATAATAAATATGTAATATAGTGCTCAGCAAAATCTCCTCTCTAGCTATTTTTTCTATTCAATTAACATGCTATGGTCATTAAATGGTTTTCCTGAGGTAAATGTAACATTATGTGACTTGTACATAGACTTGCTATTATATATTGACCTCTTTCCGTGGTTGAAAAACACTAATTGGTCGATATTATGTATACTTTCGGTAAGTTGTACTGCATCTTTAAATAAAAAAGTAACAGATGATCGGTTCACGTGCACTTGAATTGAGGCGCTCAGCGATCTGTCACGTCACATTTACAAGCGCCAAACGTATTTTTGACTGAATTTCGTAATAAAATTGACGGAATCTAAGAGCTGAGAATTAGTTTAATATTAAAAGTACCTCTTTGCTCCGCAATTTTTCTGTGCGTGAGAAAATGGATGTGTGGCGTGAGAGCGTGTGAAAAGTGTCAATTGCGTGAGTCTAACGCTCAATGCGTGAGAGTTGGCAGCAATGTAAAAGTGACTAGCCTACTCTTCAAATACAGTTTCTCCAAACGTGTTTATTATTTTAGGTAGTTATTATCACAATAATCCATGTCCAAGAGTCCATTTCCTCGGATGAGATGGTTTTTATTCGTTATTTGACACTATAAACCATGCTATAAACACACACTGACCTCCTCGAGCTTTTATTTTGGCACTTCCGGTTACCGACATTTTGAATTTGCATATTAGTTAAATATTTAGTTTCACCGAAACATTTAGATTCAACATTTAGATTTAGATTTAGATTTAACATTTAGATTTAGATTTAGCATTTAGATTTAACATTTAACATTTAGGTGTAACATTTAATATTTAGATTTAACTATTTAAAATATCTCTAAGTTGACAAATATTGTTGTAAATGTGCTAAAAAGTGACCATCAAAAATTCATACCAGTTTTTTAAAGGTTGTTTGAAGCTAAACGTGACAAAATGTTGCTGTTATTTTCAGCGTGAACCGCTTTACAAACGGCGCCCCATACACTGTAGCTATTTTAGGAAATAGCCTAGTACTCATAAATAATCTTCTCCCACCTCCCATATGAGTGGTTTCATTTACCATACTGTGTAAGTTACATTACTTTTTGTGTTGCTTGGTTTTAATCAGTAGCAATAAAGACAGTAATAAAAAGGCTGTATGAATATCAGCTGCTGCTGGCTATTGAAATGATTGCTCCCTCGATAATAATATTGTACAATGAGCACACACCAGGTCTGAATACACTAATTGCTTCATTAAGTTTTTATTTGGTGCATGACATCGATTTGGAGGTTTAATAGAGGTCTATTTCATTAAGTGTTACAAATATCACATACTATAGTTCTATCTCTGTTGACCAAACATATGATGAATGTATCTTTGGCCTTATTTCACTGCCATGACTGACTTCAAAGCAGTCAGGTAAATTTGATTGCAGTAAGACAAATCTTTTTGACTATTATTACGGTGTTACTGTATTGCTAGCTGTCACTGAAAAATCAACATCTGAATTTGACAAATAGCCTACATGTCTTAAATTTACTATTATCTCTAAACAATCCTGTAAGAAAATGTAGTCAAATTGGTAAGATCAGTAAAATGAAATAGAAAATAGACTTTAACTGTCACAGATACAATAGACTAAGACATTATATGCACTATAATAATAATATAAAAACATTACATTGAACAAAGCATGGTAATTTATGTTTTTTTCCTGTGGATAGTCTTACAACAAAAAAAACAAACAAACATAGTTTAACTCATTACTGTGCAAGAACTTGTACATCTAGAGTTTACTGACCATGACTGTGTGATACTTCAATCTCATCCATTCTCTTTTCTGTTCAGTCAAATGTGCTGCTCTCTATAAAAGAAAATAATTATTTCCTGATTTCAGCAGAATACGATTGGACTGTGACATATTTCATCTGTCCTCTTATCTAAATGTTGTTTTCTCTGTACATTGTCAGCGCAATCCTTCGTCAGTTCTGATCAGGCTGTTTACAACCTCTTTTACTGTCATATCCAAAGTACAAACTAAGACCAAGCCTGTTGTTACTGAACATTTATTATTGAACATTTATGCTGTTTAAGAACTAAGAATATGTTCTATTACCACTTTTGTAATTCCCTTTGTTCTCCCCTTTCTAATGGCAACGCATTATGGAAATAAATAAATAAATGAAATAGATAAAACTTTTACTATTTCAAACTCCTAGAAGAACTTGCATGACACCTGGTCCCAGTCTGCTAAATTTGCTACTATAAAGATATGTGTGTGTGAATTATTTGGTTGTTTACATACTGAACCATTTTTTTTTTTGCAGGTAGGCCTACAATATGGACACAGAACATCATAACTTTAATTTGTGAGGACACAACAGAAAAAAACATTTCCAACAATCCTGAGAAGATGCCGTGGTTAGAGTACCGTGAAGGCAGACCTGACTATTCCTGTGTTTGTGTAAGCCACATGTTTGGTTATATAATCAAATGTTCGAAAACATTTTGTTTGGTGTAAGCTTCATTGCTCCTCGTGTCTTTTAAATGACAGATCATATATGTGATTAGAAATGTAAAAGACAATGTGGTAATATTTCCTCTTTTCCCACGTCTGGGTCAAAGTTGAGACTCCCAAGAGCTTAGAAGATTTTCACCAGCAGTATCTAACAGGAAACATTTAGACTAACAGCACATCAGAGTATGTTTTAAACATTTTTTGGACATTGGTTTGTTATTCCTAAAGTTCAGGCTTCTGCCTCATCAATCCTAATGTGACACAAAAGGTAGCTGTAAGGTGTAAGAGAAGTATCAATTCTTACCTCGTGTTTTAGCTGGCAGTTTATCTTGGTTTGATCACATCCGAGAGAGGGCAGTACAACATCCTTTTCCTGACACATGAGGACATGGTCATGGTAATCACAGCCTCAAAATATCTCATAGTATTTGCAGAATGCACTTTTAAAAACATGAAGCAGGACCCAAAGGCAAACTATGAATTCATCCCACAAGATCTATTACTTGAGCCCCAATTCATGCACAAAGGTTCAAAGATCACAATCGTGGAATGTGTAGACAAGCTGTATCCTTCACTTATTCTGTTATATTTGTTTTGCGGTTGCTGGTACTGTTGGAGATTGGAAGAACACATTCACTGTGGCACAAAAGGAGATGTGTGACCAGATCTTCAAAGAAAGGATGGAAAACTTGTAACTAGTCTCACAAGAAACAGAACAATTTTTTTTTTCTCCCAGTGGAAATCAAACACTATTTAATGGTAATTCAAATGCTAAAACCTTCCAAACAAACCATCGGGGTTACTGAAATGCCCCATTGGCTATGCACCCCAAAGTGGTTTATTTTTTAAAGAAGTTAATACTTTTATTTAGCAAGGACACATTAAATAGATTTAAAATGACAGCATACTCTAATGGGTAAATATTAGTATTTTAGATTTAGATGTACTGTTGTGTGTTCTCATTTCTTTTATTTGTCTTGTTTTATATTGTGGTGTGTATTTTATGTTTGTCTACTACGCTGCATCCAAATTGCCCGCAAGTGATCTTAATAAAGGTAAACCTTGAACAATTATATATTTCAAATAAATGCTGTTCTTTCAAACTTTCTATTCATCAAAGAATACTGGAAAAATGCATCACAATTTTCACAAAAATATCAAGCAGTTTTCAACACCGATAATAAGAATTTTTTCTTGAGCAGCAAATCATCATATTAGAATTATTTCTGAAGGATCACGTGACACTGAAGACTGAAATAATGATGCTGAAAATTCAGCTTTGCATCACAGGAATTTTAAAATATATTAAAATACTAACAGTTAAATTGTAACAATATTTCACAATATTACTGTTTTTTTCTTTCAAGAAAACTTAATTATATGCCTTTACTATTTCTTATACCCCCTTATCAATAAATATAGCATTTATTGTTTTTTACGACTTATCAATTTCAAACCATTAAGCATCAACAGTGTGGCTGAGGCATATTTAGTTTTATTTTAGGGCCAGAAACAAACCATTTAGCAGCTATATTTAATTACAGTGTTACCTGCAGAACTTAAAGGGATAGTTCACTTTAAAATGAAAATTCTGTCATCATATACTCACCCTCAAGTTGTTTCAAACCTGTATGAATTTCTTTCTTCTGTTGAACACAAAGGAAGATATTTTGAAGAATGTCAGTAACCAAACAGTTAACTGGAACCATTGACTTCCATAGTATTTTTTTTTTCCAGTTAACTGTTTGGTTACTGACATTCTTCAAAATATCTTCCTTTGTGTTCAACAGAAGAAAGAAAATCATACAGGTTTGAAACAACTTGAGGGTGAGTAAATGATGACAGAATTTTCATTTTAAAGTGGAGTATCCCTTTAATGTCAGACCATTCATTTACATTTATGCATTTCACAGACACTTCAAGGTATGTTTATTTCCTGGGAATCAAGCCCATGGCCTTGGCGTTCCTAGCACCATGTTTTAACAAATAAGATTAAAAAGCAAGATTGTTCAGAATCAATTCTTATAAAAAAGGTCATTTGTATTGCCCTCACGCTCCAGAACCTAATCTATAATAATAATTAAACTTGCAAAGGCATCCCAACCTGAGCGTGCTCATTTTTAAACAGACAGAGACATCACCACAGTACATGAATAATCAACTATCTTTATTTAGCTCTTACAGCATTGAAACACATAATGCTAGCAGCTGTGGTAGTTGATGACGCCTTAATTGTCTTCATCTGTTGGAAGAAATTAAAAATATATAAGAAACCAAGGTAACCGGATAAAAAGTATGGATAAACATATTGAAGTGACAAACAATCAGCTATCCTCACCCTCTTCATCTTCTTCCTCGTCCTCATCCTCCTCCTCTTCGTCTTCATCTGAGCTGAAGGTTCCATCAGGCAGGCTGTACACCCTAATTACTTGCTGTTAAGGAACACACACACAAAAAAAAAGTGTTATGGATTTATAATAACGTAGATTATGACAGAAAAATACTTTGAAGTTGCCAAGGCGATTCCTACAGGCACAGCATTACAGCTAAAATTAGCACCATGCAGGTGTGTAAAACAGTACATTTCATTTCTACTCAAGATACGTTTATAATAAAGAACGTTTGATAGACATTTGGAGCTTATTGCTGTGCTTCAGTATGTCAATTGTCAAATATCTCAATTCTACAATGCAACATCTTTCACTTTACCTTATTCGGGTCTTTGAGGATGAGGTATTTGCCCTCCTCCAGCTTGCGACAGATGTCGATCACACAGCGCAGGATGCCCCAAGCATTCTCCATGCTCAGGTTAATTTGGCTGGCAAACTCGTTGGGCTTGAACTGCTGTGTGCCAAGGACGACATGCCTAGACGAGTCCTTGACATGATAACGGGAGACGTACCTAAAGAGAAAAGAACATGTAGTGAGAAATCAGACAGGACAAAGACTCAATACCAAAATAACAAATATTGTAGAGACGGTGGTATTGTACTCACCCTAATTTGAGGTACTCAGATCCCGCAAGAATAGCACAGCACGTCCAACGGGCCAATTTGTAGCTGTTGTTCTTCAGCTCTGTGGCCAGAACCGCTCCCCTCTGGGAATCCAGTTTCTGTCTCCAGTCCACTCCATTGCAGTACTGTACAGAGCAAAGAATTAGATCACCTGTATCTCTGAAAAGGCCAAATGCAATTATCCATCTCTCTTTTTGTATCTTACTCGGGAGTCCCACTCATTCAGGGTCTTGACATTGATGAAAGAGACTTCTCCGTTTGCTCCGGTCATCACTCCATCATGCTCACAGCGGACCATGAGGTCAATGTCATCCCCCAGCTTCCACCTCCGGTACCTAAGAATCAGTCAGGGAAGGTCACTATTTTGAATTCAGCATAATAGTCTTATAATAAATGTATTCTTCATTCTTAGGTTTTGTTCAAACAGCACTCAAATATGATTTGGTTTTTAAATAAAAAATTTTAGACTCAAACACCATGTATATACTGTATCAAAAAAGAGTGAACGAGTCAATTTTAGGAGAACAATTCAATGTTACTGATCAGAATGAAATACATTTCCAATCAAATCTGATTTAAATCCACATATGGAAATAAGAAAAAGAAGAAAAAAAGACAAGAAAAAAAAAAAAAAAAAAATGGGAAAAGAGTTTTGCTGCCTCACCTGTCTGAACAAAGATTTAAATAGTAAAAAAAGAAAAAGTTTTAATATATACATACACACTTATTTTATTTTCAGAGGTCTGCACATACCTGTAGGCAACAGATGCCACCTCACTCTTCTCCATGTCCTCCTCAACAAATGGGTTAGAATTGGGGAACTTGTACCTCTCTCCTCCCTGACACCAAATCAACAAAAATGCATTCATACAAATGTCTTTGTCTGAAACAGAATATGGATGTTAATGTATCATGTTAATGGCCGGTTTACTGTGGAAAAACACAAGCATACCATTCTAAGACACTGCTGGCTGAAGTTGTGGTTGATGTAGGTGGCCTCCATAGCCAGGTTTCGGGGGGAATTGAGGGAACTGCCCTCGTCCTGAGGCGGCTCATTCGCAGTCTCGCTCACAGTAAGCAGGTCTACAAGGGAGAATGAGTTTAAGCTTTAAAACTTCACATTTATTACTTTATGCAGCAAAAACACAAATAACTGGTATATCAGGGCTTAACAGTTATGATTTTTTCATAAGTAGTTAGAGGTTTTTAGGCCAATATTTTCAATCGCCCAACTGAAATTTTTTTTTTTTTAATAATTGCCATTTATAAAAATTTTACACCTTCCAAAATGTTAAATAATGAACGTGTGAGAGTTATAGGCTATATGACATGTTATAGCCAGGTATGACGGCGCTACTGCAACACGTCGCCGCAGATGAGCAGAATCTCTTCAGCAAGCCAATGCACAAACTAACGTAAATTAAACAAAGTTTGGTGTCACCGACGCTCAAAACACAATCATCTTCATTAAAAGTAGTGAGACTAAATGATCTTACCAGTGCTGATGCTGCTTTCTCTCCTATTGCTGTCTTTGTTCTTGAAATTAGCTGATGATAAATAAAATGCAGCTCATATCTGTTGCTTTCGTTGACGTGAACTGAGGAATTGAGGATCGGACTTATATTCGTTTTGCGGAGACACATTTATGTGGCCATGTGTAAATGGAACCGTTTTTAACATAACAGAATACCTGATCAGTAAAGATGCATGAAGTGAACAGGTGCAAACAGGCCCTTAGTATATTGGATCCGTGCAGCTCTTAAAGTGACAGCAGCCTACTAAACCTGCTGCCATCTGTCGTTAATAAAAACAACAAGAGAAAGTTTCACTTCTCTTGACTGAATCACTTTTGTAACTAAGAATAAGTGCACATTTAATTTACACTGAAGACTATGCACTGTTTTTGTATATATATATATATATATATATATATATATATATATATATATATATATATATATATATATATATATATATATGATTAATATACTATATTATACAATGTATGTATTTCTGATTTCTAGTGCTTGAAGTTTTTCAGGTAGGCCTATTTGTCTTTGTTCTATTGTAAATTTGTTTTCCTACTGCTGAGTTTCTTTGGTATTAATTTATCACCATTTACTTGTCTTCAGTAAGCTTGAGAGTTTATTACTTAGACTAGTATTAGTTTTATTTGTGATATTCAAAATGGAGACAAGAATTATGAAATGTCAAAGTTATCAAAAATGTCTGTCATAAAAATATTACTAAAAGCAATTATAACTACATTGTGATACATATCATTATCATGAAATAAAATCACTCATTTTGTGATTTAAGATTTTGATCATATCTCCGACCCTTAGCAAAGACTATATAAAAAAAAACAGTTGCAATTTCAACAAAACCTCATCGTTAACCAGCTTGACGTTTTTAATTTGGTGACAAATTTAATTCTCCAGAATTTGCAGTGCTCAACAACTAGCAAGGCATAAAAAGTAAATTAATGAAAATGAATGCAATACTAGCTGGCACTCTCACACTGACCCAGGGGCAATCTTTATTGTTGAGCCCTGCATATCAAGACAAGTTCAAATTTATAATAATCCCTTTAACCAGAATATGGCCAGCATCAAGACACTACGGCCTTTTGACAGCCATTAAAATGAGCAGCACTCAACTGAAGCACACGCTTACCAAAATCAGAGTTGTCTCTCTTGTCAAAAAAGAGCTTGTTGCCCACACGTTGAACGATAATATCCCAGGAGTTGACTGAGCGTGTGCAGCACATCAGAGTTGCCAGGATGGCATCGGTGGCAAACACATTGCCCTGGGTCTTTGCCAGCTGTGGATGAGTTGTGTTCAGAAAAAGCTCAATTAGCAATACCATTTATACTAGAAAAGACAGACACATCAATAAAGTGGTCAGACACCAGCAGCAATGACAAACGAAAGTGGGCAAGTGTAAGCGTGCTTCAGAGTACCTTGCGGATCACAGGGTCATCAGTGGTGGTCACGGTGTGAAAGATCCTCTTGATGCTCTTGAGTGGTTTCTCATTGCGTGTGGTGATGCGATCGAAAGCCTTGTCGTAGTACTCAAGAGCTCCACAGCACTCACTGAGAAACAGAAGAACGAGAATGAAGTAGCAACAAACTCATATGAAATCTCGATGACATGAGTGATGTCAGAATGCTCACACGTCGATAGGGTCGGCCACATCCATGTATCTCATCTTCATGAGCCTGGGAAAGTCCATCTCTTCCTTCACCTCCCAGTCACTGCGCACCTCCACCGAGGAGTCCCTGGGCTTGAGCTGGGCCTGAGGTGACGGTAGATGTTTAACGATATTCAGGCAATTGAGAAACAGAAGAGTGAAAAGAACTGATACGTTCATACCAAGTTGATATTAAAACTCAATACTAAAACTGTCCATCTTGGTGGGGTCTTAAAGGGATAGTTCACTTTGAAATTAATTTTGGTATGTTTTAGCTTACCTCAAGGGCATCCAAGATGTAGGTGTCTTTGTTTCCGCAGTAGTTTCAATTTTGATATTTTTAGGTCAAACCGTTCTTGTCTGTCAGTCATATAATGCAGGTCGATTGTCACTGTCTCAAAGAGCATGCTTTGTCCAAATTAAAACAATTCCCCATCGTCCAAATGAAACAATTCCCCATCGTAAGTACACATTAATGGCCTAAGACACGAAACGAGCGGTTTGTGTGAGAAAATGAACAGTATTTATATCGTTGTCATCTCTTGAAAACAGCACACGTCCAAATGATCTGACGGCGCGGGCGGGTATAGATATATACATAGATGTCGCCTTGGCTACTGCAGTTCATTGGAACGAAACCGTAGCCAAGCGACATCTAGTGTATATATCTATACCCGCCAGCGCCGTCAGATCATTTGGACGTGTGCTGTTTTCAAGAGATAACAACGATATAAATACTGTTCATTTTCTCACACAAACCGCTCGTTTCGTGTCTTAGGCCATCAATGTGTACTTACGATGGGGAATTGTTTAATTTGGACGATGGGGAATTATTTTAATTTGGACTTTGTGCTTGTGTTTTGAGACAGTGACCATAGACCTGCATTATATGACTGACAGACAAGAACGGTTTGACCTAAAAATATCAAAATTGAAACTACTGCGGAAAAAAAGACACATACATCTTGGATGCCCTTGAGGTAAGCTAAAACATACCAAAATTTATTTTCAAAGTGAACTATCCCTTTAAATGCAAATACAGTCAGTTTGTTTTAAAGTCATGCTGAAATAGATGTAGTGACAGATGTTTTCTTCCGTATTGTGACGTGAGAAACTGATTATATAAAAAAAAAATATATATATAGGGGACTTGTTTCTATCTATCGGTTGATGATTGGATTTTGAGATGTGGACATTGCACAAAAATTTATGAGCTTGAAGTCAATTGTGGAGCGGCAGAGTTTAAGCAGATTAAATGATTGGAGAAGTACAGTATACATTACAAGAGGAGTCTGTAATTTTGATTAAACATTAAAAGGTAGGGCTGCACGATAAAACAATACCGATAATTATTACAATACCGATAATTATTGTGATATAATTTTCCTCAATTTCAATAAAAGTTTGATAAGTGTTTAATACAATGCACATGCATGTTGCAGTCTGTCACACTGGTGCCAATACCAATTTGCCTACCTGATAAGCGCTGCCATTTCTGTTGCATATGAGAAACATTAAAATGGCAAACGCACCAAAAGTGGAAAAAAAAAAACAGAGCTGCTAGTGAACTACATCACACGAACCATTTATCAGCTCTGCACAAAACACACCACAGCATTTTAGAGCAAATGAGTAAAGCAAAAAGAGTTCTGCAGAGTTCTCCCATACAAACCACAAATTTAAATGCCTCGTGATTTAAACTCAGCCAGATTAAACAGCACTGACACAGTCAGAAGGCTTTTCAATCCACAAATCACCAACATTTAACATGTATTTACTGTAGTAACACAAACTGTAACCACTAGAAATGTGATATATTCATATTACGTTTTATTATATTATTAATGACATTAATGTATTAAAGGAGTAATTGAATATAATTACAGATTTTTTTTGTCATTAAGCTATAGCAGTTTTTGTGCATTTGTATTATACTGAACTGTTAATTTTTTAAAGATGTTACTGTTTTTGTAAATGAACAAATTTACATCTGTAATCTACTCAAGCTACTGCTACTGTCACTCAACTCAAGCTACTGTCAAATGTGTATTTCTAAGAGACAAAACATCTAATATTAATTTGTGAAATGTTTTGCACCTGTTTTGCAAGAGTTTGTCATGTTCTGATCATAAACAGTAGTCAGAGGATAAAACCACAATTAACAGTCTGGTTTCTACAACTTTTACTCAGGAGCAAAAATCTGACTTTAAACTGAAAACAATTTGACAGCTATCGTGATAATTATCGATATCAACTGATAAGAAAATTTTTATTGTGATAATTTGTTGGCCATATCACCCAGCCTTATTACGAGGTCAAAAAGAAAGGAATATACATGGCTAAATCGTTCACAATAATCCATTTCATGTCAACTTTAAGTAAATGTAAAAAGACATGGATAAGAAATTTCACTGAGGATATTAATAAAAAGAAAAACAATTTCTGAAATAAAAGATAGTAGTAATTATGGTAACCGAGTGCAAAAAATTGAGACAGAAATAAAACAAAATTAAAGTGGAGGTGAAATGCTGTGTGGCTGGAGATCAAAGAAAAGATGAAAAGAGATGAAAAGGATGCATTTGATACCTGAGACTTCTGATCCCACTTTTGCCGAACACCAAATTGCTTCTGAAATTTCTTCTGCAAGCGCATACGGTCCCTATTCAGAGAAAGATCAGGCTGAGTGTGTGTTGACTAGTTTATTTGTGTGCTTTTCCTACTGGGTAAGCAGAACTCACCTTTCTTTTTGCTTGGCGCTCTTAGGCAGGGTCTGCATGTTGAACTGAGTAAGGGTCCTGCGATCTTTGTCTCTCCGAAGATTCCTCTGCAGAACAGAAGCACAGAATAACAAAGACTTAGAAAAGAGAGAGCCATAGAGGATTGGAGAGAGGTTGGTGTAAGAGAGAAAAAGCTTTAATGTTTAGAAAGCAGCTCTACCTGAGCGAATCGCATACGGTTTCGCTGATAGGCGGTCTTCTGAGTCTTGGCAGTATCCACCAACTGGAAACTTGTTTCATCTTCCTCATGGAAATAAGCATACTGACTGCCGCCTCCAAACTGAGATGAGTATTTATCTACACAAAACAGAAGAACAACAATTTTCACTGATAAGTGACTTAAGCAAAAAAGAAAGGTCATTTTGCTCACATGTCACAATTACAGTGGGTGAATAAAAATGAATGTGCAAACACTCACTTGTGTATCTCTTATCCTGGTAAGTTGCACCAGTCCAGTCAGCCACCTACATACACAAATAATTGCAATTAATTTTTAGGGAATAAAATTAGTTTTGATAAATACAATTATGATAGTGCACATTTCAGAACATAATGTAATAAGTTTGGCCAGTGAATATTAACACGAATTTACCTTTCCCAGTCGGTCTCCTTTACTAAAAGGCTGGTAGGGCATGTCTTTAAACTTCTCAGGAACAGCACAAGGACCCCATCCTGACGGATTGTCCTGGATAACAGGTGCATGAAACTTTGCCATTGCCTAAAAAAAAAAAGTATATCCAAAACATAAGACACCATTTAAGTACATTTCTATATACCAAATATTATCCCTTTTCTTTCTTATATTTGAGCACTGCCTTTACACTAGAAATTACCAACATATCAAGCACTAAAGGAATAATTTATGCAAGTAAAATTTTGTATTATTGCATATATGTCACATTTATTAACAACAATGATGATATATAACACTAACAAAGGATGGACATTAAAGTCTACTTTTTAGCAATAATAATAGTAAAAAAAAAAAAAAAAGTCGGTGGTGCCGGTTCCGGACACATGACCTAAAGTCTCCTTCTCATTGGTCGGTGAGTATTCTTTTGACAGACGAAAAAGAAAAATAGAAATACACTACGAAAATAATCGTATTTTTCAAAATCCTGCGTGGAAGGTTCATAATGGAACTATTAATTCGTGTTTTGTCACTAAAAAAAGCTTCGAATGTTCAAATCTATGATCATTGCCACGGCGCGCAGTTGCATCTCCACGGCCGTAGCGTGCGACATCCTCCAGCATTTTACAAGCGGCCATGATGAAAAGCCTCCCCGCTGACTAAGTCACACACATGTACTCATCCCTCTCCATTTTGACGTAGTTTATTTTTGTAAAAAGCAGAAGCTATTAATCTACGAAGATCGGTGACACGGTGTGAACAATGGGGTCTGAACGATCAACAGTAGCGAGGAAGGATTGAGCGCGTAAAAGCAGTTGAGCTGATGGATTTAGCAGTAGCGCACATGCTTAACTGATCAGTCATTCGCCGCAGCTCAAGTTTTCCGTTCCTGGCTGAAATAATAAAGCGTCTGAGATATTTTACGCAAAACCTACCTTTACTGGAGTACGAATTCGTATTGATTCAAGGATGCACGACTACACAGAAGTGGTGACTCGTTGAGAGCCCGTGCCGTAAAGGAACGCGTCACTCTAATTTTACGACATAAACAAAATAAAAGTCCGCCTGGTTTCCGGATGTGGCCGAAATAAAAGCTCACACTCTGAGCTGGGTGATATGAAGAGGAACAATGATTTAGACTTTGCTTTCACAGTACGTTTTAATTAAAATGGTTTATATTTGAATGTTGTGTCAATGTAAAAACATTAGCCTGAAAGCACAAATCAGTTCATAATTTAAATGACTGTACATCACCATCTTTTTTATATAATGTTTAATGGCAGTGGGCTTGTTGTATTGTACAAAATTTCTGGAGATAATGTCAAGGCATAAATGGGAGGCTTCTGACATTTTCTAAGCAGTGTATTTTGTATTTAGTGTAAAATGTCAGTAGTAAATGTCATATATATATATATATATATATATATATATATATATATATATATATATATATATATATATATATATATATATATATATATATATTATATAATATATATATATATTCATTCAGTATATATATATATTAATATATATTCAATATATATTAATATATATATATTCATTCAGGTGTCATGCAAAAGCAAAAAAAGTCTTTGTTGAAAGTTCATCTACACCACATATTCATTTGCAGTGCACTCTTATATTGTTTATCTTTTTTGTGCTCTCACTTTAAGAGACTTAAACACTTTTTTCACTTTATTAAGTTTATCCTGCTTTTTATGTAAAATTTGTCATCCTGACTAGGCCCACTGCATCAGAAACACTTCCTTCCCTCTATAAACACAGTGATATAAAAGCTAAATACCAGGCTGAGTTTGCATCTCAGACTGTGCCAAGAACCCTAGTAGTGTGAAAAAATTCATGCATTTATTCATAGGGAAGATACTCTGATCCAGAATAAGCAAACACACGCATGAGAGCGATGTTGAGAGCTCTGTTGAGTACACTATTCAGAGGATGGAGCCAGAATCAGGATTGCTGGCTGTCTGACACAAACACACAAAGATCCCATGGGACATGCTGACATTTCAATATAAATTGCGCTGTCTCTCTGTTCATTCAACATAAAACTAATGAAGGCATTCATGTACAGAACTTGTCAGAGTTATAGATTGGTACTGTGTGAGTTGACAGCTTTGAAGGGATACTTGCTGAGACATTCTGTATTAATTCCATTGAGGAAACAGACCCTACTGAACGATAGGAGACTACAGATTTAGACTGATGTGATCGACTCATTAAACTATGAGAATTAGCCTTTTGATCATCACTATAGGCACAGAAACAGTTTCTCTTTCCTGTAAGTACTGCTTTTCCACTGGGTTTAGTTAGATTTGGACCTCAGTAATTCAGTTCCTTCCCTCATTAACCCAGATCGACCGGTGACGTGTTCTGGGGCTCCCTGATGCCGTCCCCCCCTGGCTTCCTGCACACATCTCAAAGAGCACCTGCTGAGTGCCGTCTCTCACATCATCAAACTATTTTAGTGGTTCTCTGGTATTTTTACATCTGTTCTGTTTTATGTGGCTCGATAGAAATAAGGCATATTTACGCTCTTGGCCTCATTAGGAGGGATTGGGAGTCCATTTGATGTTTTAGGGAGCTGTTGCAGGCAGTACTAATGAAAGGAAATGCTCTCTGGACTGAGCACCACTTTATTTAAGTTATGTGATGTTAGATATTGATATGTGAAACTGAAAGTAGATTGATTTAATTTTTCTTTCCCTTATAATTGTAGCTACATCAGGGTCTGCAGTCACACGAGGAAAGCTATTACACCCTGTAGCAAAAACAACACATTTGTGAGTGTTACCTTAATACTGAGTGAGTGGGAACTGGGAAAGAATGTCAATGTTCATATTTTCATATTCTCTTTTATGTGCCAGCTTATGCCACACATGTGAAGCTCTTTGAAATTTTGAGCACTATAGATTTTGTACAGCAAGTGCGTCTTAATGTGACTTGCTGTGATTTGTTAGTCATTTAGCAATGACAATTTTGTCAGCAGCATGGCAACAGTATAGCTTTGAGAAAAAAAAAAACAGCCAATAAATTCTCAAACTAAGTGTTGTATAAAAGATGAAACCTTTGACATTCGTATTTCTATAATGTTATAATTGAAACAGAAACCAGTGAAAACCGTATTATTTGTACTCTGACTTCTTTTTCACTTCATTGTCAGTAAAATGATAAAGTGAAGTCTGCTGTATGGCCTTCAAATGCGAACAAATGTTTGAATGTGATTATGGAAAGAGCAAGAGTACATGATGAAACCATGATTTGATAGCAAACGCCTTTTAGAATAGTGACCATTCTAAGAGTGTCAATGGACTACTTGCACAACTACTTCCTTGTTCTAGTACATATCGGATGTTTCCGGTTAGAGCATTCAGTGCACCTACATACATGAGAATGCAGATTATCACTATGTTTTATGGCTGCCAATTGATTACAACAATGAATAATGATCTCTGTATTAATTATCTTGAGCCTGCTGAAATGTTCCTATAAATATATTTTCTTTCCAACTGCATTCTGAATAATAAATAGTTTATCCATAAGCTCCTAGGGGAGAGCGGGGCACAACCTAACACATTTTGGTTTTGGCTCAATTATTAAAAAAATAATTAAGTTAGATTAATCTTTTTTATTTTTACACAAGCAACATACACATCATTGCAACAAATAAACACTTAAAGTTTTTTTTCTAGGACCTACCATTTTCGTACAGTTGCACTGAAAGTGACAGAAGTGCAAATGTTACAACTTATGTATAGTTTGATATTTTTTTTGCATCTGTATAGATATCCATACATCCACCCCTCATCCAATCATCCTTCTTTTATGGATCAATATCATGGATAGAGATATAGGAAAGGGCTGCAGTTTTACAATAAATAAATAAATAAATATAGCCTATCAAATATTGTAATTGCAATTTAATTATATTTGTGTACTATTAATAGTAATAATAATAAAAACGAGCTCAAAATCACATTTGAAAGGGTGTATTGCATGAAAAAAGGCTATATTTTTAATAAATAAACAAGTGATCAATGTATAGTAAACAAATGTGGAAAAAAAAAATCTAACTTTGACATTTAAATTCCAACATTGTTTGTGAAAGTCCAACAAAGTTACATGTGGCAAAGTAAATATATAAATAAATAGCTACTCAAACCTGAAAAGTTGTGTGGCTCCCTGTTTTCATTTCATTATCGTTGTAAACTTGGAGGCTTATAGTTGTAACACTGTGCTACAACTAACCCTGCTGTGTAAAAATATTTTAAGCCTAGCTAACAGTTGCTTATGGCAAGCCGTTTTAGCTTAAATTGTACCCAGCTTTATACTCGTCATAATTGCATTTTTACTAGTAAGAATTAAATTTGAGAGCTCTACAATTCAATTCTTACTAGCAATTACAATTAGAGAGCTCTCTAATTCAGTTATTACTAGTAAGAATTACATTTACAGAGCTCTCTAGGCTAATTCAATTCTTACTAGTAACAATTCCAATTAGAGAGCTCTACAAATGAATTTTTACTAGTCATATGTCTCCATTGACTTCCATTCATTTTTAATTACGGAGCTCTACAATTGAATTGTTACCAGTAAGAATTCCAATTAGAGAGCTCTCTAATTACAAGCTCTCTAACTAGAATTACGACGTGTAACGCTGGATACAATTTAAGCTAAAACGGCTTGCCATAATTGCTAGGAGTTGCTGATATGTTTCAAAATTGTGCTATGTTTCAGCCAATGTAAAGTTAGATTTGGTGACGTACGGTACCCCCAACTCAGAAACCGAAAAAAACCGTATGATGAACAAATGTAGCCTATTGCATGGTTTCAAAACACTCTTTGTCCAGAATCTTCACGAAATCTTATCAAAACTTTCCACAAATCGGCGGGAGACCCTCTTCTGGCAGCGAGAGAAAATAAACTGAAACACAACCTGCTTGACCCTAACTAACAATGTAAAACGTCCGTGTTACATTTAACCCAGCGTTAGGTTGTGCCCGCGCTCCCCTATGCTGGTCTTCTCATTAACAGTTTTTTTTTCTCTTTCTGACATTTCATAGGCTACCTGTTGGGTTTTTCATTTTTAAATGAAATTGACTGATAAAAGGATTGCTTGTGTGCGCTGGTGTTTATTCCGGTCTTTTAAAATAGTTGAATGAATGAATGCTCGCGAGGTGCCTGTAACGATGTTAAATAGGTTAGGTTAGGCTATTTAATCAATAATGTACACAGCGTAGAGGAGAATGACAGTCAACTACTTTGAATATTATGGCATTTTAGGTATAAACATGTAACTAGTGATAAGAGTGACATTGAAAAAAGACGGTTAAAATATTTAATCCAAATAAATAAATGTTCGTGGTTCGTAGGCTACTGATGATATTCATCTGTTCTCATACACTTCAGCGTCGCAGTCAGGTCACTAGTTTAGACGAACACTGTGGTGAAATAATGGCGTACGTATTTGTAACACACGCTGCTTTCTCATATCGGCTTGGGTTGGATTAAACCTTCATGTTCCGATATGTTTGGAAAATCCTGCACACAGCAAACATCAGAATATCCCTTCTCCTGTCAATAAAAATTGCCAGATTTTTAAATCTTATTGCGGACACTCATTTTAGGTGGCATTTGTTCAACTCATTGACCACAATACATTGAAAGTAAACATAACCGGGCATAAGTGAGACGTATATTTCCAAACGGAAGTGCGTCACGAAACTCAGTGCAAGTTGTCCATTATAAGAGACCTTGCTCACCAGACAATTTCAACTGAATGTGACTAAATATTGACAACTTTTTCTGGATAATATTGCAATAAATCAGACATGACATTGCAAAATAAGAAAAATCTTGGTTCACAAGATCAAATAGTTTAATCATTACTATCTAAAATAGGAGGTTTTTGCTGTCTAGGTATTTAAATGAAGTCCATCTCCATTAGACATACATGCCATATTCCATATTAAGAGCAAACTATAACATAATAAAAACTGTTGACATGGAATCCGTTTTATCCGTTTTTATAGAGATAAATCAAAGCTGACGGCTGGTGAGGTGTGAGATCAGAGATTTGACCGATGAAGTCATCACTGTCCACAGTTGGCTGCAGGGGGATAATAGGTGCAAAGAACCAATCAGACATCAACTGATTAAGAGTAATGGAAGTGTCTTGAGCAGAGCCAGTGAGGAAAGGTCAACACAGGCACACAAACATTTACAAACCAGAATTAAAGTGTTTCCTCCTCTGGGTGTGTGTTTCAGGTATTCCCTATTGTGGGGACAAAATGTCACCACAAGGATATAGTAACACCAGAAATGTTTGACATTGTGGGGACATTTTTTGGTCCCCATGAGGTAAACAGATTATAAATCAGGGTTCCTCAAATCCGGCCCTGGAAGGCCACTGCCCTGCAGAGTTTAGCTCAAACTCTGATCAAACCTGTGATTTTCTAGTGATCCTGAAGATCTTGATTAGCTTGCTCAGGAGTGTTTGATCAGGGTTGGAGCTAAACTCTGCAGGGCAGTGGCCAATGTACTATAAGTCCCGCCTCCTAAGTAAAAGAGCCAATCAATAATTGGTAAAGTTATTGTTCACTGCAGCTGCCTTTAGAAGCTCCGGCTGCTATAGAAAAAGTCACACAAAATTATTATTATTATTATTATTATTTATTTTAATTTATGATACAGTTTTTTTTCCAGATTTCATTGGTGGTTTCAAATATAAAATTTAATCGTAAGCATGGAGAACAGCTTTGGAATTTGATGTTATTAGAAGTAAATTCCTATGTACACTACCAGTGAACTACACAATAATTCACATACTCAGAATTCGGAACATATGTTTTCTCTATAAATACATATTTTTAAACAATGTAAGTTTATAAGACAGTAGGCTATGTAAAACAATGTGAAAATGTATTTAATAGGCTACTCAACCAAAAGAGTAAACACAACTACAAGCAAAGTATACAATACTTGATTTTAGTATAGGCCAAAATATACTAAGACTTCTCTGTCAGTAAGTGAAGAATACTTAAGTGTAATTTAAAGTACATTTCTGATAAGACATAAAAAGTAGACTGAAATTATACTTTCTAATTTTTAGATTAAAAGAATTGTTTTGCACAGCCCCAGCCTTTAAACGTTTTTTTTTATGTGATGTCTATGCAAATATAGGGTTGTCTATGGGTGTAGATCCAAAATATAATTTGTTGTGGGTGTATGGGATGGCCTAGATGACTGTGAGATTTCCCGGTGTGAAATTTTGTCCTAGTCCGGCTCTGCATATCATCACTTTCTTCTTTCTATCTTTCACTTTCTCAACTACTTTGATTCTCCAACCACCCACTTAATATATTGCCACATGAAACTTTCTTTCTCCTTGTCTTTAGCTGGCAGCCTTTTGGTCTCTAAGCAACATGACTCACGTCCGCTGAGACTAGAGTGAAGTTGTCTAGTTGCAAAGTGTATGTGATTTAGAATTTGGATTTTTATTTCTCTCTAACTTCCATTTCGGTGCATATGTAAATTCTTATTATTTTTGTTTCTATTTATTCATGGTGTTAAACTGAAATTAAGCTTTTCAGAACAGCATCGGCAGACAATGAATGACTTTTGAGTTGAAATGAACAAACATAATGAGGGAGTATGTGGGGAGTAAGAGTCTTCTGAATCTCTGGAGACCCTCACCCTTCTGATGTACCTTCCCATAAGAGCCACTAAGCCTCTGCGGTTCTAATGAAGGACAATTCAATCAATCCTTGCAGCTCTAGGGTTGCTGTGGTCTGCAAATACTCAAGCTGCTGGGAGACAAGATACCTTGAGTGCTCTCTCAGCATGTGTTACTGAGAGGCAGCAAATTAGAGGTGGTGACATTTAATTAGGCTCTTTTGGTGGAGCATCTCGCAGAACTCATGAAGGATTGCAATTAGGGTAGATGAGCTGTTTTACATCTTGGTCTGTCATTCATTTCCAGGTTGCCCACAGGTCGCACAGCAGTACGCTGTACCTCGCTAAAAGCCAAGGGAGCTTCAGAGCCTGTTATTACCACCACTGACATGGTGAGGATTTATTAAAAATGTATCACTATGTAATGCGAATAATGTTTAGAGAGAGAGGTAAACATATTTCTGCGTTTGGACACATGTCTGTTTCTGCACCTGTTTCACCAAAAGCGAGTCCTTAACAAAACAAATATAAATATATATTTGTGCAGAAATGTAGCATAATTGGTGTAATTTGTCTCACAAAGAAAGATATCTAGGCTACACCTGCAAAGATAGAAGATAAATTAATATTAATGCAGCCTCAATTTTCAAAGTGTTTTTGAGGATCTGCTTAGGAGAAAAATCCAAATAACCTTTGAGATAACTGTGAAGAAGAAATTAGCATACAGCTCAGATTGAGGTAACATCCTCTGCGGGCTCGACATCCTGCACGTATTACACCTGCTTTAGCAAGAATGAAAGAATTTATACTTGAGTGGAAAGAATAATTGAGTTGTTGGCTGCTCTCCAGTGTTCGAGGATTGAAATGATCAACAGCTGCTGTGTATTAAAGGCATCCATGAAGCTTTTCTTCCTGTAGCACACCTGTTCTTTCTTGTGTGTTTTGCTGCAGTCATACCCATCAACAGGACTATCTGTAGCACTAAATGCCATTCATTTTTGTGCAATATTTTTGAGAAGTGAGGAAGCGTGACACATTATGGCACCCAGACCAATGACTGATGCACTGTTTATACAGGAAGCAAAAATTGCTTCTTTTTTCCCTATCTGACTCAAATCGGGTCAATTTATTTTATAGTCTGATAGTTTTATAGTGTCGTCACAAAACTGGAATTTCCAGCTTCACTACGATACCTTGAAAAATATCAAAATTCGATACCATTTTTGATACCACGAGGGAAACTGCCAATATAGACTAAAGTGGACTTTTAAAATAAAGTGTTACCAAAAATATGGGGTCCACGTGTTAAGAGTGGGCCGTTTTTGTCACATTTCGGTGCCATTTCTTACCCTGCAGAGAAATAGGCAGTTAGATGTCAACCGTCATGCTTGTGTCCAAGAATCCTGCAAAGCGCTTCTTTTTTCCAACCATTCCCCAACACTGGAGTAATGAAATTACACAAAAGAAGAAAGGGGTTCAGGGAGTTTGAGTTTGATGAAGCAGCCCACAATTTCAGTGATATCCTCGCTATAATTGGCCAGTGAGTCACTCCACTGAAAAATGGCTGGATAGATTAATTAGGAAATGTGTTTTTAGGAACAATGTGATCTGAACAACCACACTAAATGAGTAATGACAACATCAATTATTTCAAAATACTTGCTTGTCTCTCCAGGACAGGGATTATTGTATGTTTTTAAAGATAATACTGTGGATTTTATTTATTTATTTATTGGTCTGACACTTAATTCAACTAATCAGTTCATTTAGAGCACTAATGTCCTTAAATGGGTGGATCAAGTAAGGAAGGCATTGCTAAAAGCAGCTTGGCCGTGTCTCTGAGCCATATACACCGAACACCTTCATATAAAAACTTGTCAAGATGTCAAGACTTAACATCGACCAGACCTACAGATTTGCTTGGGGTGCTTGCAACTCTTATTACATATTTATTATTGGGTTTAAAAAAAGAAACAGCAAGACATTGACATTGATTGACTGCTTTAATTGCCTTAAGTCTCTGACGTGAAGGACTATTGATCTCACTTTCCTCTTCATTTCCATCATTACTTCAGGTTTAACTGAATTTTCTTCAAAACAGTCCTTGGCGTTGGGCGATCACTGGCTAGTTCATGCTTAAACATCTCCCTCAAAATAAAAAAAAATACACACAAACAAGTGCATGGCTATGTAATGTTCCACTCATGCATGTCAAGCTAAATTTAGTTGCAGGTCATTTGTTAAATAATAAAAAAACAGGTTCAATTGTGCCTGTTTTCAATGCCTGCAGTGTTGTTCTTAGAAAGCAGATTTTTGAGGAATTTATTTGTTAAAGTTCTCTTCTTTTCTGATCAATGTCATAATTATGATTTATTTTAGCTATACGATCAAATGCAAACAACAACAAAAAATCCAGCAGCTATGATTAAAAAACAAACAAACAAAAAAAACCCTTTGAAATAGCCTCTAGGCCAACAATAATTCTAATTTGAAGAAATAAAAACAAATAACAATATGAACAAAGCACACAAAGCACAGTCACAGAGACAAAATATTTATTTATATATATAAATCTAGAATTTGGTACATTTCAGACTACACACACAGTGATTTATATGAAAGGATTCTTACACAAAATGCACCCTTCAGTGTTAGCAAAACTGTTTAAAGAGAAAATTTTAGCTATAGTATGTAAGTACGTGAACACAGACAAATGTGTGGTCACATTTACTGTTGTTTGGCAAATCTTCGAAGGCAAAATCCAGTTATTTCAGTAGGAATCCATGTAATGAGGAATTTTGCGTGAGGGCGAAAGATTTTCGTGATGGGTTCAAGCTAGTCACGCAAAAAAAAAAAGTGACTTCTGTGTGAGCTTTGATTCATACATTAAGCAACTGACAATAGACAATGGACTTTTTTTGCCACAAAATTTCTCTAATGTGCACCTTAACAAACCTCAAGGGGGGCGATAGAGTTACCTCCAGGTGTCGCTGACATTAAAATGTATGTGTTGGTTATTATTCTGGTAAGTGGTATAAACATACTAACTTTAATAGGATTTTTCCATTGGCTTTTGGATTATTGCAGAAAACAAGCTCTTTTGTGACCAACAAAATTTTATGATTCTTATATGTATTGTTCGGCATGATAATCTTAACAAGCGCACTTGTGCTTCAATTAATTTTGAAGCCTAAATACAATCGTAAGCTTAACATAGGCTAAATCAGGGGTGTCCAAACTCGATCCTGGATCTGCAGAGTTTCGCTCAAACTTACCTTTAACAAACATGCCTGGAAGTTTCTATGCCTAGTAAGACCTTTATTAGCTGGTTCAGGTGTGTTTAATTGAGGTTGGAGCTGAACTCTTCAGGCCCTCAGTGGCCCTCCAAGGAACAGGACTGGACACCCATGATCTAAACCACAGTCGCATGACTAACTAAGTCATCGATATCACTAAACTTCTGACAACTTTTTTAGTCTTTATTTAAAAAACCTTTTGCCTTAAAGTTTCAATTAGAATAGTTTGCAAACACAATGAGGTTACAAAAACGATCTAGTAAGTAGATGAGCTCACCTGTTCTGCATGATGATGTTTTATGTCCCCGACAAGCTCTGTAGGTTGGCAATAAGTAAAAGCTTTAAAACAAAAACAAATCACAAGGGCGTAGGGCTGGGCGATATGACCAAAATCTCATATCCCGATAACGATATATATCACGATATAGTACCTTTTCTGTAAATTCAATCAATTGATAGTTTATATATATTTACCACATGGAAAATATTTTCTTTTAATATATATAAACTAAAAGAATAGTTGATATATATATATATATAGAGTATATATTAAGTACTCAAAAATGTACTCATTCATATGTGATTGTTTTCCTCCCTTTATTTAGAACTTCTGGGCAAATGTTTGATTAAGAATGTAGAAATATAAAATATGAATGAAATATAAAACAGTTTTCAAAAACAAATGATTGCAGGCCCAACATAAAATATTGATGTATAAAATGCCATATGTAAACATTGTACTTTCAAGTTTAAAATGTAGCAGCAATCAGGGCTCCGAATATGTTCAATGAAGGAAAACAAATGAACGAAATTTTGACAGGAACATAACCAGAAAAGGAAACAAAATCTAATTTAATTGTTCTGAACAGACACACTTATTTGAAAAGGCCATTAACCAGTTATTAACGTTATTTTATCCTTCTGTTAAGTATTTTAATTTGGCAGTCAACCAATCACGAATTCAAATAGTAGGCTAGGCTGTGCAAATGTGATATTGAGGCATAGCCAATATCAACGTGAGTTGAGTGAAATGCCCGCGCTCAGCTGTCAAGTCATAGCAAGTCGCAATGGCAATGCGCTGGCGTTAGTTTTCCCGAGGATGTATATGCTACTCTATATGTCACCAAATGTCAAACAATTAGGCCTACATTTCAGTGAAAATGAATAGCAGGTAATATGCAACTTTTTGTTTTTGAAACCAGCGAAAATTGCAGGATAATGTCACATCACGCACTTAAAGCGGTTCTGTGAACGGAGGAAACAGAATAAAACTAAATATATAAAACTAATATATAGGCCTATATGCAAAATATAGGCTATTTCACTTAAATAGTTACAGATTAACAAAACGAAAGGAAATTTTTTTGCTGGACTCGGTTTAGGCTATAGCCTATGCGACCTATGCGACGGGATCCAAAGTTCACGTAAAGGAAACCGAGACGGCAGAAAACGGCATCGTGCTTGTTTTCTGTATTTTACAAAAACTATATAGTTTTGAATACATTTTTTTTTTTTTTGCTTCTATCCGTATGACCATACGGAGTAACAGGTCCATCAGAAGGACAAAAATTCCTGTGATTGCGCCGACGCCTCACACACGCACACGTTCTAGCATTGCTAACTTGACATCGCAGCATGTTCATTATCAAAATAAAATAGTCAACCAAACATATAGAAAGTTAACCAAACCATGTCCATGCTACAGAGGTAGCCCCTCGTTTAGGAACGAACTCCTCGGTTTGTCTTGGCTGATCCTTCTCCTGCTCGGAGCCACCCGGTTCTGTCCATAGACAGTAAAAGAAATGGACACAGCGACCCCATTGGATTCAATGGAGAAAAGTGAAGTCAGTTAGAAGCACTCACTTCCTGATGGCTGAGCGTACTGCGCAGACTCAAACTGAACTTGACGATGTAGATGTGACGTGAGCAACCTGTCTGTCTTCTAGTAGCTGTGCCAAGAGAAATCTGAATCATTCCCTTCCGAAACTTGCAGAGACGGAGAGTGTGAGTAGGAGGTGTCCATGAGCTAGGAGCAGGAGCAACTTTTGCTAAGTATTCTGATTAACTATTTTGTCATTTTGCCTCCACGTCCCCCCGATTGCCCGCGAGCTTCTCCTCCTGTCCATACGGTAATTTCTCTACTGTGTGACAGAGAGTCGCGTTATTATGACGCAATCGTTAGCCTATTTTTACAAAAACTGCTTCTACGGGGCCATAACGTAAGATACAAGGTAATGGAGCCTTTTATACAGTTTCTTTAGAAATAAATAATGGACAAATGGAGTCTTTAAACACCTCAGATGTAATGTTATTCGCTGTCAAAGTGACGCCAAAATGAATGGGAGTCAATGGAATGCTAACAGCAGGTGAGGGTCTGCTAATCAATGGCGGCCCCCGGGGAAGCTTCAGTTTTTTCTGAAAGATTACCCCCCTGGTTCTGTCTCCCCTTCACTTGCCATTATTCACGTTTCTGCCTGCGTCCCCGTGGTTGCGTGTAAGATTGCAGTCATCCAAATGATGAAAAAGTTTTGTCGTAAACAATGTTTTTTTGCGACACCACGTTATAAACGATAGAGCATAATATGAAACAATATACTTTTCATATCGTCCATACAATATATATCGTCATATCGCACAGCCCTACAAGTGGCTATTACAGATGTTTTTTGTTTTTTTTGATATTGTAGAACAAAACGTAAAAATATCTTCAGCTTGTGTTAGGCGTTTAACCAAAAACCCATGCAAAAAACCCTGAACCCAACTTCAGAACGATGGAACCAGAAGTACTAAAATGCTAACTTGTTTCCAGGTTTTGCCCTCTATGCTTTTGCCTAACAAAAATATGTCATCCCTAACCTCTATAGCACCTCATGGGGCAACGCTGAGAATGCAACGTGTAGCCTACTTGTGTGAAATCGAGCTTTCCTAGCAAGATTTGTCTGCATTCATGTACTTGCATGGTTCAAACATTTAAAAAATTTAAAATGAATAACCCTTCAGTAAAGGACAATGTTTTATATACTTTAAAGAGCTGAAACTAACAGAAGATTATACATTTGGTGTTACCAAAAAAAAAAAAAAAATTCATTTGCACATGAAAATGATAAAGCACTGACTAAGGACACATGGGCAACTATGTATTTTTATCCTTGAGCAACATGGCTTTGTTTGCACAAGAGGCCCATATAAGTCTGCGCCAAGAAATGAATAATATCACAGCTTTCACAAGCAGTCTTCAGCATTATTTGCCTCTTTGTGCATCCATATCATGTGTGGGTGGGCCTCGGTGGGTGTCAAGCGTCCAGTGAATCACAGAGATTCATTTAGATATGGAGAGCTGTCCAATCATAAGGTCACAGGATGGGCGCCTCTCTTCCCACAGCCACAAACGGCAGCTTCTCTGAGCGGGTCGATAGTAAACACAGTGTGCAATAAATGTCACATAGCACAACAATTTAAAATAACCAGCAGAATAACATTCACACAGCTTTTTACACATTCTTTTTTTATATTGAAACAATCAGTTCTGAACGAAAGCTGTGAAATCCACAGAGTCATTATGGAAATGGTGGTAGTTCTCTCTCTCTCTCTCTCTCTCTCTCTCTCTCTCTCTCTCTCTCTCTCTCCATAATGTGTCTGCAATGGTTTTCTATACGCCTCCAAACCCATCTGAGTGTAAGCCCGAGCGTAGGAGGAGGTGGCGTAGGGCGATGGGGAGTGTAGTTGATATGCTAGTGCTTGCTATGATCTCAATAGTTAACGTTTATTTATAACACTCAGAAAAGGGTATCTGAATGTCACATAAGCATATTACGGCACTGGGAACTGACACTTTGGAATTTGAATGTATGTTTAGCATATGCTGTGTGTGTGGAATTAGAGCATAAATGACATTATAAAGAGGCACTTAAACCTCTTTAGCTTGTGTTGGATAAAACCAATGGTCCTAAAGTCAGGCTCAAATACCTGTTGTTGTTTAACTATGTTGAATAAACTCTTTTTTTTTCATTATTTGTTCACCCTCGTGCTGTTCTAAACTTGCATGTCGTTATTTTTTCTTTAGAACACAAAAAGACACTATTAGAAGAATCGCCACACAGGTCTTTTCCAAGCAACTGAAGTTCATAGTGTCTTTCAAACTCCAAAAATTACACAATACATTAAAAAGTATCATAAAAGTAGTCTATATGGCGTACTCTATGTTCCAAGTCTTAGGAAAGTTATATAATAACTGTGTCAAAAGCAGTAATCATTGAACAACAATTTAAATTTTGGTCTGTCCCCCACACATTGTCGCATTGATTCATAAAATAGACATATGGACTAACTCTATGGTAAGTTGTTTTTGTTTTTTTTACCTTGTGGACATATAACTTTGGAAAGGCATATAAGTTTAGAATAACTAGAGGATGAGTAAATAATGAACTTTCCATTTTAGTTGAACTATCTCTTTAGTTCACCCAAAAATGAAAATTGTGTCATAATTGTGACTCATCCTCAAGTTGTTCCAAACCTGTATGAATTTCTTTCTTCTGCTGAATGCAAAAGAAGATATTTTGAAGAATGTGGGTAACCAAACATTTGATGGGCCACTTTGACTTCCATAGTACAGAAGAAAAAATAGGGTGAGTGAATGATGACAGAATTATTTTTTTTTTTTTGGGTGAACTAACCCTTTATGCTCAGTACCTGTGTGTAAGTTTGTCTTTTGGGTGGTTAAGAGGGAATTTATCATTGGTTAAATAGTCCAACAGTGGTCCATTAACAGTATAATAATACAGACCCTTTCCAAAAAATTAGAATATCATGGAAAAGTTTATTTATTTCCATAATTCCATTCAAAACGTTAAACTTCCATAGATTATAGATTCAGGGCCCACAACTTAAACGATTTCAAGTATTTAGTTGTTTATTTGTACATAATTTGGGCTTCCAGCTCATAAAACCCATGAAAACAGGATTTCCAAAAATTAGAATATTACAGGAAATCACACAGTAATTACACAGTGATACCATGGTCATTGAACCAGGCTTTGGTTCTTTTGGCAGTGTGGGCAGGTGCAAATCCTGCTGGAAAATGAAGGAAGCATGAAGTGCTCTGGACATGTCCTGGTAGACGGCTGCGTTGAGTGTACAGCACAGTGGACCAACACCAGCCGATGACATGGCTCCCCAAACCAACACAGACTGTGGAAACTTCACACTGGACTTCAAGCATCTTGGATTGTGTGCCTCTCCATTCTTCCTCCTGACTCTGGGACCTTGGTTTCCAAATGAGATGCAAAATTTGCTCTCATCAGAAAAGAGGACTTTGGTCCACTGTGCTTTATTAAATCCAGAGTCAACGCAGCCGTCTACCAGGACATTTCCAGAGCACTTCATGCTTCCTTCATTTTCCAGCAGGATTTGCACCTGCCCACACTGCCAAAAGAACCAAAACCTGGTTCAATGACCATGGTATCACTGTGTAATTACTGTGTGATTTCATGTAATATTCGAATTTTTTGAAATCCTGTTTTCGTGGGTTTTATGAGCTGGAAGCCCAAATTATGTACAAATAAACAACTAAATACTTGAAATCGTTTAAGTTGTGGGCCCTGAATCTATAATCTATGGAAGTTTAACGTTTTGAATGGAATTATGGAAATAAATAAACTTTTCCATGATATTCAAATTTTTTGGAAAGGGTCTGTATATCATAAATGATAATCTGGATAATGAACATTCAGTTTTAGGGCAGATGATGTTGAATATTTGTGTAATATAAAAAAAAATGCCAATAAACAAGAACGCAACTGATAGACAGCACAAAACTGTATAATATAACAATACAATTCAATTGAATTTGAGATCCTGTTTGCAGCAGATTTCAGTTAGTGTACACTACTTTTACAAGTAAGGCAAAAAATATAGGCATATATTTACAGAAATGATGTAGGAATTTGTATGGTATATAATTACTTACCTGTTTAAATCTCCATTATTTTGTCACATATTAATATGCTACAAGTCTCACTAAGTACGCTTACATGCACAGATATAATCAAGCAAAAGTCCATGTAAATGTACTTACTGATCTAGTGCCCAGTCGTAGCCATGGATTCATTGCATTGATCAAATCTCTTAAATAAATTTAGAAAAAGGCACATAGATGTTTCACATATTGTGGTGCTGGTCTCATATAGGTTCTGATACAATGGAATGCTGTGAAAACCCATTGTAAAATCCATTGTGATTTTTTTATGTTCTGTTTCAAAGTTGTACACTTCCATATCATTAAGTCTAATTACTAGAAGGAAACTTCATAGTAAACTCAGACATTAAGACAAATTGATAGACTCCAGGAAAGAAAGTAACTACAAACTGAACAGATGAGGGAGGCAGGTACAATACTAAAATTTTTCCAGCTGACACCAATCACAAGTTTACAAGTAGCTGATCTCCAGAGAAGCGTTCTTTTCCACCGGTTCCTCTGGCAGTGTTTTCACATTCCCATTTTTGGCCCCATTCAGCAAGGTTGCAGCAAGCCCAAATCCCGGTCCTTTACCAACAGCATCCCCACCCGTGCCTCTCCTGTCTGGTGTACACGTCTCAGAAACCCCTGTACCTGAGGGTCGCTCTAAGAATAGGGCTCGGGTACTTTCAGGGTGTCCGCTTCCGTTTCCATTCTGAGTAATCCTGCAAATTTCCGTCATCTCTGTCACTTCCTCCCTGTCCTCTTTTTCCTCCTCATCCTCTTCATCTCTCACTGCTCTTCTTAGGCTTTCCCTGGGCATCAGCACTCTTCTTCGTTCCTCCCGACGCTGCTGCTGCTGCTCGGTGGGCTCGTGGTTCTCGACCCTTCGAGATGAGCGGCATAGGGCCTTCCGGAAACCCCGCTTGAAGTTGTCCGAAAGGAAGCCATAAACTATAGGGTTGGCGCAGCTATTAGCATAAGAAAGTACCACTACAAATAGATGCAGTCCCTGCGGCTCGTCACGGAGCGATTCCACCAGGTTTATGATGTTGAGGGCGTAAAACGGCATCCAGCAAAAAACAAACACAGCCACCACTATCACCACCATTCGTGTTACCTTTCGCTCCGACTTGCGGCGTTTGGTTGATGTGGCATGAACCTTCTTTCCCGAGCTGCGGATCTTGATCACAATGAGGAGATAGCACATGCAGATGACTAGCAAGGGAAAGAAAAAGCCTACTGTGGAGGTGTAAATGATAAATGCTGCTCCCCAGATGTTGGCTGGCTCTGGCCATATGATATTGCAGATTCCTCCTTCCCGTTGCACGTTTGCAAAAATCACCACAGGCAAGACCACCAAAAAGGAGACAGCCCAGATTGTTCCATTCACAGCCTTGGCCACCTGCGGTCGCCTCCATTTAGAGGACCGAATAGGATGAACCACGGCCAGGTAGCGATCGATGCTCATTACAGTAAGGCAGAAAATGCTGGTAAACTGGTTAATGCCGTCGACGGTCATGACCAACCTGCACGTGAATGAGCCAAAAGGCCACGAGTGCATGGCATTCTGCACGGCGAGGAATGGAAGGCCCAGCATGAAGAGCTCATCGGCTATAGCTAGATTCAGGATGTAGATGTTGGTCACCGACTCCGTCTTGGAGTAGTGCAGGACGATGTGAATGACCAGAGAGTTTCCTCCCAGGCCGACGACGCAGACGATTATGTAAATGAGAGGGATGAGGATTCCTGCCATGCTTGTTCCTGCTCGGTTCTCCGGATCTGTCTCATTGGTGCAGTTTGAAGAATTGAGGAAACAGGTGTCATTGAGAACGCTCTCGTTAAAGAGTAAACCAGGAATGGAGCTGTTGCCCCATAAGCCCTGCGCAGCAGAGGCGTCTGTTGAGGTCAGCTCCATCTCACCCTCTTGCCGTCACTGCCTTCAGCTGGGGGCCATTGTCCTGCACAGAGAACAACCACAAACTATCATTTCTCTCTCAATGCACTCTCACATTCAATAAATGCATAATCTACAGACAAAAGCACCATTGTTAGCAAGTTTGTTTCACACTGTTTTTGCAAATCTGAATATAGCTTACTAAGTGAAAAAATACAATACTAGATCAGTGGTTCTCAACATTTCTGACCTCAAGATCCAAGACAATATTCAAAGGACCACATTTATTTGATGCCAAACACGACAACGATGCCTTTTGAAATTTCATTTAAACATGAAATCTGTTTTGAGATTTAAACTTTTGTAAAAAAATAAATAAAAATGTAGCCTATATATTAATAATTACTATTATATGTCTTTTTTGACATTATATTGAAAATGATACAAATTAAATTAAATCAAAGTGAAATTAAATAACGTGTACCTCTCACAAGTTATTTGATTTATGAGAAAATGTGAAATATTAGGGGGGAATGCAAGATTGCTGCAAAGGAGACCTAAAATAAGCAAGACCAGACAGGATTAAATTCACTGTAACCAGGGAACATGTGTAGGCAGTCAGAAGTCAGAAAAATATGGAATTTGATTGAGTAATTCCAGGTCTGGATAAGTATGGGGAAAAACACTGATTGTCGAACACAATTGAATAAGTTCATTATTTATTATGCAAAATTCTTTGTCTTCTACCATTTGTGAGTCTCTTTTAAACTTTACTAAATGAATGTGAACGGCAACAGCAATCAGCATTCATCTAAATCAGACTGTACTTTGTGTCCGATGTGTCAGAGGTGAATGTATGCAGTTTATAAAAGCTTTTTACGTTTCTTCACAGACCTCTGTGCTGCAGTGTGAAAAAAAAATGAGAGAGTGTGGAAAAATGAGTGGTGCATTTTCATCGGAGTAAGAAATATGTTCAGTTTACATGTTGAACACCTTGAGTTTAGAGTTTTTTATTTTATTTGAATTAAATCAATAATAAATAATAATATAATTTATTATTATTATTATTATTACTATAATTAAATATTATTGTATGTAATTATCATGGAAATGTAATTATATATTACCATATAATTCCAGGTTTTAGACTATACCTTTTAAGTTACTTTCCAGAGGTGCCCTGGTTGAGAACTACTGGACTAAACACTGGTCAAAATACATGAAAAGGGATTGCAGAGGACATTTCATCGTAAAAACACTCACATGGCTGACAGGGTTTTGGATGCTGTTATTTTTGTCCCTTAGGCAATCAGGCATGCCAATTATCCAGTGTATGTGTGATGCTCAGTAGAGAAAAGTCTGCCTCAGCAGTACCTTGCTGAACCATTAAAATGGAAGCATCACAAAACATTAGCACTGCATAGACTTGAAATATGGAAAAACAAACAAGCACCGTGACTATTAAATTCTAAAGCAAAGCATGATGGAACAGAAGCAAGGTTTGCTCTGCTGGGAATAGTAATTTAAAACAACATTATTAAAATAGAATGAATGAATAAAGGGTGAGATATGCACTTCATGCCAGTCAGGAAACAACTGCAGTGATGGCAATGAGACTGACTCTGCAGGGATATTTGTGTTTGGCTTGTCTTGGTGTACATTCACTCTTCAGACAATTCAAACGCACTCCCACATGTGGCGTATGGACTACGGCTAATAATTGACATTTTATTAACAATCATGCCCACTGGGACTCAGAACTGACTGAGCAGATGATTAGAAGCCCATTCACAGTTGGTCAATGCACGTGGTGCATGCTTATTCTTAGGATTTATACTGTCCTTGGTTTTCTTTAAAGGCTAGTTTCATCAAAAATGAAAATTCTCTCATCATTCACTCAAGAAAGAAATGCATACAGGTTTGGAACAGGATAAGGTTGAGTAAATGACAGATTTTTTAATTTTTTTATTTGCCCATATCATACTGTATAGTCTTTAACAATAAGAGATAAGATTAAGTTGGATCAGGAGATGCAGTTCCACACCTCTTTGCTTGAAATAGATATTCACTCCTGCCTCTCTCCATTTCTATTTAATCTCTCTCTCACCTTCCCAATTACAACTAGAAGCAGAGAATATATGGAAGATAAATTGACTCCGGACCACTGCAGCACTCATACAGAGAGACAGGGGAGAACATGCCGAGAAGAACTGCCATCATAATGCTCTATATTGAGGTTTAAAGTAGGCTGCCATAAGTTAAGTTTATACATAAAATGGGAGACACATACCAGCAAGAACTCACTGTATCAGACAACATTTTTTAATTATTAAATTATTAAGCTAATTTTTGTTTTTAGAATTTAGAAATGTCTAAAATATGCATTGACAGTTACTGTGCTTCATTCTTTGAATCTCCCTGCTATTGAAAAAAGATGATAGTATTTTGAAACATTTCAGAACAAAGTCTTCTAATGACGTTACATTATAATGAAAGCTAATTCATTCTGAAAATATTTATAAAGAGTTACAAAGATTTGTCCCCCAAAACAGATAAAAGTAGTATTCAGTGTCATGTTGAAAATGAATGTAGAAAAGAATAAAAGTGCAAGTCAAACAAAGAGAATAATAAGTGAAAAGAGATAAAAGCAAGAGAAGAAAGGCTGTGATCTTTTAAGTCCCTGACATTCACACGGCTCCACGCGCGTAACCTTCATGATTAAATAGCTACCCAAACCATCAAAAACATTTTCTGGCTCCAGTTTTGCTAAAAAAACTTCTCAGATGATCAAATGATTGATTTCATTAAGACGAAGTGTGCAAGCAGCGCTTTTTATTTTAAAGTTAATTGAGTCTTTTAAAGTTACATGGATGAATTTGACATGAAGGCAGAAAAAAAACAAACCTTTATACAATTTATAATGACATTGCACCAAAGGCTGATTTTGAAGCAAAGCAAAGAAACATTTTGTTTAAGCTTAGATGTCCACCATTTATTGTCTATTTACATGATCTTAACTATATTGTTGAAATGGAGTGTGACAACCCATCAGACTCAGAAGTTCTTTTTAATATTACTTAAAAGTGGGGTAAGCGTTATTTGAAAAAAGCTGTTTGGAAGTTAGTCGGACCGACACACGTTACAAACAACAACAAACGTGTGTAGCCAATCAGCATTAGGGGGCGTATGACGGTGGAGGAGAGAGAACGAGCAAGAGGGAGATTTGAAGAAAGACTGCAGAAATAGAGATGAGACACGATACAAAAGAGAAAAGCTCAGAAGAAATCACCGGAAAATGAAGGGTTATGACTGGGCAAGAGCTTTAGGACCTGTGTAAATATTTTAAAAGCTTTCCAGCGCTGAGAGAGCTAAGCGGGAAGGCCTGAAAACAGACACGGATGATGCTTTGATTTCGCTCCACACGTGAGTAACACTGGGTTTGAGTGTCATTGTTTGTCTGGAGCTGCTGTGCTGTTGGCAACTAATAACAAACTCTTGTTTGTAATTACTATTGTTTACTGTACGTACATTTTTTTTGTGGTTCCTTGTCATTCGTTCATCATCTGCACTTTATTTTTCGAGAAGCATTATTTTGTTGCGCTTGTTGCTCTTGGATTGCGTGCGTAACGGAGGCAAGCTAGTGAGAGTCATGCTGATGACTGCTAGGGAATGCTGTGTTTTTTAGCGTCATTGTTAGTGCACTCGCTTCGCATGCTGCCGATCGGGGTTCGAGATCGACTCGGTGCAGGGCGGTTAGGATTGGATGGTGAGTTTTGGAGGCGGAGCACTGAAGAGGGCTGTGCTTGTTTGGGTTAATTTCAAATATCAACAATGTTCAACAGCGTTTTTGAAATATCACTTACCCCACCTTTAACATGAGCTAAATATATATATATAAAAAAATTTTTTTTCAATCTTAGGGAGGATACTTTTCTGAAAGGTTATGGACAACGGTGAGAGCAATGCATAATTCATCATTCAACACTGCCCATCTCCCTGTCCTTTTCTCCTCTCCTTCCATCTCATTGCTTTGTAGACAGAGACCTGCTCTGCTCAGAGAGGTCAGTATTGTTTAAACAAATGCTCACTTTTAATCTGTCTTCTCGCACCCACTGCCTCATAGGAGCCATTCATCCGGATGATTCAGTGGTCATATGGCATTCATCTGATCATTTGGCATTTTCTCCTGGGACAATTGCTAAGAACAATGACATTTGTATACTACCCCCTCCCCCACCACCAGCAGAAAAAAACCCCACCAATTAGTGAAAGAGACAATCTTATCTTGTCTTTTTGTTTAATTTGTTTCGAGAGATGCTTGACTCAATGCACTATAGGGCTGTTAATATAAAATTCACAATTAACTAATTGCATTGTCAATTACAGCATTCCATTAACATCTACTCCCATTATTCCAAAATGTTTTATTTACAGCGTGTTTACTACCAATCACAGACATCTGCGTTGTATGTATGAATTTGATAGCCAATTAATCGAAACTTTAAGCCTATCAGTAATGACAACTGATTATAATAAGTGTGTTTTAAGCAGTCTGATCCATAGATGCATGATTAAAGTTTTACTTTCCATAAATTTAACATCAGAGTTTAACATCAGCTGAATGAGGAGCCCAGAAATGATTATTCCACTGATTAGAGCAGGAGAATACATCATGTAATGAACTTAAAAATTATTCTAATGACCTTTAAGGCATTGATTCAGAGTGAAATAACCTTAGACAGTTTTACTGCAGCTGCTGTTTTTAGCAAAGGTGTAGAGAGATCATCTAATCACAGATTTCAAGAGTGCTGACAGCTGAGCTAATTGCAGATTTTAAGGGGGGTTGAGATGAAAGACAGCGGGTCTAACAACGGCATACAAACGAAGTGAAAAGCACTGGTAGCAATTTGATTTGATCCATGTTACATGTGCCGCTAGCTTGCAAAGCAGATGATGTAATACCCAATGAAACTGCAAGTGTTCCTAAGACTGCAGAACGTGGTGCATGTATTGTGGTCTCAGAAGGTCACATGAAACTTGCAACTTTACTGATTATAATGGGATAGAATCGTAAAAAATGCCATTACCACCCACAATATATTTAATTGCAAATACTGAAATTAACATTTGCAATTACAAGGGGAAGAATATTAATTCCATAACCGTGCAGCCTCCATGTTCTGAATGACTTTTGATCTTTTTCAACGTTTATCAGACTTCTTCATCAGACTTCAAATGGACACCGTATGCTCTATTGTATTTGATAACAACATGCTCCACGTGAGAAAATCCAATCACTCTCTATTCATTTTTTTGCCCTCTGATTTTATGGAAGGTATGAGTGGGCCATCTTTGATGTCAGTTTTGCCAGTATTTGCACTGAAAGTATCTCTCTCTCTCTCTCTCTCTCTCTTTGTTTGTTTTTGTTGTTTTGCAAGTAATGTCTGCTACATAAGTCACCAAGTACACTATGGCGTCGTATTTTTCATAAGTCATTGACTAATTTAAACAAATCTTTTCAGATAGATGACTAAAAAAGATTCTAAAAGTGCCATTTAAAAACAAATGTTAAATCACACGTATTACAATGTGCAATAGAAAGCGAAAACAATTTGTTGTGAACTTTTCTGTCACCATTTTTCAGTTCAGAAAATCACTTAAACGATTAAATATGCTCTAAGCAACTTAACGCAAGCATACACAAGATTACAATTGCAGTCAACGTAACTCAGCAAAAAATAATGGTGTAGAATTACATAACCTCTGTTTTGGTAATTATAATTTTTATAGTTCATTGCTGACATTTGTGAGGATTTGATTGCCCAAATAAAATGGATATAAATTAACCTAGACAGAGAACAACAGATATGACTCATTTATTGAATTGATTTCAAATGAATTACTTAGCAGGAATTTATCAGCTGAAAAGCAGAACTAATGTTTTACGACCATAACAGCCTAATTAACATCAACAACAAAATAACTGCATGGACATATTAAATCAACCACAAAATTATCTGTGTGTCCCTGTCAAATGATATCCTTTATTATTTTGTTTATTGTTTAGGACATAAATGTATGTAGTGAATGTGATATGATATGGAGATTATGATAATCATTACTACCTAGAAGTACAATTCAACTAAAGACTCACTTCAACTAGATCTTTATCATGGAAATAACTTGATGTGGCCTTTGCATGTTGCATGTTATGGTGGTCTGTGAAGTTCACAACACCAGGGTGTCCCATTTGTCAGGTTATGATTCATAAGCAAGCTGTAGGGTGAATACTGGTAAAGTGGGACAATGGGTAAAGTGGGACAGTTAAGCTTCTTAATTTCTATCTTTACATGTAAATGATTCCATTACTAAAAATCAACACTGAGCTCATCATAAGCAAGTATGTGATAAAAAAATATAGATTCTGTGGCTCTGACATCACTTCCGGGGGTGTGGCACACCATATTCAACAACCTTACAGTGAACCGTGATGGTAAAGTAAAATGACATAGCATTCTGAGGTGAATAATGTTAAGATTATAAAAATTAAAACACTCATGGATCATTTGTAATTGTTATATATTTTGTTATAGGATGTAATGGTGAATCAGAATTTGTAAAAATCACATTCATATGAATCTTTTTTCTTTGTTTTTATGTGATTTTGACACTGTCCCAGTTTGCCAATAGCGTATTGTTAAACTGGGACAGGGTATTACTGGCAAACTGGGACAGCCATTTAAGTCATTCTAATGGGGGAATTGAGTTCCCTTTTTGTATGCCCCTCATACATTTAGATAGCTAGCTAGATATTTCAACAAAGATTGTAAACTGATTTAAAAAAAACAATGGCAATTCCAAAAAAACAAACAAAAAAAACAACAAAACAAAAAAAAAAACAAGAAAGATGGAGGGTAAGCTTGGATGGCTGGGACATTTGCAATATTTGCAAAAAACTTTTCAACAAAAAGAAATGAAACTTAGCCTGTGTGTAATAAAATTAGCCTATAAGAAGAAATGTTTATGAAGATTTCTATTTTTTAAATTTATATGAAATAAACTAAACCCAATACAAAATACTGTGGACAGGCGATGGAGGGAGGGGTGGAAAGAATCTGCTGTACCTGCACCCCCCTCCTAAAAATTATTTATTTTATTTTTTATTATTTATTATATTATTACAAAATTATTATGTTATTGTGTATTTAATTCATTGGGCCTACATTTGATTAACAATTTATTGTGTTTGAAGTGTCCCAGTTTGCCAATAAAGGTGTCCCAGTTTGACAGTAGCGCCTGGAAAAATGTGGTTTGGGGTCAATGTGTGTTTGAGGAAGAGTCATCCATCCTGTGTTTAATATTTCTTTCTTTTTTATTTTGTATAGTAGAGTAGAGCACTTAAGCTATTTAGAATTGTATCATCTGAGGGGCTAAGACATTTGGATCATAATAAAACATTATGCAGAAGGTAAATTATCAGAAAGTGTCCCACTTTACCAGTATTCACCTTTTTCTGACCCTGCCCTGTTATGGACTCCAGACTCTCCGGCATTAGCTCAACAAAGTGTCTCTCAGAGGAGGACTACAAGGGATGCATCTGAGATAGGGCCAATATGTTGTTGTAAAGAAGTGATATTGTTTAGTCAGACAGACAGAAAAAATAAATAAATAAAGAAACTACTGATCTGATAACAGAAACTTTGGCGTGGAAACTTGCTGCACCCATGTAAACATGATCAGTTAACATTTGTTTCCTAGTTTTGCATACATGCACAATGTGACAATTAAAATATTTACGAATATTTCCATTTGCATTTTTCCTAGAAGTGAAATCTCTGCTGGATACTGCCTCATTAATAAAGAACATTTCCAATTCCCAAACAGATGCACATGTATTATACAGACAGTGAGAGTCTAACTCTCATATTGTAGGATACAAATGAGCTTCTGTTAAGTTTGAAATAGGTTTGATAGTTATTTTGATGTCGTTTTGTCACGTTATGCATAAACTTTACAACAATATTGCATTGATCAACACTGGAATATGCAAAATTACAGCACACTGGTTTTTTTCTATCCACCTTCTTTTTAAATGTAATTTTTATAATTACTTTTAACATGCATACCACTTGTTTATAGTGTAAGGCCTGCCCAACCGGTCCAACAACATTTTCCGATAAGCAGGTGAAGGTCTCTATGTGTTACTGTCTTTTCCGCGTGGCAGAGTAATTTGATTCTAATTAAGCTTTTATCTCACTCCATTTTATCATGAACTCGAATTTAGGTTGGAATGCCAATTTGTTATTGGTCATTTATATAATAGCAATACATTTGATTGTTCAATTTAACTCTTTACTCTTATTAATCATTCATTCAGTCAGTCGCACAGGATCCTTGCACCGGCCGGCAATATATTATGCGGGCCCACGATCACAAACTCACCAGCTTCGGGTCACTAAACAGAGGTAATTGGCTAATACCTTCGATGGTCACATTCATGTTACTTAATCTAAGATATTTTTTGTATACACTTGAATTAAAGTAACGTTTTCTTTAGACAGAGGTCATGACCACTACTACAGATATAAGCCGACCAATATACTTCTCTGATAGTAGCTTTGGTTTGGTCATGCCATGGTTTCCCACGTACACTTGACTAAAGTAACATTACATTAAACAGAGTTATACCATGGTCTGGGTGAATACTCGATTCTGATTGGCTGCAGGGTGTCCATTAAAAAGTGATAATGTACACCTAGGAAAGGCGTCCTGTCAATTTGCCTGATGACAGTTCTAAATGATTGCGCTGGCTCAAACTCGCTGATCAACTGCTGCGGTCGGGTCGCTGTGGCCACGTTGCTTGGCAACGCCTGTATACGGGAGATATTAAATAGTGTGCTCGACTTAATAAATAAAAACCCTCACGTTTTTACTCTAAAACACATTAAAGTATTATTAATTGATTAAATATTTCTTTCTTTCGTAAGTGACCATGGTATAAGCGGGTTAATGCCCTTCGAGGTGTCCATTGTCAGGTATTAATGGACTTCGCTGCGCGTCGGACGGTTCACGCCTCGCCATCGTACATTAATACCTGATAATGGGCACCTCGTCGGGCATTAACCCTTACGTAAGACTCACCCTATTTAGGTTGGTCAATGAGCAGTTTGCTGTCCTAAACGAAAATTCCCTTTTAGTCTTTACAAAACCAAGTACACCTGAATTAGTGCCAAATATTAGCCGGAACTCTAAAATCGCAGTTGGTGTGCCCTATGCTCCACTCAAAACTGGATGTTAGTCCGTTACTAATCTGACGCATATTTGCGGTAACATTGGATACAACGTAATCTACTGAAGTTAATAATTTCAGAGCAAATCAGAATAAAATCAAATGTAACAATTTATTATGTCAGGTAAATGTATCATAACAATTTCATAATCCGTTCAAAGATAATCAATACAATAACATCAAATGCTCAGAGATAAAGAGTAAAAGATGTACCTGACTCAAGAAATACATAATGCATTATGGGCCGATCTCATTACAAATCGCCCTGAGCCTGTTGTTGCATTTCTTTAAATACTCAGACCGAGACAGAAACTTCTTGGTACTTTGTACCAGTCGCACTGAAACATTCCAAATGATACCAAACATGTATAGTGTTGCATGATAATTGTTCACATTAAACCATATAGATTTTTGGGTGAATTTCAGGTGATCTCAGCATGAGAGAGAGAAGGAACGGTGGAATGGGGGGTCAAGGGAAAGAGATGTAGATTAGGATGATGCTTAGGTGAGACTTGCGTCTCGAATGGTGATGCTAATTTCACAAGAGAGAGATCAAATGTTAAAGTCTTCTCAGGGAGTGCTTGTTTCTCAACCAGACTGCCCGGCATTTTCTAACTTCTCAAGTCTTACAGTAGCAAAAATGGTTTACTGCACTTTGTTATTCTTATTTATTTACCTATAGCAGCTAATGAATCGGAAGTCTCACACATTCACAAAAAATAGCTTCCATGTTGCAAAATAAAGTGGAAACACCTGTCATTTTATTTGAACAAAATTTAATTATTTATTTAATTGTTGGAGACTAGGCTATGTCTTATGCATGCAACACCAATTGAAAAAATAAGCTAATGCAATGTCTAAAACGTTAATTTAAAAACCCTCTTACTTTATGCTGTCTTCTTGAGATTAAAAATAATGGTTACACTTTGTTTTAAGGTGTCCATGTTACAGTGTATCTCGCTACAGTGAAAAACAGGACTGCTGAAAAAAGTCTGATAAATATTACTAAGGATCGCCTATGAATGTTTTATAAACATCTGCTATGTGGTGTCACCTTTGTGTCCCTGTGCAATACATTCTGTTTGAAATATTCTTCTCAATCTCCATAGTGTTCCCATCAGCTAATCAGATCACTGGCCCTTGCTGCGCATATCAGCCGTAAATCTGCTCTCTGGTGAAGTTTCCCAGATTCAATCACATAAGAGTATTTAGCTGTACACATTCGTCTCATAGATGAAACATGTTAAGATGTTTGAGCCCTAGAACTGCAATTATAAACCTAAGATGAGGAGGAGGATTTTACTTGTGTTAAATGTCAGACCATGCACTCTCTGTTTCTTTTTTCTGTGTTAAGGGACAATACATAGGTAATTAGTGTTTTCATTCCATCTTGTGTGCATTACTTATTTAAAAAAATTGCACACTCAAAGAGACCATTCTAATGCTATTTAGACTGCTCATGACATGATATGTTAAAATACTCAGTGTAACTGGGTTCTGGCATTGTTATTGCACAGATGCATGCAAATCTACACTGTGTGTGTCATCACCACAGGCATGATTTTATTCATATTAAAGTAGATCGCATAACACTTGTTGAAGGGTTGCAGCACATTTACAGCTAAAGTCTGTGTTTGTGCTGATGAGCAGCAGGAGCCTTCCATCTGGGAACTATCTAGCCAGGAGGCCTTGAATTGTTAATAAATTCATGATCCAGTATGTCCTTAAAAGAAAAGTTTACCCAAAAATTCTAATTCTGTCATCATTTACTCACCTTACTACTAGACTAGACTCGACTTTACTCAACTAGAGACTGTCTGCCTTGCTGCTGGTTTGCGTCTGAAAGCTCCATATAGCTTACTGTTTTGAATCTCTATTTACTATCATTCCTTGTTGTTTATATTGCTAAATATAACCTACTCATCAACATATATTATATATTGACTAATATTGCCTATCACATTAATCTGACATCGCTAGATTTGATCTAATCGTTGCTATGGCCACCTTCCTGTTTGCCGAAGTGAGGAGATACTTAGTAGACCGTCCTCACTCAATGGCTGGCTGTCTAAGTGGTGTCCGCAAAATAAGATAGGGTTCATAGACAATTGGAAAAGTTTTTGGGGCAGACCTGACCTGTTGAAAAGAGATGGTATTCATCCCTCCTGGGATGGTGCTGCTCTTCTCTCTAGTAATATGGCACATAGTCTTAGAGCTCAAACATGAATTGTGGCTCAGGTCAGGAAGCAGACAGACTGGCTAAACCGAAAGTCTGCTAGCTGTCTCACATCATCAAGGTCAGATAAATCCCATCACATAGAGACTCTTTCACCTAGATATCATCATATAGAGACTGTGTCTGTTCCCCGAATTAAGAAAATACAAAAAACTCCCAAACCAATTTAAGGGTAAAAATGTATTTGATGTTCAACAAATAGAAAATAGATATAATACAGATGAACAAATGATAAAGCTTGAGTTGCTAAATATTCGATCCCTTACTTCAAAAGCACTTATTATTAATGATATGATGACAGATTATAACCTAGATGTGTTGTGTCTGACAGAAACCTGGCTAAAACCAGACGATTACGTTCCTTTAAATGAGTCCACCCCCCAGGATTACTGTTATAAAACGAGCCACGTCTGAAAGGAAAAGGGGATGGTGTTGCTGTAATCTATAGTAATAACTTAAGAATTACTGAGAAGTCTAGTTTCAAATATAAATCTTTTGAAGTGTTGGTGCTTAATGGGACACTGTCTAGTGTAAATGATAATTCTCGCTTGACATTTGTGCTAGCTACTGTATACAGGCCACCAGGGCACCATACAGACTTTATCAAAAAATTTGCTGATTTTGTATCGGAGTTAGTACTGGCTGCAGATAAAGTCCTAATTGTTGGTGATTTTAATATACTTGTAGATAACGGATTGGCATTTAGAGACATTCTGAACTCTATTGGAGTTAGACAACACGTGACAGGACCCACAAATTGTCATAATCATACTTTAGATCTAATATTGTCACATGTGTTACAGCCTGAGCCTTGTGTGTTATTTGTATTTGGTGTTCATTCTCTTTGTGCTGATTTGGTTTATTTTCCATCTTCTGAGGTGAAGCTCCGCCCCTTCACACCTGCTGCCTGTTTGGTAATGACGCTCTGGGTTGAATAAGACGAGAGAGCGTAGACATGAGAAGAAGGCTGGTGCGGTGATGTTACTACCTGTTCCTAACCATGTGGTCACGATGGTCACCGTTTAAGCTCTTTTAATGAGCGTGGCGTGCACTGGAGGAGAAGGGCTTCAGCGGTGCGTCTCGTGAGCCCAGTGCGAGTCCTGATGTCCAGCCAGCTGGGGATAAGCTGTGTTTTGCTTGTGTTTCCTTTAATGATTTTGTTGATCGATGTTTGTTTGTTTATTTTTCGTTTGTTTATCTTAATTTACTTTATTTAGGGTTACAGTTTAGTTGATTTGATTCTTCTATCTGTTGCCTGCTGTTGCCGGTGGTATGCGAGTCGTGCAGTTATACTAATAAACAGTTTAAACTGCCTTTTTTGTCTCGCATATCCTTTTATGTTGCTTACCCCTCCCTTAACAAGCATTTGAAAAGAGGGGGTCGTAACACATGGAATCAATGTTAATGCCGTTGAAATTCTGCAGCAGAGCGATGACATCTCAGATCATTATTTAATATCATGTATACTCCATTTAGCCAAGGTTGCAAAGCCAACTCTGTGTTACAAATATGTTAGAACTATCACTTCTGCCACTAAAGATTGCTTTATTAATAATATTCCTGATCAGTTTCATCTCCTCAGCATCCCAGATAGCTTAGAAGAACTCGATATTGCGACAGAAACTTTTGACTCTCTCTTTTCCAGCACTTTAGACACAGTTGCTAAATGGTTTACAAAGTACTAAATGGTTTAGCTCCCCAGTTCTTGAGCGAGCTCTTAACGCATTATAGTCCTTCATGTCTATTGCGATCTCAAATTCTGGCCAGCTGGTAATCTCTAGAATATCAAAATCGACTGCTGGCACCTAAGTTTAGCACCTAAACTCTGGAACAGTCTTCCTAACATTGTGTCACATTGTCTGGTTTGTGTATTCCTGGTGTCCACTAGAGGTCCTCTTCGCCACAGTGTCATCCACATTATGAACTGCATTCCCCACAATCCTTGTCTGTACCAATCACTGTTCATTGCACTCAGCTGTTCCCCGTCATCATTGTTCCCAGCTGTTCCCTGTTTCATTGTTAGTTCTGTGTGTATATATACCCTGGTTGTTTCAGTGTCTGTCACGATCCACTCACAGGAAAAGAGGAGAAGATCTAATAGCAGCAAGTAATATTTATTGGGGAAATCCGTACTCGTAAACAGTCCAGGCAAAGGTCAAAACCAAAGCAATACAAAACATAAAACAATACAAAACAGGCAACAAAGCAGAACTCGGAAGTGGTGTGATAATAGACAAGGACTCCGTGACAAACACTGAAACAACCAGGGTATATATACACACAGAACTAACAATGAAACAGGGAACAGCTGGGAACAATGATGACGGGGAACAGCTGAGTGCAATGAACAGTGATTGGTACAGACAAGGATTGTGGGGAATGCAGTTCATAATGTGGATGACACCATGGGGAAGAGGACCTCTAGTGGACACCAGGAATACACAAACCAGACAATGTGACGCATTGTCCGGGAAGCAGACACACTCTGTCAGTTTAAATCTAGACTAAAAACACATCTCTTAAACCTGGCATATACATAGAAAATTTTACATTCCTATTATTCAGATCAGTTAAATGATTATTAGGCTGCATAAATTAGGTCAGCCGGAACCGGGAACACTTCCTATAACACCCGATGTACTTCATCTACGCTAATGTTAGTCTTTCTGCTTATTCCGAGGTTAATCAGCTAGATCCAGGCCGTACCCAGATCAGATGGTGGACCTGCTCATAGACACGACCACAACACATGATGTAGTCAACTGGATCCAGGCCGTATCCAGACCAGATGGAGGACCTGCGCCTAGACACGACCACAACGCATCCCTGAAGTATCAGCAGAGGTTGTGTCAACTAGACTCTCCCCTGTAAAGGCCTCATTGACACGACAGCCATCGGCATTGATGTGATGACTCCGATCTTCAACCAGATGGAACAGGGCCCAGTTTCCCGATAACGCTAAGAGAGCTCGAAAGATATATATTACCAAAGGTGTTTATGTTCCTAAGTGTGTTCCCCGAACCATACCTTAGGAAGCTGCTTAAGATATACCTTCTTACGTGCGACGTTACCCGGCGCTGTCCGTGGCGATGGTGCTGAATTGTTTGATATCGATGGCTCGAGAATCAATTATTCTCTCGTGCAGGGGCTGTTTATGTGAGAAAGCGGTGATCTTTATAAATGAAGCACTTCAGAAATAGTTGAAATTGCAATTTATTATGATTATTGGATATTATAACAAAATAATCCAAACTATAATAGCCTATAATAGCCTAGCCTACATATTTTAAAATTGTAACATATATTGCTGCCACAATAACCTTTTCAAAAATTTACGTGCCTTCTTCTCTTTCCCATTTTTGTTCGCTGAGGTGGAGCTGCGATGAAATATTGTTCTTGTAAATACTTTCCAGCATTTCAGTAATAAAAGTTAACATCTTGCGTACGGTGCTCGGCAGTGATCAAAAAGGATTTAAACCGTGAATTTTGAATCTCTTGTAAACTCAGAGATGTGGATTCAGACGGCAATTAAATTACCACACGACCTGTTTGTCAAAAAACAGAAGGTACTAATTTGGCCAGGGATTTTTACGCGGGTTGGGTGAGAAAAACACTGATATTATGGATTCGGACGGCACTAAAATCACCGACTTACCCCTGTAAATGTTTAAAATACCGGACGAGCCCATGAGAAACAATATTAGCGTCCGAATATGACTTAACTGACAGTAGCCTATGCTTTCACTGGCCTTTAAAAGAGCGTTTTAATTAAATTAATAATATTGTATAATAATATAATAAAAAATCTAACAACAATCAGTGTAATGACAATTTTATTCTTTGCATGAAAACACTTGAATTAGCCTAATTTAATACTGTCTGGGTGTATTAAAACTTCAGAATTATATTCATATAGACCTGCAACAGTGATAAGGTAAAGCTAAGAGTGGTCCAGACCAACCTTACGAAAGTGTGACTTACAAAAGATATACTTAGCGTACAAACGTTTCGGGAACCGTCCCATAAGGTTAAGAGAGAGGTTAAGGAATAGGTTAAGAACTACTTAGAGATAAGAACGCTTTGGGAAACCGGGCCCAGTATTGTAAAAAGCGCTATATAAATAAATGTGACTTGACCTGACTTGACTTGACCTTCATGTGATTTACTTGTTTTTCTTTAAGGATTCTTTTTTTACAGATTTTTATTGATTATCTACTTTTTATTATATAAGCAGAGCATTGTGAACAAAAACATGTCACTGTTTGTGTGTCATACAAGATTTTCGAAAAAAGGCACATTTTGTGCCACAGCAGCTCGTTAGTCATTCAGGTTTAGAATGACATGAGGACATAATTTTCATTTTTGAGTGAACTAACCCTTTTAGTGAAAACACCATGCAGTGTTACTATACTTTTTGGACAATGGATTTCTAGGATTTTTCCAGTTATTCAAATTGTCTAGAAATGGATTTTAAAATTAGGCAATTTTATAAAGACTCAAAAAAAAATTAGCATGTTATTGAATATTGGTTAACACTAATAAGGTTCATTAGTTAACATTATTAACCACATTAGTTAACATGAACTAAGAATGAACAATACTTCATCAACATTTATTAATCTTAGTTAATATTCATTTCAACATTTACTAATACATTATTAAAACCAAAGGTTTTATTTGTTAACATTAGTTAATGCACTGTGAACTAAAATGAACAAACAATGAACAATTGTATTTGTATTAACTAACATTAACAAAGATTAATAAATACTGTAACAAAAGTTTTGTTCATTGTTCGTTCATTTTAGTTAATACATTAACTAATGTTAACTAATGAACCTTATTGTAAGGTGTTACCGAATATTGTGATGTTAATGTATTTGGTTTTGGTAGATTAGATCTACTACGCTGCTGCTGCAGTTGATGATTGCTGCTGCTGCTGCTGCAGAGCAAGTATGGACTTGCTACTGCTAATATATACACAGACATGCTGTTGCGAGCAAGTAAGATATGCTGTTGCTGCTGCATAAATAGACATACATAAATCCCTTAGCAGATCTAGCTGGGGGGGTTCTGAGGAACTATAGCAGCTTTTCCACCATCGGGCCAAACAATTCTGTTTGCTTAACCATTCCATTCCGTGCTAATCTAGCTAGCCCTTCCGGTACGCATATGGTTTCATTTTCCACTTTGGGGCCGATTACGAATCTCTTTGGAACGTAATACAAATGTGTAATTCATTGACTTGGTAACGCAAGAGTTTACAGACACTATGAGATGTCAATAGCGACCACGTTATGGAGGATGATCAGATGGTTCTTTTAATTTCATTATTAATTTGTGTTTACATTGCTCAAAGACTATTTAAATGTTGAGCAAGCAATCTCATTGGCTGCAAGATCAGAAGAGGCCAATCAGCTTGTGCCATGTAGTAATGATGTGATTGCTTGCAGATTGAATTTAAAGGACCTATAAGCCTGTGCCCTCTAGAGTTTCATGACTGAACTAGATATTTTTTAAATTCCTACCCCAAAGCTGTGGTAACTGATTGTTAGCAGTCCTAAGAGAGATTATTTCACTCCCTGTAGGTTGGTTCAGTTAGATCTTATGGGCCACACATTCACTGCACGCCTGCCAGACTGTTTCTAAACTTGTCTCTCAAAGATTTGCAATCTCCACACATAGCTCAGTAGCACCAACAAACAACACACTTATCTCCCCAGAAATGCTGCAGACTTAAAACACTAAAGACTGCAAAAGTCATACAGACCTCCTCAAACAAAAATTACTCCATATCACCAGATCAAATCCACCTGCTTACTTTGGCACCCTAAGCTGATCTGATTAGTTCCACCCTTGATAGCATCAGATATCTTGAACCTATCTGAAACAATCTCAGCCTTGAAGACATAGAAAGACATTCAATCACCTGGACACAGTTGTGTTAAAGTCAAGAGCTGATGTCCTTGCGTTATTTTTACCTCATCGAAGTATAAGCAAATCTTTGAATATCAGCCCTGCATTTAATCAGCCTTTCACAATTCAAAAGGAATGATGCCCACTGTCAGAAAATAGGAGATTAAGGTTGCATACCAGTACCCTAGAGAACGAAAAAGAGACAGAGAGACAAAAAGAAAGAGAAATTCATCATGACAGCAGCCATTTGATGCATCACTACAGCACTGATCTGAATGTACTTTATGTTACTCTTTGCTAGGGCTGCCAATCAATTAAAATCTTTAACTGAGTTAATTTAATTTATAATGTATATTTATTTTAATATTTATATGTAAAATAAAACTTTACATTATTTTGCCAGATTAAAGCACTGAATAGGCATTACAAAAAGTAGCTTTACAGGTCAATATATTATTTGTTTTATTTCCATATCAATGAACATAAGCCTGTCCCTGGCCTATAGTAAGTTTAGATTGCTATGATGGTAGGAAAATCCCTCATTATGGGTCAGGGAGTATCATTAATGTTTCTATGCAGTTTTTAAAGTATAACTGATTAATAGCTAAATTAACATGTTAAATTGAAAGCCCTGCTTTTCACACTTTGGAAGCACATCTTTAAAAAAATCTCTGCCAGCAGAAAAATAAGTGGTAGATGTTTAGTGTGCTGTATTAACTTTCTATATGATAGATGGTAGTGTGTGCTGCATGTGGGTGGAACAGTTGGAGCAGTGTTAGGATGGAGAGAAGCATGTGATGAGACAATGCAGCCCTACTGTTACTCACACAGTAACACTCTCACTGAGAAAAGTTGAAAGGCTACTGACAGAGGCGCTGACATGTTCTGTGGGTAAAAATAAAACATAACACACTAACACACTCGATGCACCCAGACATGTTTGTGAGAGTCAGCGGATCACAATGGATTACATCAGACCATGCAACATACAACAGTGCAAGAATGTGCAAATCTCCTGGTATTATAGAAACATGTCAAAAACTTATGCTCCACAGACTTGTGGAATGAACAGGTATCCCCGGAGAACATTTGATTTAAAGAGACAGGCTGTCAGCTACAGGGGAACAGGACTAGGAGCTGTTATATATAATTAGGTAGTGGACAGGGGCACATATTTATCACTCCCGCCCTTCCACTCTCACTCTGTCTCTCTCTCTCCCCCATTATTATTATTTTTTTTTTCAATCAGTCTCTCTCTATTTTATTCATGTAGAAGACAGACTACAGATATATACCCGCTTGGCGGCCAGGCAAAACCACAAAATGACATCTTTATCCACAACTAACTAATTAACAGGACAGAAGACTATAAAAATTACACATTCATTTAAGTAGCAATAAACATTTGCAATGCTAAGATTTGGAATTATCAGTCTGTGAAAGATCATGGTCAAGATGTTCTCAAATGGCTTCATGTAAGCAGAGCCAGCTAGTTCACCAGTTACATTATGTAGGCTGTTAAAACTGACACATCTTGAATGAGAATCGAACAGACTGGTTCTCTTGGCTCACTGGCTAGTATGCCTGCCTTTCTTAGCAGGCTTCTTCTGTGAACATAGACATGAGTTGCATTTTCTCCTAGAGCAAAAGGTGCGATTTGCTTGGCTTACACTCAGTGGGTTTTGAGTCCGGGCTTCTGTTACTCTATTAGTATTAGTAATGCAGCTCAATGCAAGACTCAACCTCATATGTATTCTCATATTCAGGATTGGGGGACCAAATAGGAATTGAAGGATATGGTTCCACGAATATGGTTGTCACATTACTTTTTAAGCATTAAAGGCACAAAGACAAGATGTTTTTTTTTTCTACAGCATGAAGTGTAAAGAGAAAATGAAATTACATTTTTCTTAATTTTTTCACAAATTGTTGTATTGTCTGCACTCATCAAGCTAAACCATATTACTAGTGGGAAAAAAAAAGATTAAACAATTTTTTATATCAATTAGCAAATACAAGTTTATCAATTACTACAAACGAAATGTTGCTAAATCAGATACTAAGTGAAAGCTTATTTACACAAAATTTGCAACCTTGTTATTCTTTTTATTTTTTATTCTAATTTTGCTGTTCATTTAATGCTTTTGCAAGAATGTCAAAAATCACAAAAATAAGGGTTTAAAACTGTATTTAGACATATTGATAACTCCATAGAAAGTGAATAGAACATAGTAAACAGATTTGTACTAATCATTTATTGAGAAAACGTAGGATATATATATATATATATATATATATATATATATATATATATATATATATATATATATATATAGAGAGAGAGAGAGAGAGAGAGAGAGAGAGAGAGAGAGAGAGAGAGAGAGAGAGAGAGAGAGAGAGATGTGGAAAGGGTACAAATAATATAATGTGTTTCTAAATAGACTACTAACTAATTGCATACCGAATTTATAGGTCATGAAAACATCTGAATAAGCAAAACTGGATAAAGAATTAGCATGTTTTTCACACCACGAAGGAGCAATGATCATGTCACTGAAATCCCTTGCACATTAAAAAACAGTATGAATATTTACAAAGTATTTGCATAGCCCATAATCATCATTGCCCACAAGGCAGTTGCTACAATATGAATCGAAGACTTTACTAAGATGTTACCAAGTAACATTAACGCTCTAATAACACGAAGTAATTACTGTAAATAGCACCTGCGCTTCACCTGTCTTTCTAATATCCCTTTCACACTGACTGGGAAAACAACGGTGTTTACTGCAGCACGAATGAGCCCTGAAGTAGCCTAGAATCTATCACACAGCACTTATCTACATTAGCCTAATATTTATTACAAAGTATTATTTTAAATCATTTTAAATGGGATGAAAACCCTTAACTCTTTATATACCGACTAAAAATTATGAACAAATCCCCAAAATTGCTCTTTGCAAAGTTTCCTACCTTAAAACAAGATTTGTCGGCCAACTTTGTCCTTACAATTGGTTAAATGACAAACTGAAGACTCTTCGTGGAGATATTTTTCAACTTAATTCACAGGTTAAATCGTTTTTCCTGGACAAGCTGTTGGTTGCGCACTCCGGAGATGCCGCAGGAAAAGCGCGTGGTGGCTTGTCTCGGCGAGCGAGCGAGAGAGAAACTCATATATGGAGTCCTGAACAATACTCAATGCTCCATCACTCCTCTGTAACCAGGTAACGGCTCTTCCGCAAGCACACGCAAAAGGTAGGCGTTGATATAAATCACTCCGGTACCCGTCAGCTTGTGTGTGTGTGTGTGTGTGTGTGTGTGTGTGTGCGAGGTTTGTTCGTTGTTGGTTTTAAACTACAAGTGCACGGCGTGTTCGCACGAAAAAAAATAAAATAAAAAATAAATAAAAAAAATCATTAGGGTACAATACTGCTGGAATAATGATCCCAGATGAGAATGAGCGTCATTTGTTCGCTTCAGGGAAGGGCTGTTGATATTTAGTTTGATAGACCAATATGAGTCTTTAAGTAAACGTTTGAATAGCCTACTAATGAGCACGTTTACATGCACATAATTTTCCATGTTTTGAATACGGTTTACATGTAGGCCCTACATTACACAAAATCTGTCAAAAATAAACCCATTAAAACAGATTGCCATTTCAGATAAAGCAAAAATGTCCATGTGCCTTTTTTGTATAATTTTTTGGGAATTATTCTCAATTTATCTTATTTTAACTTCATTTTGAGTGTCACGGATTCAGCCACTCCATCAGCTCCAGACCCTACATCTCCACCCACTCCCCTCACTCTCACCCAAATTCTAATCACCTGCACCTGGCCACACTCATTAAGGACTCTGATAAATACTCATCCGTTCATGCATCGCAGGCTGGGTCTGAAATCATTTCCTAACCAGTCAACAATTTGATCTCACCGTGATCTCACCATGAGCTCCCAGGATACTCATGATGTGGTCACAATGTGAGGTCACAGCGCACTACTGTGCGTTCATACTGTAAACTCGCCATGTGAGACCACTGTGATATCATTGTGTCAAACTCTCATTCTGTTAGTTTAGTTTGAGTTAAGTTAAAGTTAAGTTTCTAACATTTCTCTAATATTGGTCAGTTATATCACAAACATCATGTAGAAGTTCATATTTTATTTCCATCAACAAAGTATTTCAAAAATTCAGTGTCCTTGTTTATTTTGTATTCTTTTCAGCCTGGTGCTGGCATTTGACACAAATATTTCTATCTGACAGATGCATTGAAATTCTGGTGTTGTTTGGTGACTCCTTAACCTCTATTTCTTTTTCCCCTTAAAGCAACACTAAATAACTTTTTTTTACCTTAAAATAATGTTTCCAAAATTGTTTCAGTGGTTCTTCAAGTAGTAACAGGGTGAAAGGCACTTCTGCATTCACTTTGCGGCCCTATAACTGCTATAACGGCACTATGCAAGTTTGCCAGATCGGGACGCGTTTCTGTAGTTCGAATGAGACATAAGAAACGTCTCGGTTACGCCTCGTACACCAACGTTACGTTGTGACGACGAATGGGGTTTCGCTTAGAAAGCCTCTCACCTTCGAGTATTACAAAATGAGCCAATGGCAAGGAAATGCCATGGGTCTGCGGAATTTGCATAGCATAACTCCGCCCCACCTCGTGGGGATATAACTGAATCATCCATCCATTTTCCAAACCTCTGGTCCAGTGTAATATCATACAGGAATAAATTCCTTTTTAATTGATTATTAAATTGTTTAATTACGGTTTTCAGCCACTCCATCAGCGCCAGACCATACAACTCCACCCTCTCACCCAAGTCACACCTCATCCTCATCTCCCTTCATCCTTCCCTGTGCCTAGGAATCCTCAGTCTGGATTCATCTGTAAAGAGAAAGACTGTTACATTTGAGCTAAATTTGGATTTGTGTCTGCATTAGAAATCTACTTACTTGTATGTTCACATTTAACTGTTGAATAAAGCATTGGATTTTGTTATCATGTTGTCTCGACTATCATGAAAACCCTCAGGGAACAGATTGGTTTAAACTTAAATATTGACTAATAAAACATGCTTCAGTTGCATATTTGAGACAAGTCTCACATGTAAAATCTGCAAATCTGACATGTAATTTACTCTTCTGATCTTCTAGTATTTGTGCTACTTTTTTCTTACCACAGAAAGACGGAAATACTTGCTGAATGCTAGTAATAATTTTCAGAAAGATCAAGGCTTGGGTTATGGCTACTTTTACTGAAGAAAGACATGCAGTTTTCACTTCGGTCTACTTGTCTAAGACGTTTAAGGGTATTTTATTGAAGAAAAAACAACAACAACTGAGATATGCAAATATTCTTGCATAATATGGCTTATAACTATATACAATTCCCTGTAATCTTGAATTTCTTCAAGAAACCAGTGCCCGGTTGCATGAAGCAGCTTAAGTTTTTCCCTTAAGTGTGATACTTAAGGGGCGATTTTCCCTTACCTAAGAGAATAATTTAAGGGTGTTGCATATAATCTCTTAAACGGTTCTCTTAGGTAAGGGAAACATTTAAGTGTTTCACGACAGCGATCCTGGATTCACGTTATAAAAGTCTGTTGTTGCCATAGATGCGCAAAACACTAACACGCCGCGTCGCGTCTAGGACAACTGTATCACACACCGGACGCGCACTTTCTCAGTGTATGGCCAGCAATATTGTTATGTTTAAGGACATTATGAAATTAAGATAATGTCTGTACGTAATGTTATGTTATGACTGTACTGTACAATTAAATATAATCGTTGCTATAAGTCTGCAGTCTGAACACTTTACCTCAGAGCGTCCGTTAACTGAATGAATTGAGAATGTCACCTGAAAATCCGATACACACACTAATTGTAGCCTACATTTATTGAATGGTAGCCGATTTATGCACATGTAAAACATATCCCACTACCAGTGGTGTAGTGGTAAAAAAAGAGGTGGGTAAACTATAAATTCTGGTGGACCACGACGTGGTCACCCGGTAAGGTGGGCCACTGCCTTCCGGTGTATGTGTATCCTGATGACATCGCTATAGGCTATCATTTGATGGTACTACCAAGGGTATCACTGGTTGTTCCCTCATCATAGGTCACACAATCACTATTCAATTCATACATTAATCTAAGTTCTTGTTAAAGAGACTCAAAAAGGAATAATATGATTGAAATTGAAGTTTACTAAATGACAAAACAGAGAGAACAAAAATATTTAAGAGAGATCGAGAGGGAGGCTTATATCCAAGGGCTTCCAATGCAGTGCACTTGTGCATAATGATTAGGGATTTGGGATTATTTTCATAGTTGATTAATCTGTTGAATATTTCCTCGATTAATTGATTGTTTGGTCTATCAGAAAAATGTGGATCAGTGTTTCCCTGTAGAGGGAAAAATCTTAAACCTGGTGCAGGCTTGATTCCCTCTGAATCTCTTGAACAGTTGGGTTTTGACATGCTCCCTACATTAAACCAGCTGCCTCTAATGAATAAAAAAAAAAAAAAAACTTTTTTGCATCATTTTAACGATTTCCTGTTGCGGCTGCGATCAAGTTTCATTCTCGCGCAGCTTGTTTAGTAACTTCACGAGCTTGTGTTTTCTGCTACGTGTGTGCGCCGTTCTCTTTGTTCCGTGTGTGTGTGTGTGTGTGTGTGTGTGTCGGCGCGCTGCGCTCTCTGCTCCGTGTTTGCGCGCTGCGCATTCTGCTCTGTAGTTAACGGCCCAAATGCTCGAATCATGTGCCGATCGGCGATCACGCACTGGAAAAGCAAAGTCCGCTCACATAACGTGAAATTTAAAGGTGGATAAACGCACTTTAGAGGTGGATAAACGCACTTTGGAGGTGGGCAAACGCTATTTCCAAATTTTGGGAGGTGCGTAAACGGCGTTTACGTGCGTTTAGCCTCCACTACATCCCTGCCCACTACTGAAAACTCCCAGTTGCAAAAAACGCAGTGATAAGCAGTTGTAACACCGCAGGTAAAGAGTGGTTGCGATGTGTGACATGGTCAAGGTCGCTCTCTAGTTTGTTAGCGATGTATTACGCAAATATTGCGCGTCGATCAAATCGGTATTCTTGCAACAATTTTTCATCGCTAAAATGGTCCAAAGGGTTCTCCCTATCCCTAAAAATTCTTCTTGGCACATAATGATCTTCAGCTGGTTCCATAAATTCAGCCATGTCGTCTTATTTTTGTCCGCGTTACTCTTAAGGTTACGATTTCCAAACCTTAAGTTATACTTAGGGAAATGATCGTTAAGGGGTTTTATGCAACACTTAACACTTTTTAAGGGATTATTTAAGTGAAAAAACAGCATTTAAGGGAAATTCTAAGTGTTTATGACGTTTCACTTAAAGAAACCCTTAAGTAACACTTAAGGGTTTTTTTCTGCAACACCCTTAGGTTTAAGGGAAACATAAGGGCGAACTTAAGGGAAAATTACACTTTAAGGTGCTTTATGCAACCGGGCACAGGCACTTACTGTAGTACAGCAGTGATGTCTGATATAGGTCCTTCATGAGATATCTGGGATAAAAAAAAAAAAAAAGGATGAATCTGTGATACAGCTGTCAGCCGCATGAAAGAGGGCCATCCGCTAAAGCCTGGAACACACTAGACGATTTTCAAATCTTAACCGATTTTAAAACTGTGGGAGACCACAGACATAATGAGTTCCAACCGATTTAGCATTATAATCCTCTGACTAAATGATTCAGCTGGACTGCAAGACCACACACTTATTGATTATAGGAATGATTTCACAGTGAGATGAAATCCCACAGAGACTCGCAAGATCAAATGTGACTTGAGAAGAAAAACAAATGGAGTACAATCGACGTTGTCAGCTGGCTCTCCTGCTGCGCGTTCTGTTTCACAGTGAAAAACAAAGTAGAAAAAAAAGAATATGGGTGATCTTCTTCCTCAATCTCAATACTCTCCTTAATGGCATGTTTGTGGCTGCCAAGTTTCAGTTAGCCTATAGAAGCACGCAACATTCTCATTGGTTATTGCGGGTATCACGTCAGAGGCAGCCCGATCAAGAGATTCAGTATCGTAGAAGGCTCTGACGTGATCGGGAGCAGTAAAATAATCGTAATGACTCCACACAATTGGTGGCCACACACCCCAGATCGTTGGGGGGTGCAAATTGGGCTCAAAATCGGCCTTAAAATCTTCAAGTGTGTGGCCAGCCTAAAGAGGTTAATGATAACAGGATTTTCATTGAAGAGTCATACAATATAACGCATGCAAAAGAAAAGACTTTCACTGAGTGCATAGCTGATTAAAGCAGGTTATCACTTAAAAACTGAGAGGTTGCTAGAGTTAAAAGGGCTTTAACTAAATAATTCTACCAACTTCACCTTTAATTCTACCATATAATACCAAGTTCAAACATTTAAAAAAAAATAAAAAAAATAATGGCTGCTTGTTTAAAGATTTAGATGTTTTGTATGGTAACTTTAGTGAATGCATGAGAAGATTGCTCCTTTTCCTTCATATGTGAGCGAAACCTGAATCTGAAACCAGGAAATCAATAGCTCATTACTTGCACTTGACTCAGAAATCCCTGCCTTGTATTTTCATGGCATCCATGGCATTTCAAAACTGTTGAAGCCTTAACAGCAAATCCAGAGATGTTCTCTAAAATCCATCAAACCCTGGGCCACCATAAACAACCACTCAGACCTTAAACCAGCCATCCCAATTTAACCAGGTCCTCTCTGGCATAAAAAAATGAGCTCCATTAGTGCCTCGTCCAAGTGTTAGTTCAGAGGAGTCTGACAGTCTGGTGTATCTGACTGGCGAGGTTTGTGGGTCCACTCCCACAGTGTGCTAAAGGTCATTGCTAAGGTGCGCTGGTTGCTTCTGTTCCTGTATCATTAAGCCAGCATGAGGCTTGTAAATGTCAACAAGTATAAACCCCCAAGCGCTCTGCTATGCTTCAGAGCATCATCATTTCTGTCAAACCTCTCCTACTTTCTTTACTGAGTGGGCCTGCAAATACAGAAGATTGGCAGATTTCCAGTTTAACTAGGACTGACTGTTAATTTGTGTAACTGGTTGCATATTAGATTAATTGACATGTCAAGGAGATTAATTGACGTGTCAAGGAGATCAAAAAACAGAAAGCCACTTTACTGTAGGTAGGTACCCACTTACACCTCCGTTATATCAGATCCAGCAGCATGCCTTGAGGCTATGTTATGATTTCTGATACGATTCCAGCAGATATGACAGATGAATGTCTCCTATCTCCTAACTTGAAGGTATAGGCCATTTCAGAGAGACTACCCTTATGAAAAATAAGTTTACTCAAGTAAAGTCAAGTCACATTTATTTATATAGCACTTTTTACAATTCAGATTGTTTCAAAGCAGCTTTACGGAGATAACAGGAAAATAATGCAAAAAAAAAAATGTTTCCAGAAGAAATTAGCGTCACAGTCCAGCTCAGTTCAGTTCTTGTATAATAGTGTCAGATCAATATTATTGTTGAATATTAAATGTTAAATTTAATTTTAACATTTTAACTCGTGTGCTATTAGTATACTTCTTTTAAACTAAAAATAAGAAAGTATACTTTCAGTATATTTGTTATGTACTTCTCAGTAATATACTTAAAATTACACTTAAGAATGTTTGACTTATAGGCCTACTGCACTCAAAAAAAAAATTGTGTCTAAACATAAGATTTATGTATTTGAATTGCATGTAAAATTTCCATGCATTTGGATTACATAGTTTTAACATAAACCAATCAATAATCTGAATGTGATTCATATTTTTAAGTCATATATAAATGAAACAGATAAGATTTATGTAATTGTATTAATAAACTGAATGTGATTTATATTTGTCAGTCATACGTAAATGAAACAGGTAAGATTTATGTAATAGTACACAGAAAAATGCCCATGTTAAATTAACACTGCTCAGTGTTCATATGTGTGCACACTACAGAGTTAAAGCGGTGTTGAAGTTAATGAGATAATTAAGTGATGATTGAGCATTAATTATGAACACCTGCTGTTAACAAGCAGAATCACTGAAGGAAAGAGAAACACAAGAACTACAACTGACTTCAGCCACAGTCTTAGATGAAATCAACTGAAGAGAAAAGAAGACATTAAATCTGTGAAGATCTCAGCAGAGGAGGATTAAACAACTCCACAAACAGCATTACCAGCTTCACTTATTACTAACCAGACTGACTTTATTTCATTTCCGTTTGAATGAAATCAATAGTTGTATTTTAAAGTCACCATGATGGTGGTTAGCGTTTGCTTTAGTTGGGCTCTTGACCATTGACTCTTTAATATAACATTTTCTCTGGCTGCTATAATTATGTGTTTATAAAACACGTTTGTTGCAGCGAAAAAGCCAAGAGAAAATGAGATCAAGTGATATTGGCTGTTTATTGATGAAGGTGTAATCATCATATTGTGGCCTGAATCACTTATCTTTTTCAGTGTCTAATGCTTTGATTATTGGGGTTATGTGATTTTGTTTTATTTATTATAGTAGCTGTGTGACCTGACAGCATTAGATCCAACAGTTAATCAAATAATATAAAGAATTTTAAAAACATTTAGTGCATTAAACTTTCTCTTCTACATTATTACTTAGACATCAAGAATCAGTGTATGACTCTCAACAATGGTGACAATCAATGAAATGCTTCATGCTGCAGTGCATGCTGGGTACCACCAATCAAAACTCACTCATATCTCCCAGCATGCATTGCGGCATTAATAAATTATGCATCAGGATTTTTTGTATCTTTTGTCACCATTGTTGAGATTCATATGCTGTTTCTTGATGTCTGTGTGAGTCTAAGTAATGCCATAGATGAAAGGTTTTTGTGCACTAACTATAAAAAAAAAAAAAAAAAAAGTATATTGTTTGATAAACAACACTGTTAGATTTCATGCTGTAAAATCAAATGGCTTCTGTTATGAATAAAACAATATTAAAAAGCATTAGACACTGAACAAGTTCAGCGAATGAGGCAATTACATGATGATGACTTTTTGACGTCATCATCATCAATAAACAGCCAACATCACCTGATCTCTTTTATAAAGAAAACACATATGTTTCTAATTCTGAGTTTCTGAATGTTTGTGTAGTCCACTGGTAGTGTACATAGGGATGGGATTTACTTCAAATCTACATTACTCTTTCTTTTGCTTATATTATAACTGCTTATATTTGCGTGTATGCTTATATTTAAAATTGAATTAAATCAAGTCATAATCTCACATAAAACATTATAATTTCATGTTATGCATGTCTTTGGTAACAAGCAGTTTCTATTCACACACACAGATCCACAGAAATGGCAGAGCACCCATGGAAAAACACAAGATATTCTCCATTCATTTTAACCAATCAAAAAATGTATTGAGATTCATCAATTCATGATGAATGCTGAAGCACACCATTGCACAGAGAAAAATAAAATGACCCTTGAAAAACTAAGATCAAGTATAATTAATTGAGTAATGTGCATGTTAAAATGTTTTAAGGGGCATTTGTCAGCTTGCCTAGCCCAGTTATCATTTGCTCTTGGAAGCAGAGGTGAATAAAGATATTTAGTTGGTAAAGTATTTGCACTAGAAAATTTCCAATTAAAAAAAAATGGAAAGATTGCGTTGGTTGGGTTATGAAATTTAGGCACCCACCGGCAGAAACATAAATCAGCGTCTATGCCTCCATATAACACATATTGCACGCACATGCTTGCAGTCATTGCATATGTTTTAACTAGAGGGGAAAAAATGTGCATCATTAACATTTTTTATGTACTCTATCCCTGCAGCTTCATGCAAATATGAAAAACAGTCAATTTCATGTCAACATTATAGCTAATCAAAAGAAACAACATAGCACATAGCTGTTGGCTTTTTTTGGTAACACATTAAACATTAAAATTAAACATTAAAATGTCCATGTAATACATGCTGGTAATTTTACACATTTCTGTAATAAGTGGCACCAACTAAAAAAAACACTAACATTAACAAGAAGAACAATTATAGGACGCTGTTTCTCAAATGTCATTTCATTGACAGTCTACTTTAAACTGAAAATTTTAAAGGTTTAGTCTTGACCAAAAAAATAATTTAAATAATTTGACAAATGCAGGTTTCTGTCCTGTGTGGATGCATTATTGTTGAAGAGCTTATCAAAGAGCTTGTTTATTTTTAAAATAGAAAGTTTTGTTTCTGAGAGTAAGGAGTTAATATGCTGCTCAAGATGTGTATTAAGTGATATCAAAAGCCGGAAACAGTTATAGTTTGACTGCAGACAAGTGTAAACAACAAAACATTGCTAACTCAAACACATACAATATATACAACCCTTCCTGCACAAGCCCATCAGTCTACCTAAATTTTCACAATTGTTATCTGGGTTCGTACGACATACATATGTCGCAATTACCGTAATTTCGAGATGTCAACACGTCATGATCTACTCAATGCTGTCCTCGGACTAAGAACTATGGATTTCTATGGCAACACTATTACCAGCCAAATTAATATGCAGCAGTTAGTTGGTACAAGTTGGTACAAGCTCTCAGAAAATTTCCAGTTTACAAGCTGTTATTATGAGTTCTACAAGGACGTGAACACTTTTTTACCAATTGAAAAAAAAAACCCATTCAAATCCATGTGATAAACGTGTTAGCTCAAATGTAACTAAATAATAGTTTAAAAAAAAAAAGTCAGAATACATTACCTAAAATGAGTAATCTTTCTTACATTATATCATGTAATTTGGAATCAGTAACTGACTACAATTTGTAAGTAATCTACCCTGCCTACACTACCCCTAAACCTAACCCTACCTACTACTTACCCCTAAAATCAGAGGGAAATGATGAATAACACTGATGTAGGAGCACCTAACCCTTGCCTTGTATGCCTAAACTTGACATAAACTGTAATCTTGTCCCTCAAATCTGATTGATTTGGATGGAATGTTGTTCCAGGACCAACAAAGATGTTGTACTTGGTTAAATCATGATCACCGTCCTGAGTTATACATAATCCAAGTTGTGCATAAATGTAATCCAAATGGAGAAGTGATTCCCAACTCATGAGGATAAAGCTGAATGCTTCAGATGGAATGTTTTGGAGACATTCTCACCCAGTATGTAAACTTCCTATTCCTCCTATTCCTTAAACCTCCTCCAGTTGTAGTTTGGTTGTAAAAATGGCACATGACATTAAGTCCCTTGTCATGACAGGAAGTATAAAATACTTAATAAAATATAAGGTGCATCCCAATTTGTGTACTTATGCACAGCTTGTACTTGTCGCAGCTTTAACTATAGCAGAGGGAGAAATAAATATTTTATTTCTAAATAAAATATCCTAAATAAACTTGTAATATTCATACACTACATCAGGGTTCACCAATCTCGGTCCTGGAGGGCCGCTGTCCTGCAGAGTTTAGCTCCAACCCCAATTAAACACACCTGAACCAGCTAATCAAGGTCTCACTAGGCATACTAGAAACTTTTAAACAGGTGTGTTGGAGCTGGTTGGAGCTAAACTCTGCAGGACAGCGGCCCTCCAGGACCGAGATTGGTGAACCCTGCACTACATTGTTGAGTACATAGAGCATAAGTACATTGGCTAGAAGACAGCTGCAGTGCAACAGTCCTCAATGAAACAGCCCCTCCTAACTTTACTTTTATGAGTGGATGCAGAGCGGGTAGGAGAGGTGGGGGTGTAGCTGCCCTATTTAAAGATGTCTATCAATGTAAGCAAGTATCATTTGGGAATTACCCGTCTTTCGACTATCTGGGTATTGTGTTAAAATGTGCTCCACACATTTTACTTATCATTATTTACAGGCCTCCAAAATACTCTCCAGCCTTTGCTGATGACTTTACAGAACTGTTATCAACAATTTCCTCAGAGTTTGACTGTTTTACTATTGCTGAGGATTTTAATATTCACATAGATAATGCAGAAACCAATATGGCAAAAGAAATCATAACTGTTTTAAATACTTTTGATCTGACTCAACATGTACACAGACCCACACACAATCATGGGCACAGTCTATATTTACTTATCAGTAAGGGTCTAAACATTTCATTGAATTTTGGAAGAAATTGTACAGCACCTTAAAACATTAACCTATGCCCTTGACACAATCCCCACTTCCTTTTTCAAAAGTGTGTTAAACTGCTTAGAAGCAGATCTCCTAGAAGTGGTGAATGCCTCACTTCTCTATGGAACTTTTCCAAAGTCCCTTAAAACTGCAGTTGTGGACAATACTATAGAAGGGACAATACTATAGAAATGAAACTTGGATATATTTTAGAGTAGACAATGTGCTGCTTGTATAGCAGTATATATTTACTGTCCTCTGAAAATAACTCAACATACAGCCATTATTGTCAAAATAGCTGGCAACAAAAGTGACACCCTAAGTGATAATAGCTGAACGTCGTTTAACCATGCAAAGCCACATGTCCTATTCTTCATGTTCATGTTTTTGTCTGCTTGACAGGACCATACAAATGTGTGTATCTTGTATAAGAGCATTTACAATTTGTGCTTTGAGTACAATTCTCTCATACTGACCACTGGATGTTCAACATGGCACCTCATGGCAAAGAACTTTCTAAGAATTTGAGAATTAGAATTGTTGCTCTCCACAAAGTTGACCTAGGCTATAAGAAGATTGGTAACACCCTGAAGCTGAGTTACAGTGCAGGCCGGGGTCATGCAGAGGTTTTCCAAGATGGGTTCCACTCGGAACAGGCTTTGCAAGGGTCTATCAAAGAAGTCGAGTCAGGTGCAGAAGAACATGATGCCCTCCCTTCAGAAACTGGGCCGAACGACATGATAACGACCCCAAACGCACCGCCAAGATGACCACTGCCTTGCTGAGGAAGCTGAAGGTGATGGAGTGGCCAAGTATGTCTCCAGACCTGAACCCTATTGAGCACCTGTGGGGCGTCCTCAAGCGGAATGTGGAGAAGCGCCATGTGTCTAACATCCAGCAGCTCCGTGATGTCATTATGGAGGAGTGATAGAGGATCCCAGCAACAACCTGTGCAGCTCTGGTGAACTCCATGGCCAGGAGGGTTAAGGCCGTGCTAGATAACAATTGTGCTCACACAAAATATTGACACTTTGGACACAGTTTTGACATGTTTCTTTCTTTTATTTTGGATAGCCCCTTGAGATGTACCATCTCATTTTCAAGGGGGTCCTTTCAATCACTGATTGAATGTTCACTTAGGGTGTACTCACTTTTGTTGCCAGCTATTTTGACAATAATGGCTGTATGTTGAGCTATTTTCAGAGGACAGTAAATATATACTGCTATACAAGCAGCACATTGACTACTCTAAAATATATCCAGGTTTCATTTCTTTAGTATTGTCCCTTGAGAAGATATACTAAAATGTTTGCTGAAATGTGAGGGGTGTACTCACTTTTGTGAGATACTGTACATTGTGTATAAGTGCATAATTTGTGGCGCAATGTTACGTCCCGCAAGAGTCTAGGGGTAAAGGCTAACGCAACAAAATATTAATATTTTAAGAGCGTTGATCTGAGTCCTGCCACAGCACCACAAGCAAACAAATGATCATAAAGTTCTTTAATAATAATAATAATAATACAATTATTATTATTATTAAAAAAGGGGGAAACAGAGGGAGAAACACAGAAAAAACACATTAAAGAACACAACTCTTCTGATGGACCATGATAATAAAAATAATAATACATCTCTGGACGTAACACGCAATACACTTTAGGTGTCATTAGAAACTTCCTAGTTGGCTGCAGGTGAAGTGATTTTAGAGAACATTTGATTGTGTAGCTCAGCGTTACTCATCAATATTTTTTTTCTCCCCAAAAAAGAAAGGACATTTTAAATACTACTTGCTAAAAGGTCCTTTAGGAGTAGGGCACACACATGAACCACAAGCCAAAAAACAAAACAAAAAAATCTCAAACTTCAGTGTTCATTTGTAAGGTTTGATTAAAATATGAAATGTATGTATACTATATGTAGCAATCTGGATTCACAAGGTTTGATCAATGTTTAATAAATAGTATTTAAAAGGGATAAAATGGCATTATTTTTAAAAAATGTTTTTGAAAGACGTATCTTATGGTCACCAAGGCTGCTTTAATTGGATCAAAAATATAGTAAAACAGTAATATTGTGAAATAGTAATACAATTTATAATAACTCTTTTCTATTGTAATATATTTTCAAATGTAATTTATTCCTGTGATGCAAAGCTGAATTTTCAGCATCATTACTCCAGTCTTCAGTGTCACATAAGCCTACAGAAATCATTCTAATATGATGATTTGCTGCTCTAGAAACATTTATTATTATTATCAATGTTGATATTTTTTTCTCAGGATTATTTGATGAATATAACATGTTTAACAGCATTTATTTAAAATAGAAATGTTTTGTAACATAAATGTCTTTACTGTCACTTTTGATTAATTTAATGCATCCTTGCTGAATAAACATGTTAATTTAGTCTTACTGGCCCTTTTTTTCTTCTTAAAAACTTTTGAACAGTAATAAATAATCAAATAATGTTAAAAATGATCATCTATTCAATCCTTACACCACTCATTTGTTGTGTTATGTCATAAATCAGTACAGTGCAGTTGAGCTGATGAAGACTGAAAACACAGTTTGTACCTTTGTTCATTGTACTGGATAGGATGTGCTGGTGTGGACCTGTGTTCATGTTGATAAATATGATATATATATATATTAAAAACAGAAGTATAGGGATCACATAGAGAGCATGAGCCACAGTCACTTATTTAACCCATTCTGACCTTAGTAACTCAACAGCAGGTTTTCAACACTTTTTCAGCACACTAAATATTGAACATTTTTGTGATCAGAAAATCCGTGGAGATGGCAGCAGATGTTTGGATGCTTTGATAGATAGACCACCTATATGAAAACATTCTACTTTTAAATTATTAATTAATTCTACATCAGTCAAGCACTGACATACAATTTAATGCTGATGGATTGCCATTGTATTAAAACCGATTGTTTCATTCACTGCAGTGACAAATGAGAATGGGAGCAAGAAAACAGAGACGCCATCAGACTCCTATGCAGCTTATGTATCCATCTAGCTTTCTGCCCAGAAGCTTTCTCTTTTGTTCCTTTCTGTTGAAGACAATCAATCAGATTGGTATTCCGGTGGCGTTTCTGTGGGATTGGTCTCTCGTCTCATCACATCGCAAATGACTGGGAGGTTTCTGAAGATCAGATGATACCTCACAAGATCTCAGAGCGCAGCTCGGCCTCTGAAGCCTGTTTACATCCACACACGTCGGCACATAATTTATAACCCCTTAGATGGCTGAAGGGAAGCTGATCTCTCTTGACTCCACTTGATTGTGTTTGTGTTCCTCTCTCTCTCTCTCTCTCTCTCTCTCTCTCTCTCTCTCTCTCTCTCTCTCTCTCTCTCTCTCTCTCTCTCTCTCTCTCTCTCTCTCTCTCCTCTTTTTTTAATCTGATTCCATTCCTTGCTCACTGCACTGACCCCATGGCTGCCTCTTAGAGTGCTTTATTTATAAGTCACTGTGATATGTGAGTCATACCGAGTTTTTTGGTGAATCATTGAAATAAATACCTTGCCTCAAAAGCAGAAAAATATCTAAGTAATATTTTTCATTTCATGGCGTCCTGGTTAATTAATTTAATTACAAGGTACTGCAACCGACTGAGCGATCCTGAGTTTCTGCTTAACTATCAGCTGGTTTATCATGAAACTGGGTCGTTAACAGTTTGAAAACACCTTAAGGCTGGTTTCACACCACATGCATTGACAGCGTGTTTTGTGCTTTCACACTGATGGTGTTTCTTCTCAGAGCTGTGACTCTGTACAGAAAGAGAAAGTTATTTCTGGATTGCTACATTGAGTATTTTTTTATAACTAGCCACACATTCACTGTAAAAAATTTGTAACCCTCCCAAATCAAAAATTTCAATTGCCCGATAACATTTAAATTTTTCAATTGGCCCAAGTGAAAATCTGTACATTTAATTTTAGAATTTACAGAATTTCACTTGGGCCAATTGAAAAATTTAGATGTTATCGGTCAATTGAAATTTTTTATTTGGGAGTGTTACAAATTTTTTACAGTGTTATAAAATGGCTATAAGGAGTGGGCCTTTGATAACTATTACAAACCTCAGCATGGTTAAATCTAATTTACATGAGAAAGGGGACCACACTTACATTTAAATGGCAATTAATCCACATGAAACTCCAAAATGTAGCTATAAATGACTTAATCATCTGGATTCAGTCAGGTTTACTGAATGGAAAGTGCTGTTTTGTGTGTCTGTCACTGCGTGTGGAACATTCGAAAGCCTGTTTCCACCTCAGAGTGAAAAAGCTGATTGTGAGATCAAATAAAATAAGAACTAAATCACACTGTGAGATATAAAATCAGGCACAATACAGGAAAAATGTAGTTGCAATTTCAGAAGTCAGAATGACATTATAATTAGAATGTCACACCACAAGATGTCACATTGTCAGATATAAAGCAATTATGAGAAACAAAGTCAAAATATCCACCTTATTTTTAATGTAAAAGTGGCCGTAGTCATGTTTAACTTCCAGTTATTTTAGCTGTACAAAAACATTATCTGTTATGCTCAAACTTATTTGTTATCATATAACTTTAATTTATTATCATAATCATAAACACTGATTGTAGCACAAATAGTTTTACAGATTATTGCACTTTGTTATTCCTCTAGTCTATTACCTATAGCAGATAATGAATCCAAAGTCTCGCACATTCATAGGAAATAGCTTACTTACGTTTTGAAAGGTGGATAGAATCACAATTTGAGATATAAAGTTTCAATTTGCTTTTTATTTATTTATTTTCACTCTGAGGAGACAACAAGCTTTCATCGGGACTTGTATCAAGAAACAGTAGGTATATATTTCACTCAATTTTCATAAAAGCCTAAATTTCAAAATATTGTTAAATAATGTTGTTAAAGAGGTTTACTGTGCAATTCCTCCCAATTTTGTGCTGAATTTAATATGCTGCACATGGCAAAAATAGGCTCAACACCAACACCTGTTTTACATTTTACTGCTAAAGCTACGAGATGAAGAATGTACCACATCTAGACTTGCTGTAAATGGCAACACTTTGATGTGAGCTCACGACAGTCGCATTGAAGTCAATGTTGGCGTGTTGTCATGTCACAAAGTCCACATGGCTAATAGAAGAGGAAGGGCTGATAAGGTGAGAGAGTGCCATCATATCAAGTTCACATTTCTGCTGTTACAATTTCAGCAATGAAAGAAGCAATGAGAAGCTATGCAAACTCAAGTTCTGCTCTCAATGGGGAAATCATGCTGATCTGTATCACATTCTCGTCATTAGGCACTATAATTGGCACCTAAGAGCACCTGAATCAAAGAATTCCAAATACATTCACTGAAAACGATGTGTACTAATTGTATACCTGTTATGAGTGAGCTCTTTAGACAAGAGGTAGAATGGAGAAAAAAGACAGCTGTTTGGAAACAGAACAGTTTATTTTTGCCATTGGAAACAGAGTTGTACAGTTTATTTTTGCCAAACATAACTATACAAGTATTATGTGGAAGTGATTCATATGTCTAAAAAGTCCCTCTGAGTTCAGCTTTGTGAAACAAGTACTTGTGCTTTTTTATACACAACTGTGTACCGAACAAAAACGATTCATACACAATATAACACAATACATCAGTTAAAATATGATTAAATATTTTGTCAACAACAATATTATTTCATTGGCATCAATGTGGTATATTCAGGAGTTATATTCAGCTAAAAAGAGAAGAAAGGCTTTCATAATGCAATTGCATCCCTTGTTGGTTTGTGGGAGAAAACCAGTGGATTTCTCTGGTACCTGTTTTACAGTGACGAATCTGGAGGCAGAAAGAAGAAAAGGTCAGTGGATGTTCTACTTTTTGCATCTCCTCACATCCTCTTTTTTAAAGAATAGCCTTTGACATAAAGCAGAATTACTGTCTTTAACTTACACCAGGAAGCGCGTTTGTAAGTCGGGACAACTGTAAAGCAGTAATAGAACAAAAGCTGTTCGCTATAATTGAGGTCACATCTGAAATTTTATGCATGCCCTTCTCCCTCTCTGACTTCTTCTGTCTCAACAGAACAATAACACACATGAAAACATACCGTGCATCCTTAGAGCAGCACACAGCCCTTCTTCTTGACCTTGGTGGGCTGTGGGCAGAGCACAGCACGGATGGCCTCATCAAACACCGTTTTTAGACCTCTCTGAGTGAGAGCAGAACACTCCAGGTATTTTACTGCATCTGTTCGCACACAAACACATGCACACATATCAGGTTTGTAACTAGCACCGCCTTTCTAACAAACTAGATAATTTCCGTCCCATCTCAAATCTTCCATTTATTTCAAAAATTCTTGAAAAAGCAGTGGCAGCACAGATTCATGCTCACCTTAGTAATAATAACTTGTATGAGTGTTTTCAATCAGGGTTTCGTTCTAAGCATAGCATTGTGAGAATAACTAATGATGTGTTAATGGATACTGATGGCGGGTTCTTTTCTATTCTTGTTTTACTTGACTTGAGTGCAGCTTTTGAAACAATTTCACACAATAGTCTCTTAAACTGTTTATCCGATATTGGTATCACTGGTATTCCTTATGCCTGGTTCACTTCATACATTTCAAACCGCACACAGTTTGTACAACTAAAAAAATTTAATTCCCAACCTTCTTCTGTTAGCTGTGGTTCTGGACCACAGCTAACCACAGCTGAACCCCAAGGTTCTGTCCTAGGTCCCCTATTGTTCCTAATCTACCTTCTACCACTCTGTAATATCTTTTCCAAATTCGGTATTAAATTCCACTGTTACGCTGATGATACACAGCTTTATGTATCTACAAACCCTGATTCCATTCTCCCCCCTGCCTGTCTTACCAACTGCCTTCACGAAATAAATGTCTGGTTTTCTGCCAACTTCCTCAAACTTAATGGCAGTAAGACTGAAGTACTCTTTATTGGCACTAATTCTACTCTCTCTAGGTCCTGCAGTTTTACTTTATCCATTGACGGTTCTCCGTTTCTCCTTCCCGCCAGGTTAGGAACTTCGGGGTCATCTTCTAAAGCACCCTTTCATTTGAAGCTCACATTAATAACATAGCCAGGTCTTGTTATTTTCATCTCCGCAATATTGCTTGCCTCCGTCCATTTCTCTTTCCGAGTAGTTCCGCTATTCTTGTTCATTAGCTTGTGCATCCTCCCGCATTGATTACTGTAATTCTCTTTTATCTGGTTTACCACACAAATCTCTCTTCATAAATCCAGCTGATTCAGAATTCTGCAGCCCGTATCATAACCCGGACTCCATCTATTCAACATATCACCCCATCGCTCCAAAAGCTACATTGGCTTCCTATCAAATTCTGGATTGAATTTAAAATTCTCCTCCTCACTTACACATCTCTTCATAACCTCGCTCCACCTTACCTTTCAGATCTCTTACAGCCCTACACCCCTTCTCAAACTCTCCGTTCCTCTTCATTGGGTCTCCTCCATACACATTCTGCTCGCCTAACCACCAAGGGCCATAGGGCCTTTAGCCGTGCTTCTCCTCGTCTTTGGAATTCTCTCCCAGTCAACATCCGTAATTCAGACTCGTTAGCTCAATTTAAAGTCAAAACCCATCTATTCAGAATTGCTTATCTTCCATGATTACTTTGTGCACTCAAGTCTAGTACTTTTTTATTGCTATTTTTGATTGCCATTGTTATTTACTGTTATTTTCTGTTTTAATATTGGTGTTGCTGCTACTTGTATGGTGACCTTGAGTGGTTTGAAAGGCACCTTAAATAAAATGCATTATTATTATTATTATTCTCACTCTATATATTTTAAGCATAGTACTGAATCATCTCTGATTCGTTCTGAGTGGGAAACTCAGCACCAGATGTCTGGGTGTATTAGGTGTGCACAAATCTGTCATATCTTGAACGTGTAGGAGGACTAGCCCATGTGTTCTCCCAAATGCTAGTTTAAATCACACTGAGAACAAATTGCATTTAGCATCTAAATCTGTAGCCTGATATGCAGTGCTTTGTAATTTATTTTTTTTGCACTTAGAGACTATGTGGTAATTATATGTTACAAAGAAACCAGACAATAAACAGTGTTTGCATTTGTCTTGTATCTTAAGCCTTATTTTTTATTTTTTTCTACGAACAGATTTTCAGTACAATTGTTGCAACTATAAACTGTTTAAGTCTGGAGCTCATACAGTGGAGGGTAAAAAAAGGTTGTGTATGCCTTATTGTCAGAAGTATATAGCTCAAATAATCTCCCGTTAAAAAGTTTGGGGTCAGCAAGATTTTTTGGTGACACTTTTACTGGTAACACTTTATTTTACAGTGTCCTTGTTACATATGTTACATGTACTTACCATAGTAATAACAGTAAATTATGCATAATTACATGCAACTAACCCTCAACCGAATCTTGATCCTACCCTAACCCTATAGTAAGTACATGTAGTTGCTTAATATTACTGAGTACTTAAATATATAATTACACTGTAATAATGACACCTTAAAATAAAGTGTAACCCTTATATTTTACAGTGTCGTTGTTACATATGTTACATGTACCTACTGATTTAAAAACTGTAAATTATGTATAATTACATGCAACTAACCCTAAACCAAACCCCATTCCTAATCCTGGCCCTATATAAAGTACATGTTGTTACTTGATATTACTCAGTACTTAAATGTATATTTACACTGTAAGTTAACTGTACATGTAACCAATTTCTTAATGTTTTTGAAAAAAAAGTATCTTCTGCTCACCGAGGCTGCATTTATTTGATCAAAAACTACAGTGGAAGCAGTAATATTGTGAAATATTATTACATTTTAAAATAACTGTTTTCTATTTGAATATATTTTAAAATGCAATTTATTCCTGTGATGTCAAAGCTGAATTTTCAGCATCATTATTCCAGTATTCAGTGTCACGTGATCCTTCAAAAATAATTCAAATATGCTGATTTGCTGCTCAATCTAATTTGCTGATTTCTTATTATCATCTGTGTTGAAAACAGTTGTGCTGCTTAATATTTTTGTGGAAACTGTGATACATTTTTTTAGGATTCTTTGATGAACAGGAAGTAAAAAAAAACAGTTTTTATTTGAAATGGATTTTTTTGTAACATTATAAATGTATTTCTGTCACTTAAATGCGTCCTTGCTGAACAAAAGTATACATTTCTTTTTTTTTTATCTTTTTTTATTTTTTATCTTACTGACCCCAACTTTTGAACAGTGGTGTAATGCCATCCAGTGGTATAAAAGAACAAATCCGACTCTGCCGCCTCACCTATTTCTTTGGCCAATGCAAGACCCTGTGGGTAAGTGATTGGTGCAAGTTTTTTCTCTTTCAGCTTCTCGATGGTCTCCTTCTCGTCTCTCAAATCGAGCTTGGTGCCAACCAGAATAATTGGAGTGGAAGGGCAGTGGTGCCTCACCTCTGGATACCACTAGAGGGAGCAGAGGAGCAGATCAGAACAATTAATTCACTCCTGATTATCAGTCCATTTCTAGGCTCTATGGTATTTCTCTTTGCCTGTCTGTTGTCAAATACATGGACTATGAAGCTATTCATTTGCAAAGAGTTGAGATTTTTTCTACTTTTTGACGCTTCCACTGCTTGCTCCTATCTGCTACCAACGCCACAATCCCTGTGCAATTCGTTCAGTTCCAATTCAGAATGAAGTGAAAATACAGGCTAACATGCAGTTTATTCCACTTGATGTCTGTCAAGTTGAGATGTGCCAAGGCCTTTTCACTGAAAAGATTTTCCACAGAAAATCACCAATTGAATACTTTGTTAAAGCTCAGAAAGCTCAATGTCATTAGTATCTCAGAAAGTGTGCAGAGTATGTGAAAAATGCAGCAAAAACAGTTTCTAAATTGGTCACTGCAGAGCGGAGGAAAAAGACTTTTGAAAACCTATAGCACACAAGGACTGCTGTACTTTTCAAGGCCTGGTCTCTGAATGTTGTCTTTAATCTGACACTCATAAACACCATTGTTTCCATTCACAAAGCAACCCATGCAGTCACGTTGAGCAGACCTTGAACAATCAATGGGCACAAGAGCATTGCAGTAAGCCCACGGTGTCCTTGCCATCCCAGACTCAAGTTTTGTATGGCAAGACACCGTTTACAATGGCAAAGCAGTCATCCATTTATAAGCTAATACTGTAAAAGACGTTACTGCTGTTTTGAACTCTTAAGTAAAAAATCGGGAGCAATTTCGTACTTTTACAAATGCAGAGCAGACACTGTACTACAAACTAAAGCAAAGACTTTACATATAGAAAGATGGTGCACTCATCTTACTATGAATGGGAAGGCGAAATAAGTCCTGCCTTCTAAATAAAAGAGTCGATCGCTGATTGGTAAAGTCACCACGTCACTGCAGAAGCTCCGGATGCTTTAGAAACAGTCAGTGTTCTGACATGCACGCTTACGGCTACACATGGTCCAGCATGAAAATTACGCTTTTTAAACCATATTTTAACATAAGAAACCACATTTATGAGACAACTGTTGTTAGATTTCATTGGTCATGTAATTGTAAGCTTGATGAACAGCTATGGATAATTTGATGTTTCCCCATTCAAAGAGATAGGAGCTGCACTTGCATGCCCGAGAAGCATTTCAAAAATGGTCGCCGAGTGAAATGACTTTGAACTTAAGTGCACATAAAGATGACTTTAAAAAGAGCAATAAACAAACCTCACCATGATGCTTTCATGACTAGTTGTTCATCTGTTCCCTTTCAGTCCTACATTTGATATGGAGAAGCTCAAAACTTAGAGCTTTTCTATGCAACTAAAGGTTTATTTGTTTCCTCTCTTCAAACATATTAATAAAAGACTTCAAAAGGGTTTAGAGACACAAAATGGTGGGCCTCGTTAGGGATCAGCATGTCTCCAGTGGTATCTGTGAGCATATATGATTGGCAGGTGGGTGGTGTGCTCTCTGAGCATCGCTTTCTGACTAAGTCAAAGCAAACCCTTATTGCAGTGCCACGTTTTCACATACTATCAGCCCCCGTCAGTAATGAGAAATGATCTCTTTGCACTTAACTTGTCCATGATTGCTGCCAAATGGGTGCGTAAGCACGGGTCACATGACGTCTTGCAATGTGTATCTATGTGCTTTCCTCTCCCCTTTAAATAGATTTTAATTTGTCTCCTTAACCTTGCACAATCTATCAAGACTACATTTGCATTTGGTTAGTGTTACCATGGTTACTACTCAGGAATATACTGTTGAAATAATAAAGGGAAAGACTGGGAGGGTAGAAAAAGCAAAGAGTGAAAGAAGCTTCTGAAGGTATTTGATTGGGAGTGAAAGCATAAAGCATTAAGGAACCGGCGAGATGAGATTGCCATTGTTTGAACTTAATAACAATTCAAAGGACTGTTTGCGGACTTGTTTATGCAAGCGCTGATTTTAAGCAATGTAAATTGGACCAGATTAAGCCTCTAGTGGTTCTAGAATTATTGATATCACAAACAATTTGCTTTCCGTTCCATCTCAGGCACCTTAAATGTGCTGCGGGGGTCGTGATAAGGTCTGGCATAATAACAACAACAACAACAACTCAGCAGAAAAGGAACTTGCTTCCTCTTTGCTTTCTCATTTTTGTCTGTATTATTGAAAGAAATATAGGACGGTAGAATATAATAAAGCTATCTTTCTGTTTGAGTTTTATTATCACGATTCCTTTTGTTAATGTTAATCCCTTTTTTTTTTCTCTTTGTATGTCTACACCATCAGTTGCTGTCTCACAAATGCAGCTTTATATTACCATGCTCATTTTGCCTAATATGTGAGACTGGACGACAAAACCAGTCACATGGGTAATTTTTTTGAAATTGAGATTTATACATCATCTGAAAGCTGAATAAATAATTAGGATAGGACAATATTTGGCCGAGATACAACTATTTGAAAATCTGGAATCTGAGGATGCAAAAAAAAATCGAAATATTGAAAATAATCGCCTTTAAAGTTGTCCATTTATGTTTGTGATTGTGCTGCATTCACTCACAAAAATAAATCTTTTATATATTTACAGTAGAATATTTACAAAATATCTTCATGGAACATGATCTTTACTTAATATCCTAATGACGATAATTTTGACCCATACAATGTATTGTTGGCTATTGCCACAAATATACCTGTGCGACTTGTGACTGGTTTTGTGATCCAGGGTCACACATTTGCAGTACAAAGTTTTGCTATCATAGTCACAGTTAATCTGATAGCTGATGGTAAACTAACATAACAATAAAGATGAAATAGCAACAATGCCAATTAACTTTTACAGCATTTAAAAGTATGTGACGTATGTGACGAGGCTTCCAAACCGGATGCAGGAAAATGTCCAAAGATTTCAGCATTTTGCTGTGTGACGGAGGAGTTATGTGTGTCTGAACACACAAATATTATTTGATCACTTGCAATTAATAGTGCAGACAGTCTGCCTGAAAAGATCTGATTTGAGAAAAAATCTAATTTGCCTGCAGTCTGAACATAGCCATAATCTATTGTTTGTTATAAATAAACATGATTTAAATTGAACATGAACCAAACATGAATCAAACTTTAAAAATGCAGTAAAAACGGTTTGTTAGTTCATGATAATGCGTTAACAAATGTTTAGTTCACCCAAAAATGAAATTTCTGTCATTAATTACTCACCCTCATGTTGTTCCAAACCTGTAAGACCTTCGTTCATCTTCAGAACACAAATTAAGATAGTCTTACAGTTTGGAACGACATGAGGGTGAGTAATTAATGACAGAAATTTCATTTTTGGGTGAACTAACCCCTTAAGAAATTTAACATTATTGTATTGTTTCACGGCTGCAAATCTGTACGACTTTCTTTTTCCTGTGGAACACAAAAGATATTTTGAAGAACACTTGGTTCTAAACAACATTCTAAACATTTTTGGGTGAACTATCCCTTTAAAGCATCAGATTTTCTCCAATCAAATTGCACTTTGTTGTGAAAACAGATCCTGCAATCAATAATCTTTTTAAACAATGATCTATTGAGCGGAGAGAACATGATGTAAAAAACATCAAACTTAGTTTTCTAAACAGAACATATCCCTGACAAAATAAAAAAAAAGTATGTTCTGTTTATGCTTAAGTATATGCTGGTTGCCCATTGTTGACCAGGTAAGATCTGTGTAGAATCACAAACCAGTCAAAGGTAACCTATCAAGCCTACCTGAACCGTTCTACATCGCCTGAACGCTAGCAGGCAGTACGACACCATCTCTTTTTGCCCCTAGGACTCTAGATTATTTTCTGATTGCACTAGACCCTCAGCAGAGAACCGCCATTTTGACTTATAAAACAGCATTCTCTTTTGGGATCACTCTGTCAGGGTGAAACAGAAGCAATTTAAACACGGTACCTTTAGCAGGACACTTAAATGTGTATCTGTCAGGCATCTACAGTTGCATTAATGGAGAACACGTCAAGGTCAGCTGCGCTGCTGGCACTGTGTTTATACTCCCTTAGGGGGTTTTGTGAGTGTGAGGTAGATAAATAAGTTATTAAATAGAGTCAGTATTGAATGAACCTTTTGACTGGCTGGAAAACATACAGGTAAAGATGATGTGTGTGGCCACAGCTCCTTAAAAACTCTTAAAATGTCTTAAAGTTTTCACAATAAAAGGCCTTGTCTTAAAGGAGAAGTCCGGTCAATTTTAACATTGAGCTCATTTTTTTGTAATTTTGGAGTGCTGTCAATACAGAGAACAACGACAAAAATCGGTGTTGCCTACACCGTGTTATCCTCTTTTTAAAATTTGCCCCCTGTTGACTTCAATGGGGCAAGTTTTAAACCTGCTTTTAGCCTCTTAATATCCTTGATGTGTCATTACAAGTGCACAGCCAATGTGAGTGATTCCTTCAGAGTGAACATGGTGAATCTGACTGCAGTAGATGTGAAAGATATGAATAAAAGTGATGTTATTTCAGCCAGCGCACATACCTGTATTTACATCCTGTTTTCGGTCGAAGTCCATAGTAATCGATTGTCGAGTTCACGCGCATGATCATAGGTAACTAAACTTTGCACATTGTACTTATGCACATTTACACATTTCAGTACATTCACCTTTTTTCCACACACATACAGGGTAGGGTATTTATCTGTCGTGTACTGTATGTTGCTGTGTTTAGTAATTCTGAATGGATCCATTTACTGTAGTAGGTATATGCAGTCAGGTCAAGGCGGCTAGTTTGGGGGCTTTTTTGGCATCTTCCATGTGGTCCTGTTCAGTATCACAACTTGACTTGTCTAAAATGTAAATAAGCTCTTTACTGTTGCACTTTACACACATTATACACTGAATTCTGAAAAGGTTTTTTTTTCCTTTTATCATTTGGTTATTTGGTGTCCTTTTGGGGCCTCCACGTGTACTTTTTTTGGAAAGACAACTAAATGTACCTTGAAAAAAGCTTACAGAACATACAGTTTTGTGATAATCACCCTTCAATATGAAGGTTTATATAGGAAATGATAACAAAATGACAATGCAAAAACAAGACAAATGATGTAAGATTAATTTCACAATAAGTGTGAGAATAATTGCAATTACATTTTTTTATCTATTGACAGCCCTAATACACACACATTACTATTAAAAAAAAGTATTAAAAAAGTCTTAAATTGAACTTGTTTATATCTGTAGACACCCTGTGCTTCCTGAGAACAAAACTTGAACAAAACACTTTCTCTTTCAAAACAGCTGAATGCCATTGATGGAACTCAGCCTTTAATTTGTGAATGTCTGAATACTCACTAAGCGGCAAGGCCACTCACATTTTTACAGCAGCTGATGTTGACATCATGTCCACTTTATAAGTTTGTGATTAAGGTCAGTAAATGCATCTTGGATTAATGCACAGTGGCATCTAGTGTCCAGTGCAGTATCGAGCAAGTGTATAAGGGCAAGCATGAGTGTATGTGGGAATGTGGCAAGAATGCACAGAATGGCAGCGGGTTATTGTGGGTTACAGCAGGATTGTGTCTATAGGCTCATGCTGGTGTGACAAATATCCAGACTAAACCACTCGTAAGGACTTACCTTGGCTCTGACGTTTTCAAACGATGCTGGGCTCACCAGAGAGAAACAGATGAGAAACACATCCTGCAAAAATATCATCAGAGGACATTTTTTGATGAATAAAATGAACAAATGCTACCGGTCACACGTTTGGGGTCAGTTGGATTGTTTTTTTGTTGTTGTTTTTATTAACTAGAAAGTGATACTTTAATTCAGCAAGGACACATTTAATTGATTCATTGATCAGATTTCTATTTCTTTTCTATTCAATATTCTATTATAATGCTATAATGCTGTTCTTTTCAATTATTTTCATCAAAGAATTATGACAATTTCTATTTAATTAAAAACTAAACAAAAAGAAATATATCAAGCAAAAACTATTAAGTGTTTTCAACAATGACAATAATAAGAAATATTGCTTGATCAGCAAATCATCATATTAGAATGATTTCTGAAGGATCATGTGACACTGAAGACTGGAGTAATGATGCTGAAAATTCAGCTTTGCATCACAGGAATAAATTGCATTTTAAAATTTATTCTAATAGACAACAGTTATTTTAAATTGTATTAATATTTTACAATATTGCTGTTTTACTGTTTTTTGATTAAATAAATGTAGCCTTGTTGAGCAGAAGAGACTTTAAAAAAAAATATTTGTAAAAAATTACCGACCCCATGATTTAAAATCTGTCACGAAAAAAATATTGATTGATCACAATTATGTGTATTAAAGGGAACGTGTTCCACTAAATGTTTATGGTGATGTGTACCGTCTGAGGGTAGGACAGTGGCCGCAGTCTGTCGTAGTCTTCCTGTCCGGCTGTATCCCAGAGGCCCAGGTTGACTGGTTTGCTATCCACCATTACATTTGCAGAGTAGTTATCAAACCTGAGTGAAAAAAGCCAACCCACAGAATCTCTCAATAAATATTTCACCATGACTGTCAAGTTCAACATAAAAATATAAACAATTCAATCCTCCACTATTGTTGTGGTACTCACACTGTGGGAATGTACTCCCCAGGGAAAGCATTGGTAGTGTAGCTGATGAGAAGACAGGTCTTTCCCACAGCTCTGAAGAACACAGACAACAACGCAAAAAAGAAATCTGTTAGATTGCTGGAAAACAAACAATATAATGCACTTTTAGTACTTTCAGTAAAACACACACTGCTAAAATTACTTCAAAGGACACTAGATATCTGATGTAACCATCATTTACTAAGAGGAACAGGTGTACTGTACTAACTTCCATAGTGAATTCACACATTTGTTTTCAAATACAAAGAACATTGTATGCGGTCCTTTTTCAAGAACTAGGCATTGAATGTTTAAATCCTAACCGCATACAGCAATGCCATACATGAAAGGAGAGATTCTGTATCCACTTTGTCTGTACTATTGCTTTTCATTGCTCAAAGCTAAACTATCTCATGACTGGTTCACACAGAACAAGTTTTTTTTGCATGTACTGCTTTTTAATTGTTTTTCTATGTAAACCTTTACAGTCTATGATGTAAACACGCGCAGACGTATTTTACCACTATGCAGTGGCCGCTTGTTCAGCGTCTCCCTCATGAAGCAAGTGTTATTAAAGAACTTAAACTTTTAAAGTCACCATGAAATCAAAGTTGACAAATCTTATTTTTTATGGAATATTGCAGTATTATTATAAATAATTTATCCATGCACAAAATTCATGTGCCCTTGATCTTTTAATCAAAATAATGGTGAACGTGATTTAACCAAGTACATGTTCCTGGATCGACATGTTTGACCTGGAACAACATTCAACATATTTCAATTATCAAAGATGCGTTCTGAGAGAAGCGCTGATTCTGAAAGATATTTAAAGGGGTGGTTGATTATGATTTCACTTTTTAAACTTTAGTTAGTGTGTAATGTTGCTGTTTGAGCATAAACAACATCTGCAGAGTTGCAATGCTCAAAGTTCAAAGCAAAGGGAGATATTTTATTTTAAAGAAATTGCATTTTAAGGACTACAACAAACGGCTGGTCGGGACTACACGACATTCCTCCCGGGTTAGTGACATCACTAACCCTAAAATTTACATAAACCCCGCCCCCGGGAAGGCGATTTATAGATTATCAAGACAGAATATGCTAATCATTGACTAGAAGATAATGACTTATAAGATACATAAATTCATCAACAAACCATTCAGAAATGTTGTCTACATGTTGTCACTTCTTCTTGAGTCTCTCCATCTTTGTCTAACTCCGGTTTGAACATAAAAGGCTAAAAGTTTTTAAAATTTTCAGTGTGTGTGAGGTAATCGGAGCTGCTAACACACAAGCTCTTGAAGCCCTCTGTGCCGGGAGCAGGAGCTCATTTGCATTTAAAGGGACAGACACAAAAAAATGGTGCGTTTGCTCACCCTCAAAAAGTGACAACTTTAACATGCTATATAAAAATATCTGTGGGGAATTTTGAGCTAAAACTTCACATACACACTCTGGGGACATCATAGATTTATTTTACATCTTGTGAATAGGGCATTACACCACCCCTTTAATGGTATTTCACAGTACTTGAACCGAAAACAGGTCTAGATACCTGCTAAATAACTCTCGGTCATCAGCGACACATCGGCTCTCTCCTCATTGATAATTCAAACATGAGCGATAGTCACTGATGTGACGTAAATATCCAGACCTATCTGCAATCCAAGTCGTGTAGTGTGAAATGTTTTGACTGGAACTGACATCGGCAACGACAGACAGTTGTGTAGTGTGAAAAGAACTGCAATACGACGACTTTCAAAGTGGTGTAGTCTGTAGTGTAGGCCTATGGCATGCATTAGCTAGGCCTATTTAATAAAAGCCTGAGCGTTCTGTGCTGCACTTTTTTTTTACCTTTCCTCATTTTTTAAACAGCCCTTTACCAATGTATTTCACTCCTGTGAAGTGCAAAAAAGTGTTGTTTTTTTGTTTTTGTTTTTTTGTGTATGTTATTATATTACCAACAACAGAAGATTACCTTCAAAATAATTTGTATACTCAGAAATCCTTTCATACACCTAGAAAAGAAACTGCTTTTACAGTCAGATCAGGGGGTAGTTATGCCACATGCAGAGCTGTGCCAGCAGACCGCAGAGCAAATCAAAATACCTCCAAACAATTGTGCATGCTTACATAAAAAAGTTAGATGATGACATTCGGTATGAAAACTGGTCACCTGAAGCTGCAAAATACATACAGGGGCTGAAATAAGAGTGTACGAGACACAAATTCCAGTGGAGCGCATGTTGCTGCATGCAGGCAGTGAAAGTGAGGAATGCTGGGATTCAGGAGCTTGTGGCTACATCTCCTTCGCATCAAGAATCACTGGAGCTACTCAAGGGCAAGGCCAAAATCACACGCCTCAGGCTAAACATGTTCAGTCACATCACAACTATTTGCTATCTTTATTACACACACTTGCTTGATTTCTATCTCTTGCTCTCTCTAATAGAGTATACAGTGCCGGTCAGAATTGTTTGCCCCCTTGGTAAATATGATCAAAGCTGGCTGTAAAAAATAAATCTGCATTGTTAATCCTTTTGATATATATATATTTTTTTTAAATTAGCAAAAATCTAACCTTTCATTGAAGTAAAATAATTGAAAGTGGGGGGGAAAAAATCACATTATGAAATAAATGTTTCTCTCCAAAACACGTTGAGATGGTCAGATGAAACAAAAACAAAAAAATAGCTTTTTTGGCAGCAAACACTTAGGATGGGTTTTGTGCACAAGGGGATAAAAAAGTACCCCATGTGTAAAATGAAATACTCTGCTGTATCTTTAATGATGTGGGCCTAATTTTCTGCCAGAGGTCCTGGACATCTTGTTCAGATACATGGCATCACGGATTGAAGGATTCAATCAAATACCAACAGATAAAAAACCTAAACCTGACAACCTCTGCTAGAAATCTTATAACGGGCCGTGTTTGGACCTTCCAACAGGACAGTGATCCAAAAACAAACATCAAAATCAAAACAAAAATGGGTGACTGAGCACAAAACCAAGCAACTGCAATGGCCATCCCAGTCCCCAGACCTGACCCCCATAGAAAATGAGTGGGCTGAACTGAAGAGAAGAAGCACCAACATGTGTCTGGGAATCTGAAGGATCTGGAGAGATTCTGTATGGAGGAATGATCGCTGATCTCTTGTCAGTTATTCTCCAAACTCATCAGGCATTATAGGAGAAGACTCAGAGCTGTTATCTTGGAAAAAGGAGGTTGCAAAAAGTATCTAATAAAATGGGGCAAATAATTTTTCCCACCGTGTTTTGAAGAAAAACATTTATTTCATAATGTGATTTTCCCCTCACTTTCAGTTCTTTTACTTCAATGAAAGGTTAGATTTTTGCTATTTTTGTAATAAAATATCAAAAGGATTAACAATGCAGATTATTTTTTTACAGCCATCTTTGATCATATTTACCAATACAAGGGGGCACATAATTCTGACCAGCACTGTAGATAAAAGCACATGGAAAAACACATACGTACACACATCTGGCAACAACCATACACCATTTGAGTTATCCAGACTTGTGTGCACTTGACTGAAGGGTTAGGCTCTGGTGTATTGCACTGTAAGGCATGATTCAACATCATAAACGGAAAAAATCATGACGAAATAATGTAATATTAACAGAACTGAGTCTGTGAGTGCAGGCACTGGGGAAATCAAACATGCCTTACATCACTGAGCATACTCGAATAAATTTTAATCTACACAAATTGCAGTAAACACTGCAGACAGTGCGCTGAAAACAGAAAACATTCTGAGGCTCTTTGAAGTTGTGAATCAGATATAGGCTAGATAGATACAGAGAGAAAGAGAGCGAGAGCAAACTCAGTATGGGGCCTGGCATTGTCGTGACAGGATGACAGGAAGTTGGGCGGTGTCATCCAGGAAGAGAGACAGCGAGCCTCTTTTTGAAGTGTGTCTTCAAAAATGTGCCCCTGGTCGCTTTAACTTGTTTATTCTGTTTTTCTCTCCTTGATTGTAAAACACAAGCAATTTCTGCATTTGCTACAACTGTACAACAACATGATCACTATTAGTGTGTACATGTAGGCCTACTTGTGCTTGTGTGCTACAGATTTTGAGTGCAGGGCCTCGTGCTTTAGCAGAGCCGGTGTACTGACGAAACATGCTACCTATCAGATTGTGCTACAATATAGTTGCATTGTTTTAAGGGAAGGTGTAGGTATGGACGGGTAGGTTTAAGGTAACGGTAGGTATGGATGTTACAAAACAATCTGATAGGTAGCATTTTTCGCTATCAATTTGTGCTACCTATCAGTTTTAATGGGAGGCAGCACAATCTGAGTAGGTAGCACAAATCGTCAGAACACTGACTTCTGCAGAGAGCAAGAGAGAGTCGATACAGCAAACCGATACTGGGAAGAGTGTCAGAAAAAGTAGAAAATGTCCACCCGGATGTCATGACAGTTTAAAGCACGGAGCAGACAGCATGTGATAGCATCAGAGTTCAAAACAAAACAAACAAAAAAAGGGGGGAAAAAAATCAAGTGCTACAGGATTGACACATGCACAAGTTAAGCGAATCCACAATATGAACAACAAAAAATGGAGGTCACATTCTGTTTCATTTAATTGGAAAATAAATTGTTGAATTATTTCCCTGACATACTGTGATCGGTCTCTGTTTATCTGAACTTTTCAGTTGTAAAGTTCGAGTCTTGTGAAGGTTTTTTTTACATAATCAGACTGATTCCACAGACTGCACTTTAAGCATGCAAAACTTTTATGGACACTTAAATGCAGTAATATAGCGTCACGCTCACCTTTTTTAAAAACATACATTCCACATATACCAAATTATTGTAAATGCATGACAAAATATTAAATCTGCTCACCATTACGGCAATGCTACAATTTGCAGCTTTAATGTTTGTGTTCTTTTAATTCAGCTAAGAGATCACAATGTGACATATCAATCTCCTATTGGTCACGTCTTATTATGAATAAATAAATAAATCCTTTGATTGAAGTAATCTCTGATAATATTTAAGCTCTCAAATCAAATATAACATGGTGTGTCATTGGTTCTGCAGTCTCACAACCAAATGTAATGTGGGTAAATGTAGCACAGTCCAAAAAAAAACAAAAAAAACAAACACCATTTAACACCACAAATTAGTCCACATTACTTTGGACTTATCTGTGGTTTTAAATGGTGCTTTTTTCGTCCTTGTTGCAGCTGAACAGCCTGTGGTGACTTCAAGCTGTCATTGTATGAAAAAGATCTACTGTAAATGAAGATTCTTCAAAAAATGTATTGAGTAAAGTGACAATTCTCATTTTTAGACAATGTTTCCCCCCTTAAGCTGTAAAATGAGGAATGCTCAGCCAGTTCATCTTTAAGCAATACGAGGAACTTAAGCAGCTGGGTCACAGCATCAAATGCAAGAGGAAGTTAACAGCTTCAAAATGGAGAACCGTGCACAGAGTTTAAACAGGATATCCTCAAAGCGAAAGCACCTCTCCCCGCTGCCATTTGCCATGTTAGATGTTCCACTGAACCAGGCCAGAAAGCAATGCACTAACAGTTCCTTTTGACACTGTCATTCATGAATTACAACTTTTCAACACTTCAAACCTCCATCATACATCCCTAATAACTGTTGCATCAGCAGCTTTCTGCTCTGCTTCCAGATCTGTACATCAGCATTGATCTGTCTCACTGCATTATATACAGCAGATGAGATAAAGTGATGTGGCAAATCAAAACCTCATATATATATGTTCCTATGCAAATTTCTCCTCCTCCTTTTGAAAAGCAGCTTCAGTCTCACATGGTTCGAAATCAGAGCCATCTCATCCTCCATCTTGAATCATGGCTGTCTGTAGGTCAGCATATGTTCTAGAAATACCTAACATGTTTGTCTGTGTTTAACAGAAAGCAAACAACAAGCTTGACATGTTTAGGTCTAAAGGAATAAAGGAGAATGTCCTTATCTGTCATTGTCAGTCATCTTGAAAACAGACTAAAAGATGCCAGTCTGACTGCACTACTTTGTATGACCGCACTCAGAACAGATACTTGTGTTCCTTGCACTGTTATGATGCATGCTTCATGGAAAACATGCTTGGTCCACTAGAAACAGCCCAAATATTTACAGCCTGATGAAGGGCCCAATTGTGTAAGCAAATGTTTCCCAATGTTTTTGGGCTTCTGTACCACAACAGGCCCATCATTAAGGTTCAAATATGGCTTCAACAACATTAGACCAAGAAATTGGTTCATTTTTAACTCCAATATTAATTATCATTATTTATTTTATTAATGCCCTCCCAAATTGATTTTAATCTATTAAAGCAAAAGCAAAATCTAAATCTTGCCCTGGACCCTTCTTAAGTATCTCTTAACCACTGGTTTAGACCATATGACCACACTCACATAATAAAGTATAAAAACCTCCAGAGGAACGTGACTCAAGTGCAAATGCTGTTTTCCTTTTTTTATCAGGTATTATGTGACATAACTTCCTGCACCACATTGTATTAACTTTGCCGTGAATGTTCAAAGATTTAAATATCTCTGCTACCCCCAATCTGACTGTCAGCCAAATATTGCTCATCTCAGCGCTTATCTTTTAGCCAAACACAACTGTAGTAGCCTACATAACTCATGAAACCTGTAAGTACAGTAGGTTATTTTATATCCTTATTTGGGAATACATTTGATAAATATGAATTGTGTATTCAAGCATGAACTATAGGTTCAGCAACTAACCTAAGCCTGAGGCTATATAAACTAAACTACAAAGTATCTCACGTGACAAATGAGGAAATTAAATCTAACCAACAGACGAAGCAGATGAAATAAGTGCTTTATAAGACATCAACAGCCAACGGTCATAAACGCTATCAAGCCAGTTTCATATTAATAAACATTAATAAATAAGAAATTATAAACCATTTTAATGTTTACAGACAACTTTTCAATGTAAACGGTGAAAATCAGATTTGGCTAATAAATCCATGTAAGAGCTTTCTTCACTCACCCATCTCCGACTACCACACACTTTATTGCTTGCATTTTCCGATACTTTTGAGAAACTTTTGGCGGCTGCCGCTGTAAAACAACTGTTAAGGAACTAAGTTGTAATACAGGAAACTGATTTGCTTCTTCAGTGTGTCAGTTCGCTCGCTCGCTCTCTCTCTCTCTCTCTCTCTCTCTCTCTCTCTCTCTCTCTCTCTCTCTCTCTCGCTCATGTGGTTGTGACAGTTTTGGACGTGTCTGTATAGTGTCGAACTATACGAGGAAGTATTTAACTTTTAAGTGAAAGACATGAACGCGCTCTAAATCAGTGCGACGTGATACGCATTACAGTCCACACGAGGGCAATGTCGAATCATCATTGAAACGTGCCTTTAAAGGTATACTTATAAAAAAAGTTTTAGCCCTAGGTCAAAGTATATTATTAAATAATGTGCACACGTGATGTAATTTCCAGTCATATCAGTAGCCTAACCTGTGACAAAATATGTAGGCCATACATTTTACACAGAGCCGGACATCGTAACCGACCGAATCGTTTTAGAACATTCATTTATACAGATAAATAGGTAGTATGAAATATAGTATAGGCTACAGAATAAAAAACTATTTGACTATTTATTATAATTATTATTAATTATAGGCTAATTAATATTTATTATAATTTAGGTATTATTTATAATTTAAATATTTCACCTCTTTTGTAGGGTTTTCAAAAAAACTTTGAGGGGAAGGATTTTGAAAATGGTTGTAGCAATTGCGTCACACGTGTCTGTCAGTGAATTCTAAAATCTTATTCACATTTTTGAAGAAGGAAAAATTATGACATGCTGAGGAAATAAGTTCTCAGAACTCAGCTGTCATTCATGGTCGTGAGACGTCACCCTCCTCCCGCAGGAACTCAGCGCTTGTTCATCAATTAAAGCGCATTTCACGTTTACATTCGTACTGTACGACAGCGATTACTTGCACACTGAGTTGCACATATGAAGGTATGCTTTTTCACTACTTTTTTTGCTTTTGACAAAACTTTGTTTTACATCCATTTAATCGTATAGCCTACTTTGTAATTGATTTCCTTAGCTATCGTGTAAGAAAGAAGTTTTACATCTACATAGCGTTTTAGCTCACATATTTTACTATCTTTACTTAATGTTATTTATGTCTTTTCACGTTGATTTTTTCGGTAGTTAGGTTGTTGCTGGGATGAATATTATTGTTATATTATCAACTGATTATTATTTTATAGCCTAAATGTGTATGCTGAAAAACTGACATCATCAAGACATTACCATAATACTTCTCGTTATTTTAATACTGTCTTCAGCACTTCGAGATTTGACATTTCTTGTGATATGCAATGATGTGTGTGTCTGTGCACTGACTCGGAGACTGATCTTCCTGTTTTACTGCAGTCCCCCTGCAGCACAGCCAGCATGGGAACCCAAAGAAAGGACAGCTTCCTCTGGGGGAAAGGTATGTTCTTCTTTAATCATTTTCTTAAGGTCTGAGACTGCTGTACAAGTTCTGTGAATTAGGGGATTTTCAGGCAAAGTGTTCCAGTGCACCTGTAGTGGGATACCTGTGATATCCCCTTCATCTAAACTTGATCACTGAACACTTTGTAAAGGCCTACAGTGTGTGTGTGTGTGTGTGTGTGTGTGTGTGTGTGTGATATTAAAGTACCAGCAGTGTTTTTAGTGTTAAAATTAAGGATATAACATTGAATGGTCTAAGGAGTCTCAATAGCAACCTGTGTGTGTGTGTGTGTGTGTGTGTGTGTGTGTGTGTGTTACTTGAAGAGAGCTTAAAAAATGACTTAATGATTCAACAGTATCATATACTGTCCCAAATGGCACAGTCAGTAAGTATGTATTATACATATTCCCCCGGTTTCACAAACAAGTTTAAAGCCTAGTCCTAGACTAAAATGTAAGTCTGAGCTGTTCCAAATGAAATAAACTTGCACTGACTGATCTTAAAATATATCAGTGCCTTTGTTTTGTCTCAAGATGAACACCAGTAATGTTTTTTTTCTAAGAATGTTTATGAAAAATATTTAAATGTCCTAATTGAACTATCGACTAATCCTGGTATAGGCTAAACCCTGTCTGTGAAACCGGGCCATTGTGTGATATCATCCAAAGAAATTTCAGTGTTGTGTAAATGCAACCAGTAACAGACCAAAATACATCCTATTTGGGACAGTTCTCCAAAACAGAAGTAGCAGTGTTATATTTAGCTGATACATTTGTGCTGTGTTTGCACTTCAGGGTTTTCTTTCTGTACTATTCCTCTTCTCCATGAGTGTGAGATCCAGGATCTGATGTGAGACTGTTGCTAACTGTTGATCTATTTGTGCTCCCATGTCATCTTCAGCACCTTTATCCTTCAATATAAATGACAAGAAGCAATCATCTGACGTCCATAAGCATGTGATTCTAGATGATATTCAGGTATTTGGCTTTATAGTGTCTTTCTGCATATCATGATTATTAAGAGTGTCATATATAACAAAGGCTTTCAAGCACACAAATACAAGTAGCGTATGTGCTAAAGAAAAATGTCATGCAAAACTTTGTGAAGAAAATGATGGGAGTTAGGTATTTGTGTTGACAAAGCTTTGGGTGATCAGTGTCTTCACTCTTGCAGAAACTCAGGCTGGAGATTGAAAGCATGATGACAGAAATTCAAACGATGGAGGCCGATGATGAGAAGTGAGTATTCACCGCTATCACTGAGCTCTGAGGTACCATAGCAACTACAACAAAAAAATCAATCCAATGTATTTGGACGCTTGCAACATCATTTTTTCGTTGTGTAGTTTATTTCTGTATTGCACCGTTCTTCATGACAGCATTGAATGATTGTGGTCATTTTCACATCCACTTTTATAGTGTTCACATATATCACTTGGGTTTATGGTATTGTTGTTTAGATTAAAGTTATAACGTCTAATAAAATAAAGCCATGTCTTTCCTCATAGCAGTATGAATACATGTGCATCAAAAATTCTCATATGTAAACTCCTAGAGCCAAGCATGTAACTCATATTATCAATTCGGGCCTCAAACTTAACCTTGCAATGGCCATTCCATAGTCAGGAAAAGGTGCTTTGAGTCTTTTAGTCTGAGAATACACCATGTGTTTACGCAAGACACTTTGCATGTGCACTAGAAGCCTCAGAATTGAATTCTACCATGAATGTTAACATTTGCAGGTTTAGTCTTTCGCACATCACGAAACACCATCGATGAGCGTGGGTACTTGTTTCCTGTTTCTTGGTATCAATTTTACGAGAAGTGCTTTGGCTCTAGACATTGCTAACTTTATATCTGGACATGCTAAGCCACGTTAGACAGGTTATATGCAACAACCATTACACACTTCCATCATGATTTAGCTGAATCAGCACTCTATTGTCATAAACAGGCTTGAAACATTTTGTGGAACAGAGAATGTACAGTATTTCATTTTTGTCACAATAATGCCATTTTTTTTAATTCTCCTCTAGTAAAAATGTTATGAAGAACAAGAGAATACAGTGTGGAAAAAAGAAGTTTAACATGGACCCAAAGAAGGTATGAAGAATGAATCATTTGAGCTGCATGCAGTGAAACAGCGTGATGCATGTAGGGTAACAGCTTCAAAACTACAAACAGATTTAGCTAAACTAGGTTAGAGGAAGAGGGGGTGGAGAGAGAGAGACAGAGAAAGAAAGATAGAACCACATCCTGTGTTTTCTGTAGAACAAGTGAGCTGAAGCCACACTGCATTTTCCGAGCAGCTCGGTATGTATGGTCAGTATGTTAAAAAACGACGACCAGTTTTGATCTTTTTCACCAAAGCAGTTTCCCCCCAATCATATGAAACCTACATGTAAAAGATCTCACCAATAAAAGGTTGAGTGATGCAATTGTAGACCTTATTCAGAGCAGTTTTCATCCGCTGTAAAAAGCTCCTAGATCACTTATAATTTTCCACAGCTCATGTTGTCTGGAGTTATTTGTCTACTAAATTTATTGGAAAGATATTTTTTGCTGTGTTTCGTCAGCAGAACAATCCAAAAACACATTAAATAAAAGTACAACCCACTGAAGAGATGCATGTTTATCCGTCACAGTCTCGCTTTCATTCTCGTTAACAATCAAAGATGGCTCTACTGTGAATAAGGTCTTGCAATGGCCAATCATGCGTCAAGATCTGTATCTTATATCCTGTTTCTTAAAGGAGAAGTTCACTTTTAAAATGAAAATTCTGTCATCATATACTCACCCTCATGTTGTTTCAAAGCTGTATGAATTTATTTCTTATGCTGAACAGAAAGGAAGATATTTAGAAGAATATCAGTAACCAGACAGTTTTTGGGTCCCATTGACTTCCATAGTAGGAAAAAAAATATACTATGGAAGTCAATGGGACCCAAAAACTGTCTGGTTACTGATATTCTTCTAAATATCTTCCTTTCTGTTCAGCAGTAGAAATAAATTCATACAGCTTTGAAACAACATGAGGGTGAGTATATGATGACAGAATTTTCATTTTAAAAGTGAACTTCTCCTTTAATGAATGTTTGATAACAGTGGTGCCAATGGTCTGAGGTATAAAATCTGCATTATTTCATTGATCTTAACTGTGCCATTTTCAGGGTATCCAGTACCTGGTGGATAATGACCTGTTGGAGTGGATACCAGAGGCTGTGGCTGAGTTCCTTTACAAAGAGGAAGGCCTCAATAAAACAGCTATTGGTGATTTCTTAGGAGAAAGGTATGATGATGGTTATATTTTTGTGGCGAATACTGCTTGTGGCTCTGATATAGAGAAAAAGATATTTCCTTCTTGTATCCACAGGGAGGAGATCCACCTTCAGATCTTGCAGGCTTTTGTTCACCTTCATGAGTTCTCAAACCTTAATCTAGTTCAGGCTTTGAGGTGAGAGGAGATCATCAACTTGCTGTTTAATTTCTTTGTATCGTTGTAACATATACAAATACTGATTTTGTCAATTTGGGGGGAATCTGTGATTGTGGACATAGGCAGTTCTTGTGGAGTTTCCGTCTACCTGGTGAGGCTCAGAAGATCGACCGCATGATGGAGGCCTTCGCTCTGCGCTACTGCACCTGTAACGCTGGGGTTTTTCAGTCCACAGGTAGTTTGCCTCTGCGTTTAGAGGATAGGTTTCATGTTTCACTGCCAAGATTATGAAAAAATCAAAATGCAAGAGACATTTAGAAACCAAAATGTGCTTTTTTCCTTATTGTTAATAATTCAGCATATTGCTGGGCCTATGCAGTTCATGGTAATATTAATACATGTCAGCGTTTGACTATAGCCTGTTAACTGGTAGTGTCCCTCTAGGGGGGCACTTGCTTTTCTTTATTTTTTCCTTTAACATATTTTTATAATCATCAAAAATTAGGTTTCATTCGAATGCTTAAACACTCAAAATTCATCCTGTAAAAAGTTCTGAAGTAAAACTAGTTGCTTATATATATGTGTGTGTGTGTGTGTGTGTGTGTGTGTGTGTGTGTGTGTGTGTGTGTGTGTGTGTGTGTGTGTGTGTGTGTGTGTGTGTTGCAGACACCTGTTACATCCTTTCCTTCGCTATCATCATGCTCAACACAAGTTTGCACAACCCCAGTGTGAAAGACAAGACCACACTAGAACGTTTCATCAGCATGAACAGAGGAATCAACAATGGAGGAGATCTTCCCTGTGAACTACTCGAGGTGAGAGAGGTCACAGGGTCAATTTTCCCTCAAATCACAGCTTTACCAGACCAAACACTCACATCTACTGTATTTTATAATCCACGGGTTTTTCATTCAGATACACTACCATTTATTCAGCAAGGATGCATTAAAAAATCAAAACAAGAGACAGTAAAGACATTTGTGACATTTGTGTCACATTGGTACATTTTTTGAAATTGAGAGTTATACATCACCTAAAAGCTGAATAAATAAGCTTTCCATTGATTGATTCCATTTCTATTCCATTGATAAATTGACAATATTTGGTCGAGATACCAATATTTGGATATCTGGAATCTGAAGGTGCAAAAAAATCGAAACATTGAGAAAATCGCTTTTAAAGTTGTCCATTTATGTTTGCGATTGTGCTGCATTCACTCACAAAAATAAATGTTTTATATTTACGGTAGGAAATTTGCAAAATATCTTCATGGAACATGATCTTTACTTAATATCCTAATGATTTTTGGCATAAAAGAAAAATCGATAATTTTGATGTATTGTATTGTTGGCTATTGCCACAAATATACCTGTGTGACTTGTGACTGGTTTTGTGATCCAGGGTCACATATATAATGTTACAAAATATTTCTATTTCAAATGCAGTTTTTTTTTAGCTGTTTTGGAAATTAATAATATTAAGAAATGTTTTTTGAGCAGAAAATCATAATATTATAATGATTTCTGAAGGATCATGTGACACTGAAGACTGTAATGATGAGTAATGAGTAATGATGCTGAAAATTCAGCTTTGCATCACAGGAACAAATTACATTTTGTTAGCAGATGCTAAATGATTTTTTAAAAAAATCATATCGACCCCAAACTTTTGAACAATAATACTGTTTCTTTTTTAATAATCCACTGTTGATGTCATGAATTTGTAATAATCAAGAATTGATCATTTCTCTTTATGGAAACATTCTGTAGAAACTTTATGAGAGCATTAAGAATGAACCCTTTAAGATCCCAGAAGATGACGGCAATGATCTCACGCACACCTTCTTCAATCCTGATCGAGAGGGCTGGCTTCTAAAAGAAGGTTTGTTACTCTTTCATACAGCTAATACTTATATAATATAGTTAATTCAATTATGACATGGCAGCTTCATCCCTATTATAATAGACCTCTGTTTGCATTGCAATTGAGCATTTTACATCATTAGTTCCATTCCTATAATTTGTTTGATTAAGCAGCATTACAAGCTGTGAAACAGCCCAGTGCAGCCCGGCCAATCAGATTAGAGGGCTGTTCTTTCTGATCATCTTGATATTTCTGAATGTTAGTAACAATTCTGGTTAATCCATAGGTGGCAGAATAAAGACTTGGAAGAGGAGGTGGTTCATTTTGACTGATGGCTGCCTCTACTATTTCCAATACACCACTGTAAGTACTCTACCTTTACAAAAATGTCAAGTTCGCTGATATAAAACACATTAAATTAGTTTTTTTTTTTTTTTTTTTTTTAAAGATGAATATTCTTATTCAGCTTGAAAAAAAAAAAAAAAAACTAATTTAATCATTAAATAATTAAAAGGCCATTTTTCCCTCCCTAGGACCAAGAACCAAAAGGCATCATTCCCCTAGAGAACTTAAGTGTGAACGAGGTGGAGTACGGACACAAACAGGTACTTTTCCATTCCACCTCATCTATTATCACTGATCCAGTAGATAGTGTGTTTCTCTATAGGCCCCTATTACTGCTTGATGTTTCTTTTAGTCACTGAGTGATAACTGTCTCTCTGTGAGCACAGTCTAGATTTGCTTTATCAATCAAACTCTGCCCAGATCCTTTTTTCTGTTTTTCTTTCTGAGTCAGCATCTCGTAATAACTAAGCGGCATTTAAATATTTGTGATGTAACATCCTCTTGTAACCATGGAACGTAACCTTTTGAAAATGACGGCATATGCATTTTCTCTTTTAAAATGTGTGCGTTCAGTTCTGCTTGGAGTTGTTTAGCCCTCATCGCAAAGGAGAGACGATAAAGGCATGTAAAACCGAGACAGATGGGAGAGTTGTGATGGGCAAACATCACTCCTACAGACTCAGTGCTGCTTCTGAAGAAGAACGTGCAGACTGGATCCAGGCCATCAGGTACCAGACAGCACAGTATGAGTGAACAATTAAAAATAAGCAGATACTATAAACATGAACAATTTCTGAATGGCACCCAACCCTAGTTTGCACAGTAAAAAAAAGACAAGACAGCCAGTGTTTACAAATGTAATTCAAACCACATCGACATGAGGCTTGAAATCCAGTTTTGCAGGAACATGGCTGTTTACATTTTTAAGTAGGATTTTCTCATCATTTAGGACAGTACTCATGTAACATCAAACAAAATGCAATACTTTCTTAAGTGGTGTCTCTTTCCTTGTATAACACACTATGTGACATTCACTAAGTAATGAATACTGAATGAGTGAACGAGTCAATGGTTTTAGACCTCTTTGAAAAGAGTAAAGCAAAATTTCCAGTTTTCTGTCCTGTTTTTCACCTGCACTAATGCGTACATCATTATTATAGCAACAGATGTAACTAACGCAAGTGTATTTATATAGCACATTTCATACCCAGTGGTAATTCAAGTCCTTTATATAAAATAATAATAGTAAAAAATGAAGATAGGAGGAAGGAATATGAGAGACGAATATGATGTAGACAGAAGATATTTACAACACTCTAAACAAGTGGATCACATTTTATCAGCTGTCAGTCCTTGTAAAAAATGTGTGTGAACAAATGTCTTTTTATGAGTGCAGCAATGAGTTGTTGTAAGTCATGGGAAAGAGGAAGTTAAGTATGTTTAGAAATTTGCTCACACTTAGACATACAGTAAAAATAAAATAATTGAAAAAGCATTTAGATTAGCTTTGACAGAGGAACTGAGAAAGAAAAGTGTATCTGAGTCTAACCGTTTCCTCTCTTGTTCTTAGAGCTTGTATCACAAAAGACCCTTTCTATGACCTGGTATCTGCACGCAAGAAGAAGATCATCAGCCACACCGAACAGCACGATTAAACAGCTGACAGATTAATGAACTGAGGAGATCTGAGATTTCTAAACAGTTGCACACAGACTGAAGTACCAACGATAGCCAATGGGACGTTCATGAGTACACTGGACTGACGGAAAAGATGAATGAGGTTCTCAGGGTGCTGATTGTCAGGCCTCCCACTCACCACACAGAGGTCACCGCTGCTACGTGTGCAGCCTCAGGGTTCACTCACACAGCAGTGTTGTGCTCAGAAGTTACGTCAACAAATATTTTCCTATTTATTTAAAGCTTATGTGAAATATTGGAAAGATCGCAGTTTCTTTTATTTGTAAAATATTGTAAAAAAGCCATAACTCTGAACTTGAAAAGGTTGTACTGTCACCTGGTAACTATAGGATTTTTTCTAGTTATGTTTAAATTTGATTTTCAATGAAAAACATTTAAATGAAGCTACATTTAATAGGCTAATTACGTTTTCAATCACTATTTTGGCTATTTTTTTTTTTCCTGTGTACTTTCCATTTGACTAAAACACATTTATAATACTATAATTATAGGTTTTAAAAAAAAATCTTATCAACATGTCCATCTTGTAAGTATTGCATTGCTGGTAAGCATTAATGTTTATTAGATTGAAATTGTTCATATTCTGTACATAATAAATGATTTATTTAATGCACATATCATTATTTGATTATAAGCTTATGTAATTACAGACAACTAATAAATAAACTAGTGAATACATTACAACCATGTTATTAAAATATAATGACTGCACTAGGCTGATCTAATTAAAGGTATTTGCCGAACAAGCCTCGTTTGTCCAGCAGAGGGCACTGTTGATCAATGTAGATAGTGTGTGTGTGTGTGTGTGCGTGTGTGTGTGTGTGTGTGTGTGCTTTCATATATGAAAAAATGGCGAGCGATTTTTACAATACACACTCATGTATGTACATTTACTGTATACATATTCAATCCCAAGCTGTTTTCCCCCTTGACTGCTTTTTCTGTAAAGCTGATTTGAAACGTTATTTATTGTTTAAAGGCTATACAAATAAACGTGAATTGAACTGTGTATATATACAAACTATAAATACAGTACTCATAAATATACAGTACTCATAAATATACATGTATATATTTGCATAGAACATGAGAGACCGTTTCTAAAACATTTGAAATCTAGTCTACGGAAGAAAGATATCTGAACTTTATTGGTTTACACAGTTGCTTCCTTTGCAACATTTATATTGCACTTGTGGTCTACAAGAGGACACTCCCCTCTTCCTGTGTATCATTTCCTTCATCTGTCAATCGCTCGCCATCTTTTCAGCCCTCTCTTTCCCTTGCAAGATTAGCAATTTACTCACACCTTGCTACAGTTTACAAAAAGTGCCAACTCAGCAGTTGAGCAGTACTATTTGATAACCTTTGTAGACTGAAGAGTCTTAAAAAAAAAAAAAAGGCATGTCAGTTTTTTAATCCATTAAACATTTTAGCAGCGCACATTAAAACTCTCTTAACAAACAAGCTAAGGCAAATGTCACACCCATGTTAGTCTAACCGATCTGTTGACGTATCTGACAATATCAGCTCAAGTAATGTGGATGTCACCATACGCACACTGACACAGTTCTGTTTTTGCTGTTTTATATTGTCTTATAAAGACAATATAAAAATATCAGCAGTTTTGAATTTAGGTGACTTGGGTCACTTTTTGACACTGATAGAACTGTCAAAAAGATGACCAATTTACCATAATTCACTATCTATCACTCCAAGGACTCTTGGACAAAAGACAATGCAAATAAATGAAGGGGGAAAAAAAAGCTACACCACAAATATTCAACACATTATCAAGCAGTTAGTTTTTATATAATTCACTGTCTGGTGGCCAAATAGTTGCTCCATTAATCAAAGGATGATGAATGATAATACTGGTTTTTCAATAGGTGTCATTTTCTAAATTTATAGACCTGTAATGTGGTTGGACTATTCACATCAATAATAATAATAGAACTCATAATTTTCATAAAGTAATTGTTAGTCACTTCTCAATTAAATCTGATTAAACTCACGTTTGGAAAATAAAGCTTATTGTGTTTTCTTCCAGGGAGTCTTCCACAGTTAGGAAGTTAAATGAAAAGGAAATACAAAGAATCAATTTATTTAAGGCCATTTATTGGGACTCACGATGGAAAAATCAGTAGTGTCACATCTATTCTGTCCAACCGGCATACTTTCCAGAGAACGTGGTCACATTAGTTTTTCTCCCTCATGCAAAACTCCCAAACATACATATTCCTATTTAAATGACTGGATTTTGCCTGCGAAAGTTCTCTGAGCAACAGTAAATGTCACCACACCTTTAATGGTAACTGATCAGGCATGTTTTCATTGGGCATCTGTCAACGCTACTGACCTTTTCCCTCCTTCCTCTATGACTCTGAGGGAGCCACAGGCAAGTAGAACGGATTGGGACAGAGATAATATGTAGGGCAGAGATCTGCCAAACAGAAAAATTGTAATATTCTACATTTTTAGACACTTAAATTCAAAGCTCTCTGCAGTCCAACTATGAGCTCTGTAACCGGCAGGAGATCACATGATCCCAGGCTGCTCATATATTTCAGTCATTTTTTTCCACAGTGTCAGCAGCATTTTGGAAGCTGTTCAAACAACTTCTCAACCCTCTAAAAATACAGCACCAATACTTAAAGTTTAAGCTAACATCTGAATCAATATAATTGTAGGGAGAATCACTATCCACATCTTGTCCAAAATCATCATAATGTAGAAAATGTCCTCTTTTTTACAGCATATACAGCAGTAATCAAGGTTCTGATCTGTAAGCACTTGTTTTTGTTGATTTCTCTCACAGGGATACCTCAGGACTGAATACAGGCCTTCTTCTGGCTACGCCTCCGCCCCCTCGGGCCTGAAAAGAAAACAGAAGTTAAAGTTGTTTTCGTAAAAATGAAAATAGGGCTGCGCGTTAATTGAAATAAAACCGTAATCGCCATATGGCTTTGTGCGGTTATCAAGTTGTAAAGGCCCCTATTTAATTAAATATTTGCGCTGCGTGTTTCAGAGTGAAGGGCAGCACTTTGTTCTTATAAATGAGCAGCTCATTAGTTCACATTAAATGTTGAGCCACATGAACTCCATCTCAGCATCTGTCTGAGTTTGGGTTGCTTTAACGTGCATACTCAAAAATCTTCAAAAGAAAAGCTTTAAGGGCTCCGCGCAGTTTTCCGTCAAAATATGATCAAATGGTTTAACGCTTGAAGAATAAAATTATTAATAATAATTATTATTATTTTTCTTAAATATGCATTTTATAATTTTACAGTGAAATATTTCAATAGCAATTTAGTCATTTATTATTTGTAATATTAGTATTATTTTTATTGTCATATACTATACAAATCAAAAAGTTGTGGCCAAATTGTGCAGCCCTACAAAAAAAGCACTACAGATCTGGATTTTTTTTAACTGCATTTTAAAACAACAATCACAATTTTAATCAGAAAAATTACAATTAGATTTTTCCCCAAATCATGCAGCCCTTCATGAAATATTGCACCATTTGAAAATACTGTACATGACTGTAGTGAGGATACATACCATCCTCGCCAGCTATGTCAATAGTCTGAAGAGAAACACTCCTTGGACCCATTTTGCTCTTTTTGAGCTTAAACTTCACTTGTGGTGGATTTATGATCTCAAATGTATCCTCAATTTCATCAGTGCTTTCAGTCTCTGAGATCTTGCGAGAAACGGGAGAAATGTTTTTGGATGCATCTTCTTGCTCCTTAATATGATTGGCCAACCGAGATGCTTCCTTGGAACTGTTGGTAAGCTTGGTGTCTTTATGATTGATCTGTTTTGTATCTGTGTTTTGATGGGTTGTTTTAGAGACAGTATCTGGACTCTGGTTGTTTGCTCTGCCTTTCAAGAAATGCCGGAAGGAAGAGCGCTGCTTTTTGGAACCAAACAGAGAGGGCTTCTTCCCATCGCCCTTACCGTCCTCTGTCCCATCCGGGGATGTAGGGGACTGTGAACATACACTGTCCCCGTTGGGGTAGATTGTTTTTTCCATGTTACTCACAGAGGCCTGGTCAACATAGTCCCTCAGCTTAGAAAGATCCTGCAGAGAGCCTGTTACACCTAGACTGTTGCCAACGACTAAAGAGTACTTAGGGTTGTGGTATTTATGTGCAGGCACCTTTAGGTTCGCCTGTTTGTTGTCCTCTACAGAGATCTGGAAGCGCGACGTGGATACGGGAACTGTGAGTTTGCTGGGTTCTGCTGGCGTTTTCAGCACAGGAACTGGCAGGGCCGGCTTGCTGATGTGAAACTCACAGTACAGGTCCACTTTATCAGACACTGCATACAGCTCTCTGAAGTCATTGTCAAAGAAGTCAACAACTTGTCCTGACATCACAGTGATTGTGTTCCGGTTCATCCTAGAGGAACTCCATGTAAAGCTATGAAGATAGGAAGAGTAAAGCACATGTAATGATGAAAGAGGGAAAAAAGCAGAACTTGTACTGTTTGGTCTACATACTAACCTATAGGATCCAAACATTACTTTCTCTCCATCTACCAACATATATTTTGAGCAATGTGATCCTGGCAGACGACCAAAGGACAGCGGCATGCCAGAGCCCCGCACAGTTCGCACCCGCAGGTTCTGAAAGAGCAAAGGAAAGAAAATAACTAAAGCAGGGTGAACAGTGAACACTGCATCAGTTTGCCCCGATTTTGCCATCCAAGACACAGTTCTGGGACTGTAAATCATTTCTTTTGTCACAATGGAAAAATGATGAAAACAATCTTATGCTTCAGAAAAACCTAACCATATTTTTTAAATTTGGGGTTCATTCAGTGAAATAATAATGAAAAACCAAAATGAGCACAGCGACGGGTGACATTGGTGCATGTGATAGAAACGTTTAGCTAAAAATATCTTTTTTATTTAGCATTCCAGTCAAGTTATGGTCAAAACTACCACAGGTTCAGTCTGAAGAATTAAGAAATGCCTCTTTTGTCCAGTAACCTGTCACAACTGACTCTAGACTCACAAGTTTGTTTTTGTCAATAGAAAAATATAGTCAACTTTAGCTCAAGAGCTAGCCGGTATCATTTCAATTATGTGTGTAAAAGAGGATGTCAAAACAGACATGGACTGGTTAAAATTGTGACCTAAGTCTTAGCTAAGATGTGTATGAGACACACAGTCCGCTTTAACTTTTGGTGTCACATTGTGACAAAAATATAAATGTACAAACATCTTGATGACACCCTCCTGAAACTATAAAGTTTTAATAATTATTCTAATTCTATGAGAATAGGGAAGTCCACACCACAGCTATAAAAATAATGACACAGAGGAACAATATTGTTGAAATTACTTTCAGAATGTTTTTTCTAGCTGATAGAATAATAAAATAAAAACAATAAAAACAGCCAATCAAAATCCACCGACTTTTAAGAGCTTGAGCATTTAAAGCAGCAGATGACAAAACGCAGCCCAAATATTTAATTAAATAGCAGCATTTAGAACTTGATAACCGCACAAAGCCATATGGTGATTACGGTTTTATTTCAATTAACCACGTAGCCCTATTTTCATTTTTACGAAAACAACTTTTACTTATTTTTTCTTTTCAGGGGGGGGGGGGGGGGGGGGGGGCTGTATTCAGTCCTGACAAAACAGAACGTAAATCGCCCATTGGTGTGGACGCCAATATAGTTAGCGTTCTTGGTGTGAATGGGCCTTTACTCCTGGCATAAAGTGTGAAATCTGGCTTTCACAAAAGATGTGTCAGATCAACACACCTGACATGGGCAGATATATCGCTAGTGTGAGGTTAATGAAAAAGAAATCCTTGCATACAGAGGTGTGGTGCTTTCATTTGCACACTGAGGACTCAAAAGAAAGGAATACTGTAGCTACAAAAGGACTCGAGTACAAGGCTGGCATGGACAGGGAAAAAGCAGAAGCGTGAGAGATGAGAGTGCTCCACAACTCTCCTAAATGAGATCAAGTTGCCCTTTTTTCTTAGCTCTGTTGAAATCTGCAGATCCTCTTTCAGGAAATAACAATGCTGAATTATCCAACTCTATTGCTCAATGTAAAAAGCCCCAGTGTCCTACATAAAACAATCCACATAGATAAGGCTTGTTGGCAGTGTATCTCAAGGAGATCGGTGATATTTGGGGCAGTCTTGCGGAAAGTCCTGGGTTTCATTCTACAGCGCTGTTATGCATGTGCACATCAGACCAGGAAGTCAGTTGAACCCTGTGGCAACGGCTGCAGAACCATCCAGAGTTTCAAGTTCACACAGATCCCTTAAAGGTCAGCTGACAATCTGTTAACATGTGCATTTATGTGTGATACTGCAGGTCATGTGTTCATGTTTGACTTCTTTTCCAGGAAAGCCTGATAAGGCAAGTCTGCCTATTGTTAACATATAAACGTTGTTTTAATAACATGCGTCTTCTCTTTAACTTACATTGTGTGATCACACACAGAGTTAAGAATAAAATGGCAAGGGATCATGTTGATTTACTAATAGCTTGTATTAAAGGGTTAGTTCACCCAAAAATGAAAACTCTGTCATTAATTACTCACCCTCATGTCATACCAAACCCGTAAGACTTTCGTTCATCTTTGGAACACACATTTGGAATACTACCCAGAAAGGTAGTAAAGACATCATTAATGTAATGCATTTGACTCCAGTGGTTTAACCTCAATTTTATGAAGTGACGAGTGCTTTGCGGAAAAAATTATTACCACTTTTTTTTTTTTTTTTTTTTTTTACAAAATTTTAATCTCCAACGTGCATTCACGCAACAAAGTCTGCTCTTGCGTCAACAACATCAGGGGTGGACTGGCCATCTGGCAGACCGGGCACTTTCCCGGTGGGCCGACGTGCTTTTTGGGCCGATACATCTCATATTTTCTTTTTTTTATCGTCTTTGTCTTAACGGCCCTTAAAACTTGTACATTGGCGGCCCATTCGTTTTGTTTTGCTTAATTGGCGGTGCTGGGGTCTTTGTGCCGGTGTAACGCATTAAAATAACGTTAATTGACAAAGTCTGCGTTCATTTTTTTGACAGACTGGTCCATGAAACGCGTAGATCAGTGGCCCATTGGTTATTTTCTTGATTGACACTGGGCTGAGCTGCAAGGAATGTGCAGAGAAATAGCGTGAAAAAAAGAAAGAGCCTGCGGTAAGCAGAACTACTTTCAAAACACTTAGGATATGTCATCAGGAGTGTAGGAACCCATTACCCAGTTACACATTATTTCCACATCTGCATAGTTGACAATTACCACATTTTACAAGAATTGTAATGAGACGCATTTGTAAAACCATGTTTTCTGTCAAAATAAAAGATCATGTGTTTATCTCTCTCAAGTAAAGAAATTAGTACAAAACTAATTATGAAAGTTTCCTTTATTTCTCAGTGCATTTGTTTTACAATATATGGCCATTACTCTCATGGGATTAATATTATAACTATTATTATGTAGTAGTGTAATGTAGACAGACACTATAACTAAAAGAGGTTTGAGTTTTTCTTTGTTGAATTTGCACACTGAATATGGTTTGGAGCTTTTAATTTTAAAATCTCAAAGTGCACCAGATTGATGAATTTAACATTAAAATGCACAAAAATTGGGCACCCCCCTAGAGGACCCGAGGTCCACCCACCACAGTTTTACTAAAACTCCTGTGAGAAACACTGGTATTGCTATGCCAACGCAGCTTATAGCTTGTTTTAGGATTCATCACTGTGGAGTATAGTTCAATTGTTTAATAAATGTCAATTTCTTTTTTGTTATTTCATCTGTTAACTCTCACTCGTTCCTACTCACTCATTACATAGCATTAGTGGTTAAGGAATAGGAGTTGGTATACATATTCAAGGGCGTGCAAAGATGGGTGGTGTTTATGATCATTAGTAGTGGGCCAGTCTGGGCCAAAATGCCCGGGCCGATTTTTTGTCCCAGTCCAGCCCTGAACAACATGCATGCGTCATGATGCTCTCGTGAACGCACATAAAAGACTCTCAGATTTCATTAAAAAGATCTTCATTTGTGTACCAAAGATAGACGAAAGTTTGGAATGACATGAGGGTGAGTAATTAATTAATGGCAGCATTTTAGGTGAACTAACCCTTTAAAAGAAACAAAACTTGAATGGGGCTGAAGAACAGACACTGATTAATCCTGAGCTGGTAGTTTACCAAGAATTGTTCAGTATAATTGTTCAGTATATTAACTGATTTAAACTCCATGGTCACAATAGTGCAGTTAAAATGGTGAATTATATAAAATAATCTAAAATAAAATGATAATAATAAATATAAATAATATAAAATTGATAATATCATTAATAAAATCAAAAACTAAGCCTGTAAAGGACCAAAATATTTTATATTTGCTTTAGTATAATGCATCCTGGTATTTTACTTTTACTATTCTCCTTACAGTCATTTTAAAAACAATACCTTCATAAAATATATATACATTTTTTAATTAAAATCATGAATTAAAGCCAGTACACCACATTTTTTCACATTATGGTAATGAGAATAGAAGAAAGAGAATCTTTTTTTTGCATTACTGTAATGAACATTTGGGGGAAATGTGCTTACTTGTCAACAATTTTTTTACCTAAAATTGGTTTCATTTTTGCTTTATGTAAAATACAATTTATTATTTTCCTTGTTTTGATTTATGGGGTAACGTTTGTGAATCAGTCAATACTTTTCACTCACCCTCAGATGCTGTGTAGAAATCTGCAACCTGCTGCTCATGTCCAGGAAGTGCGGCAAGCCGTTCTCCTCCAGCAGCAAGTACACAGCCACCCCTCTCTTACTCGCAGCATCTAAGAGATCCTGCAGGATCTGCAGGTCTGTCAACAGGTCCATGACCACTGCAACTAACTGAAAACCAAGTGAAACCAAACAGTGGTAAGAGCTTAACTAATTCACTGAGCTTATCATAGCATCTGCTTTGAGGTGTGTATGAAGCCACACTGGCCTTTTTTTTTTTTTTTTGATGACTCTAATCTAGTCTTCTTTTTACAGTGGCAGTGTAGCTTGTCTCAGCTTGAGGTAACACGTGAAGTCTCATACAGGTGAAGGGAGAACAGGGAGCAGCTACACACACTCCGGCAGACGCATTAGAGGCGAGGTGATAGGCTACTCAAAGGGTTTAGACCAAAAGTCCAAACTCAACATGAGTCTGCCACAAGCTATAAAACAAAGCAGCCAATCTGGGTCAAAGGGCATGTATGTGATATATAGGCTACTGTATAAACCACACACTTCAGCATTTAAACAAATAAAATGTAAACTAGGTCAACATAAAACTCAATGTCGTGGAAAAAAAGTTTGAATTTATTGGAGAATTTTAAAGCTAGTTCAAAGCTCTAAGGTTTTTAAGGTTAGGCCTCAAACCCTTCTTCATCATCACTGACTCGCACGTCAAAGCTCTATGTAAATAAGAATGGAGCAATTTGCATTAAAGAGAAAACAAACACAGGTGTGTCTGTTTAATTACTTTTGATAACACAGATTCTGTTCTTCTGCTAAAAATTAAAAATGCATATGAATTCTTTTTTTAGAAATGCTATAAAGATTGTGAGTAAGCTATCCCTTTCAGATAAGGAACTAATAACCTTTTTAAGCATTCTTCACAAGTTAAAGTTCAAGGAAATGTTATTTTTAAGACGCATGTTTCTTATCAGTTCTTCAAGAGGAGGTGCCATATGCTTCAGATGAACATCAAAGACATTCAGATGACAGATGAAGATATGTGTGAGCATCACGATCAACCTGAATAACATGTAAATGGCATGTCCTGTAGACATAGTCTAATGCTAACATTGACACATTTCCTCAAACTAAAATGAAAAGCTAGTCGGCTCTGAAATTAAGGCACGTCTACATATCATCCAACTAAAGATTATGGAGCAGTATCTCAAATGTACCCAGAATGTTGTACTAGACATACATGTGCATATAGGCTAATGTCTGTATTAATACTGAATATTACAAAAGCTGCGCTTGAAGACTAATAGTAAAAACACAGATTCACAATTTAGTGACAAAGAAATCTCAGCTGCTGTATAGTTTATTTATACATGAACGTAACTACAAAACTACAGCACCTGCCAGAATGACATTAACTTCATTCGACAAGTGTATTTGAATAAGTTTCACCGCAAATAAGTCCTACTTGTCACAGCTCTTTGCACCATAAGTACACGACTGTAAACTAGAACAGACACAATATAAAATGTTTATATATACAATAGCTATACCCCAAAAACTCAATTAACCAGCTATACATTTCACACTGTATTAATTTTACTGTTACACATAGAAATTACCTATTAAAATCAGGTACAAAGATTTTAATGATCTGTTAAGTATCATCTCATGCCATTTGGAATGTATGACAGATTTACAAGGCATTTGTGAGAGGAAACGTATAGCCTAGCTAAATTATAAATTACATGAATTAAATGAAATGTAGTAGAACTCCAGTTTTTGAGCTTACATTTTCCATGAACCTTTATTTCAGCTTTTGTATTGAGGGTTAGTGTACAGTACTTGACTGATGCCGCTGAAATGCTTTGTTCCCGAAGTGTGTCAATATAACTCACTGTTAAGGAAGTCGCATCATGTGTGTGTGTGTGTGTGTGTGTGTGTGTGTGTGTGTGTGTGTGTGTAAACCCGGTAGCAAATAAGTAAGACTTGAGGCCTCGGGCAGTGTGATTGACAAGGAAGTTACAGACAAAACCCAAGGCTACACGAGAGAGATCTCATCAATTTCCAAGAAATCTGACATCTTCACTTCAGACGAAATCTGCTGAACTTAATTCTTAATTTGTACTTAACTTTATTCCATTATTATTTATTCAGTTTCCCCAAAACTTTATGGCATGTTTTAAAACAGTTAGGTGAGAGTTAAACGTTAATTATGTTAAAAGATGATGTCATTCATGCTCAGTCGTAAGTATAAACCACATGACTGACAATTAACTTAGAATCATGTCATAAAGACAGCCCCATATAAACTTACAGTAAAGCTGATCGAGGCCACATGCTTCATCATCATGTGCATGATATAAAAAGAAACCAATAAATCTATAACATCTAAAATATGACTATATTTAAACAACAGGCTTAGTCAAGACACTAATTAACAATCACTTCTTTCCTTATGTCCATTACTGTTACTACTTTATTTGTTAGTACTTTATTTTAAATAAAGTAATCCAATAGTTACTATTATGTTTTTCACAAGTTAATTATTCATTAGATTTTAGTGTGAGGATCTGTGGTTCAAACATCTTATTTGAGACAGACAGATTAGTATTTATCCCAGTTGTTACCAGTAACATTTATTATGTCACTAGTTATATCACTAATTGCTTTTTATCCTATTTAACTGGTTGGAATGGCTAGTTCATGGTTTAAAAAATAATCTTACCAGTAAGTTTTACGAACAATGGGAATTCACAACAGAGGTCTAATTAAAAATGTAATAGTGACTATTCAGTTGGCACTAGGAAAACTAGACATGATCTCCTGGAGCTGAACTAGTAGGTACTAGTAAAACAGAGTTGACCTGTGAACCACAGATTACCATAGAATTGAATGGCAAATAATTGGCAATAGTAACCAGTAACAATGGAATCATTACTTGTTGTGATTTTAGTATAGTGAATATTATTTAAGGAATAAGTACTATTTTCTAATGCATAAGTAGGCCATTTAATACTAATATTCAACAATATTATTGATCTAATTGTACTGTACTGACACTATTGGATGAGAGCTGAACTGAGCTGGACGATGACATCACTGTTTTCTGAAGAACTGCTTTATAGATTAAATCAACACTGAACTGACTTTAGCAATGACACTGTTTTCTTTTAGAGCTGCCGAAATGAACCCTGTTTGAATCATTGAATAATTTTCCTGTTATCACTGTGCAACTGCTTTGAAACAATCTGTATTGTATAAAGCGCTATAAACATAGGTGCCTTGATTTGACTTATTTAACAGATTACTACTGAATTGTGAAAATGAACTACATTCGAGTTACTACACTGTAAAAAATGATATGACCAATAAGTTATGAGAACATTTTCAAAAGAAGTTTCAGTTATACAAGATTCAACTAATTTCAACAGAAGTCAGTTTAATGTAATTTTTAAGTTGAAATGACTTAAACATCCAAGTTGATTGTACTTAAAAATGTAATGCAGCAACTTTCTTTTTACAGTGTATTGGAACAACACATAATAATATTTTTAAAAGTAGCCTACTAGTAGTAACAAAAATAGATTTATTAAAAAGTTTAGTTTTTAGGAACAAGTCAAGTAGTAAACGGCCTTAGTCGCCTACCTTTGTAGATTCTTGAATGAGTCTGCGGACCACCTCTTTAATGTGCGGACTGTTAGTTTTGGGTGGGTGGGTGTAAACCGACACCCGAGTTACCCCTTTGTAATGGCCGTTGCTAGGCCAACCGATGTCCAGCGGAGGGATCTCCGTATCAGACATGGTCGGCCAGTACGTAGAGTGCACACCTGAGTCTTCACTGTTATCATGGGGCGACCGTGAGCAGCAGGTGTCCGAGTCACTGTCATATTCCTGGAACGTGTCCCGCATCCATTTGATTTCCCTGGCGGAGAGAAAGTCTTTAACGTTATCCTCTTTGAGACGCATCTTAAACGCGCCATCCCCGTTCTTCAAGAGCTGCTCGAGCGCGGCCCGCTGCTCCTCGCTGTAATAAAACTCTGGTTTGGACTCCGGTATCTTCACGTTAACATGATCGTCGTCCATGCATACTAGCTGAGACTCAGCCATGGCAGCTGTGCTCCCGGAAACAACGGTTCACCTGTGTGGCTCCAGGCAGTACGCTCAGCCCACCTTTACCTGTTTGAGTGGTTGGTTGAGGTGATTTCAGAGCAAGATTAAAGAGAATGGGTGGGCGGGGTTTCTGTAAAGTTGTGGGCGGAGCATCGCCGAACTGTAAGAAGGTTATTGAGAACTGACATGACGACACTTGTTTAACTTCAAATATAAAAGACGGATGAAACTGTCACGGTAGTTTCCCTGACTGACGCAGCACTTTTCTCTTCATTTATTTTTTAAAACGGCCAAGAAATTGAATAATAAATACAACTACCACCAATAAAAATATACCCCCCAAAAAGTTATTTGTTATTTAGGCTACCTGTATAACTTTACTTATTGAAAGAAAGTCATACAGGTTTGATGACAGATTTTTATTTTTTTTTTGGATTGAACTATCCTTTTAAAAAATAACACAACTTATATCCGAAAACAGAAAGGTAAAGTTTATTCAAATCCATCATACTACCGCTGGTATCATCATATTTGCCATCTGTATTTCCATCCTGCATAGTAAAATAATAATCATAGCTATTCTGCCTGTGCCATAGGCCTATTTTGACAAACGACAGATTTTTAGTACAAAAATTGGTACAGTAACATGAAAGCTTTGCTTGGTACTGTAACACCTTCTCTTGCGTTAGTGTGTTCTACTGAAAATCTTAAAATAAAAACATGAACTGGACATGAAAGCGATAAAACGGTCATTGGATGGGCTACAGAATGTACTGTATAATTCAGTAATTCATACTGTATAAGGGAAACTGTCTAGTCATTAGGAGAATTTGACATAAGGGAAATTATATAGTCCTTTCTTCGTACCTTATTTGTAAAACAAAAACAAAAAACAAACAAACATATAGTTATGTATAAAAAAAAGAGAAGCAAGAAAGACCTTCATGAGTAATGTCTTTTTCTCACTTCTCTTCAAATGTTCTGCAGCCAGCTTTATAAAAGTAATTTAAGAATAATCAACCAGTCCATACATTATAGGCAGGCATTTGGCGAGAGTACGATGGATTTAGTATGGTGATTCCACACCTCCAGGCAGTCGGAAGATATCAGATCTGTTCTGTGTAATTGACAGGGAATAGTCCAGTCCTGCCGCGCAATCGACCTTTCCACCACGATGCATCAGAACGGTCCAGTACTTCAATGATGTCTCCAGCATTGAAGCCCAACTCGTCATCTTCCTCTGCAGTGAAGTCATATACAGCTCTCACCTGTATGGTTGACTTCTGACACACACACACACACACACACACACACACACACAATAAAGTGTCAGTAGTAACTACCATAAAAGGTACTAATATCTTTCTGCATATTTATATAACTAGCCATTTAAAGGTGAAGTGTGTCGTTTCTGTGCCACTAGCATCACGAAAAAAGAATTGCCGAGGCAGAGGCAGGAGCAGAATCTAAGTGCAGCAGTAATATTTAATAAACAGTCTCAAGCTAAAAATAAACTCAGAACAAAAAAACAGAATAACCTTCAAGCAACGTAAAATAACTGACAAAGAACAAGACAGAACGCAGGGTATAAATAGACAGAACTAAAGAGGCAAATTAACAAGACACACCTGAACTGAACAAACTAATCAATAAGTAACTATGGAAACAAACAGGCAGGGGCAGAGGAAGACTAAACTGAACTAATAGACAGAACACAGACAAAAGGCTTGTTCGACTTGAATCGGCGCTGCACAGACCGATCGGTTTATGACATCAAAGTACCGCGAGAGCAATTCAAAAGCATAAGGAGCCATCTACTCTCTATTCGCTCTCGCAGCATTTTAATGTCATTCACCGATCGGTCTGTGCAGCACCGGTTCAAGTCGAACAAGCCAAACGACAGAAATCAAAACAGACTGACAATGTAACAAACAAGTTTCTCAAACACCCCCTACTTTCTATTGGCTGGACAAAAAGATAGCCCTAACCCCCAAACTCACACCATTGGCTGGTTGTCTCAGCATATTAAGCTGGGACAGGAAAGTAATTATGACACAAATCACTTTTTTTTAAAAAGAAGAAAAAAAAAAGAAGAAGAAGTTCACACAAGACAGTGTTTAAGCCTTAAGAGCAAGTGAGATTTCTGGTATCATACCGGAGAAGGCAAAGTTTCAGAGGTTCGCCGAGGGGCTGGACTGTTCCTCCCTTGGTGACCCACAGTGTTAGCTTTCTCTTCAACACTTCCTCTCTTACTCTAAAAAAAGAGCACAGCTTTATTAACTGTTCCCTTTTTTTTGCTAAACAATTATGCATAATTATTTACAATTTATATATTATATATAATAAAATTAAAATGTAATACATATTTCATTTACACAATATTTAATATTTAAGCTTTTAATAATCTGTTTTCCAGGTTTCCTGTAGGTTACAGTTGGTTAGTTGGAGCCGGTATACTTCCATTTTGAATGGAAGCTTTTTAATAATTTAGCAAGGTTTTTCAGTTTTAAATGCATGCACAGCTGGGGTTTGACATGCTTGTACCTTCTGGTTGTGAGTTTGATCTGTTGTGTTGCGGTGTTGTGATGAGGTTTGTGGACCGCCATAACCACCACCTGGGGGAGGCCGAGCTTCTGGTTGACTCTTTAACTGAAAATAAGGACCAATTATTGATCATTATTTATCTCCTGTACCCAGACTCTCAGATTCATTCACATTTAAGCCACGTTTGACAGAATCTGCTCATATAGTGCATTGATAATATCTAAACTTAGAAATTAAAATCTTTTTGATGGTCTTACATCAGATATCTCTTGAGAAGCAAAAGTGAAATCAGTAAATGGATTAGTTCAAAGAAGGTAAAACGAGAGTTTAATGTTAAGTTTGACTGGAGTTCTGTTATGAGATTCATTATAAACAGAGACCTAGAAGATTAACAGCAAACCTACTGTATTTATTGATTTAAATCTAGAGTTTATTTACAGGCGGAGGTGCTCTTGGCTCATCTCCACTTCCGTCCCTTAGGAATATATCCCTCTGCTTGGATATGGAGATGATCTTGTAATGCTCCACAAGCTTGTTTAGAGATGTAAACTTATCCGTCCACAGGTAGTACTGGCCCGATTTATCCTTCATAACTTTAAAATGCTGTACATCATACTCGTGTCTGTAGAGCAGTGGAAAAAACAAAGTGAGATATTAATTATTAATTAAAAAGTCAATGTGATAAAAATTAACCCGAAATGTTCACACTTATTTCAGTGTCTCATTTGGTCATATGACAGACTTTTTTTTTTTTTTTTTTTAACTATGGTTAACAAAAGCTGCACAATCCGCTCTCTGCACTAGAGGGAACCCTTGCTCATTCTCTCTCTCTCAGTCTTGCACAGTGCATTCAGTTAGGACCTACTGTATAGGTGATTTATGAGAGGATGGCTGAAACAAATGGACTGTCTGACCGCTGTAATAAGATGGATGTTATAGATGCATTATTGATGGAGTGTTTCCATAGGCCAGATTCAGTGTGTGTGGGCCTGAAATGGCTCAGGTGTGAGCCTCTAGTCAATGAGGATCTTTCAGCCTCATGGCTTAAGCACTGACATTCCAATTTGTGGGATAACAGATTCACAGCACTTTAAGGGTGACCTTCATTGGCCAGCTGAAATATTAGTACTAGGATAACATTTTCAACATTCGTTTCTTTTCGTGTAATTTTACGCTGATTACAGTGAACTTAAGTAAACACACAAGCAAAACAAAACGGATATGTGCTGATGCAAAAATTAAAATCTGACATCCTAATATTAATCCACTAATTCCACTAAATGTTTTACCTGACTGAGATGGAGAAGTCTCCAGGGGAACTCTGGCTTCCACGGATCAGAAAAGCACCCACCTCTTGGGATATTAGCATCTCCTCAGCCGAACCACGAGTGGCGCTCTCTTTGAACCAGCTGGAGAGGTAATCCAAATATACATGTGCTTATTCAGGTCTCACTATTAACAACTACATGCTCGCAGGTTATTTACATGTGGTTGCAAAGATAAATATCACATGAGCTCACCTTGGCATTTGCCTTTCAACATAGTTTTTTGGTACGAAGCCCTCGTGACCGTGTAGCTCTGCCTTGAACCAGTCGTCTTGAGATCCTAGGATCTGTTTAGAGTAGTATTTGTCAAAATGAAAAAATAAAAACTAACAGTGGACAGTCATCATATGACTCACATCAACTTTGCCCAATGCATTGGCACTAGCTATAGAGTAACTGCTGTATAAGTGGTAGAACAGCACTAAAAGATTGTTTGAACTATCCCCCATTGGCTGCTGATGCCAACATTTACTTGAAAATTCACATGACTCATCAAATGTGTGTAGGTACAAATTCACACCTCCATTTGTGTTTAAAACCTCAACCATTTTGAAGAAATCTTGAATGCCTCATTTTCTGTGCAGTCATGAAGCATTCAGAGTTTTATGAGCCCATGTTCAGCGAGCCCATTTTTTTCTTTCTGCAATATATCAAAACAATAGCTGGATTTGTCTTATACTTGTTTTCACTGTCTACACTGTTCACATTCCGTTTTTTTTACTAGCATCTGTAATGCTTTTTATATGGCGGTCAATGCATAGAATGGCGCTTGCAGTGAGCGGTGTTTTAAAGCCCTGACTCAAGGGCCTCACAACTCTGAAACCAAAGTAAGAGCTTTTAGTTTGTGTGCTTGGGTCCTTTATCACTCACCTTCAGAATGTCTCCTTTCCGGAAGCTGAGCTCATCTTCTGCTGTGCCATTGAAGTCATACTTTCCCCTGGCCTCCATGATAAAATACTGAGTTGAAAAGAGGAGAGGGTCTATAGGCTGCCATTAAAGAGATAGAGAAATGTTACAGGTTAGACAAGCCAGGGTGATGAAAGCACCAGAAAATGAAGAGTAAATGTGTTAACCTCAGGCTTGTGAGAGACCAGAGAGGTCAAACTCCTGCTGATGTTCTTGCTAAGCAAAAGCGTGCAGCTGTGGTTAGCTGGCTAGTCACAATTGTATGCAATGCAAAAGTGCATCTTTATTAAAGGGGAGCAAGTTGGTGAGAAAAAGGCTACTCAGTGCTTATCATAGCTTAAGATTTGACCACACAGTCCTAAAGGTTTTAATGGGGGGAAAAGGTAAAGAAATGAATGAAGCAGGTCAATTATTGTAGTAACCCATAATTATAAATGAAGAGGTCAAGACTTACTATAATACTCTGTCTGTGATCTGAGGGTGTCTGAGTATACACTTGTTTAACTGGCATCAGGAGGCCATCACAACTCCACCTAAAGAACAGACAGATGCCGGTGTAAATTAAATGAAGTAAAATTAATTGTGGCATCACAAAACATACACGTAGTCCATTCACACGTGTGCTACTGCATAATCCAGGTCGTCTAAACTTGTAAGATAACTTTTAAGTAGGAAACAAACATTTAAGTCATTATTACTTATAATGTTTTGAAGCTTTTAAAGCTTCTTTTTGGTGAACTAACCCTTTAAGTCAGCCCATTATAAACGCATCAAAAACTTGGTTACCCTTTATTTTAAGGTGTCCGTGTTACAGCGAATTATACATTTACGTACTAAGTAATAATAATTAGCTACATGTACTTACTATAAGATTAGTATAGTATAGTTTAGTATTTGGTTTAGGGTTAGTTGCATGTAATTATGCATAATTTATAGTTATTACTATAGTAACTACATGCAACGTGTAACAAGGACACAGTAAATACAATTTTTATGAAAACAGCCCCCTTCATATTTGCAGTGGGTGCATGGGAGTTTATCTTTAAGAGATTGTTTTTATTTTAATGAAGTTGGTTGATCTTCTTTTTAACCAGATTGGTTGAGAAGTTTAAAGGTCTTCTCTGTTCTCCTCCGAATAGAAAGAGAAAGAGTGTATAGAAAAGAAAGGGATGCTGGTTATGAGGATCATTTGCATCAGTAGAAAGGAGAGATTCACAAACAGTTGAGGAGGAAATGCAGATTAAATTATATTTAATCACTACAGTATTATGATGCATGTCCTTCCCCATCCTCCATTTGAGATGGTGATGGTACATGAGAAAACACATGAGAGGGAAATAAAAGTGGCTTATATATATATATATAGGGCTCATTCACACCAAGAATGCTAACTATATAACTGTGTGTGCTTAAAAGTGTACGCTGCAGTTTTGTCGTCTGCTGCTTTAAAAGCTCTTTAAAGTCATGTGGATTCTGATGGGCTGTCAATGTTTTTATCGTCCAATGATATCGTTTCTTGGTGCCGTTATCATTATAGTTGTGGTGTGGACTCTATAATGTGTCTATTATTTTTAGAAGAATTATATCTTCATTGTTATAGTTATCGTTATAGTTATCGTCCTTGGTGTGAACAGGCCTATAGACAGCGATATACAACGTATATACAACACACCGCTCTTTTTGATGTTATGACAAAAAGTTTTTAAAGTTACATTTTTAGGCCGGTCCTCCTCAGTGGTCTAACAGCGCTCGTCAATGTCAATGAGATGGCCAAAATATGTTACCATATACTTGTCTGTGTATGTGAATGTGTGCATATTTTATAATAAAATATTATTTGTAAATAGTTTTAATTGATTACTTCACAACTACAATTATACATAGAACTTCTTTTACCATTCTTTTTTCCTTTTCTTATTTTTTCTTTATTTCCTTAAATCCCTTTTAATACTTTAATTTCTTTAAATTTAAAGACCATATTACACCCGCACAAAAAACAAAACAAAAACAAAACAAAACTTTGGTCCCACCCTCAATGTTCAAGAAATTTTTTACGGCCTTGCAAAACTCAAGGGTACCTTTGATCTCATATTTCAAGATGTCATATCATACATTTATTATTATTATTATTATTATTATTATTATTATTATCATCATTATTATCCCAGAGGTCTTATAAATTAGTGCAAGGTCATTGCACAAAATGTAATTTTTCAGAACCAATTTCCACTACCTTTTACTTCTGCACTTTTAAGAAACACCCATTTCACAAGCATAATCAACAACCAAATAGGTGTCGAGTAAATAAGGACAGGCATGTGTTGATCTGTTAATCTCTCTGGCGTCACAATGCTGTAGAAGTCATTTTTGCTAAATATTATTTTCTTAGCGCATCAGGCTTAAATAAAAATAAAATCAAGGACATTTTGATTCCTCGTAATATGTAACAGGTTATTTTCTAACAGAGCTGTTAATGAATAATGCTGCAGCTGCAACAGATGTGATATTGTCTCATAGTTGAAATTATGTTTTATCCCTGCATTCGCACCAATAATATTAGGGCTGATGTATATTCTTTTCATAAAATACTGTGCATTCGTTCAAAGAAATGCATGTGCATCTAATCATGACTCTTGGATTAGACTATCGATGATCTAAAATAAAAAAAAAATAAAAAAACTTCTGTCCATATTTTGTCCCAATAATAATAATAGCAATTAAATCTCATGTGATCTTTTTGGTCTTATACTATACATGCTATTTTTACTGAACTGGTTTGCAGAGTCCTACTCTGGCATAGTTTTCGATGTCATCTATTTCAATTTGTCACCTCCTGATTACACTGAGCCACATGGATTTGGAGTCGTCTGTCCCTCATTCTCCCCTCTGCCCTTGTGAAAAACCATTTCTCAGATGAGCAGCGATTAGATGCGAGAGCTGATCTGTCAGTCATGTTAATGTGTTTTGTCAGTTCCACGGTGCTCAGTTATCTTTGCCTAAACTGAGTCTGAGCTCCTGCCATAACGCAGACAGAGACCGAGGGGGCCAAATGACGACACGTGTTCAAAAAGCAACAATTTCACATTAAATGGAGTGCGAAGTGTGCCATCCATGATGATTAGAAACCTGACTGCAAATGTTACAGAAACACTGTCTGTTCTCTGTTCAATGATACACAATTAGGAAGCTTGTGAGGAGGAGAAATGGTCTGTTTTGGTTTTGTGGATTAATCTCACTTAATCTGGCTATGAATGAGAAATCAGAGAGATGAGACAGAGAGATAGAATACGCCAATTATATCCATTCTTTGCATAAAGACACTTTAAGGTGGGTTAATATTTCAAAGTTGATCAAAAATTCAAACCAAAACTTTCCCATACAGGGTTTAAAATTCCACACTAAAACAAATTCAATATTCTTCACTTAGTCATAAATAAGTAGATTTGTGACATTGATCATTTGTCAGATGTTCTCCAAAAAAAGATGCTCTTTGGATCATATCAAATCATGCAGGAGAACATGATCATACGTTTATTTAGTTTATCCTGCTGTCATTAAAGCAAAAGAGGGATGAACCAAATATGAAGATGTTCAATTAAATTGTGAAATTCAAATTTTACTCAATTGTGACATTCAATTTTTGCTGATAATATAATTTAATGTTATTAAATTGATTACATAATTATGTACACTGTCAGAACTGCTGTTGAACATGTCACACTTCCTTTACAGATCTGCACTCTTTCACATGTTATGGTCTGTCAATCTGGAATATCAAGATAACAGGCTAAAGCAATATGAAAATATGAATAAATGTGAATTCAAATGAAAACTGCGTTTGGCATTTTTTAAATCATATTTCTATCTCCCATTTATCTCTTAACCTTGATATACAGGCCTCAGAGTTCATGCAAACATCACCAGATCAATACGGACTCTAAAATAAAGAGAGAGAATAAAAGCCATATAAAGACTGAAAGCTGATTTGACTGCTGTTACGGGAAGTTATTTCATGAATAAACACTTAGCTCAAGTCTCATTCCCTCGATAGATGATCTCTTTGTGTAACAGTGAGTGCTCTTTTGCAGAGGCTCAGAGCATAAACTTACTATACTTCACACTACGTAGCCTACTGTATGTAGCCTACAAGTAAAACAAAGCGAAACAATTTGCATTGATTGTAATTTTACAGTTGATATTAAGATAACTTAATAAATACAAATAAATTGGAAACTGAAGTGGAAAAGGCGACCAAAAGAAAAATTATATTATTATATATTATTTAGCTTCTTCAAAGTAGCAACGCTTTCTAGGTTATATTTTAGCTAGATTGCATACTCTGGATTTCTCTCAACCACTTTCATGGTTTTCCTTCACTATCCTGACCAACATTAATATTTCATGTTAATTTTACGGAACATTTGTCTACAAAACAAATTTCACGCATTTAAGCACGTCTTTAAATCAACAGTTTTTAATATGACAAATATCAATGCAGAAGCGAACAGTAGAAACGAGCATCTCAGTGTGTCAGCGCGCACGCAGTGTTGTAAGCGTCAGACAACTTTAAACTGTTTGACGAATTCACATGCGTGAATTCACGCTTCAATTTCTGGTAGTGGCAACTTTCAGTATTTTGTATGAAACTAGAGACAAACCAAATTAGTTTACCGTTGTCTCGCTGTTTTACTGTCCGGCAACGAAGAAAAGATAAACCTCCCGCAGAAGAACTGTCACCTTAGCGTCTCACAAATCACCCTGTACTCAGCCGCTACCTATCTTGCATGCGCGTACGCGCGGGGCTGCGTCTCAAAGCACTGCACTGTACAGCACCCACAAAAGCGAGCGGAACCTTTGACTCCGC